>JAXQKB010000341.1:0-322893 GCA_037042295.1 Irpex sp. Y119-03 | reverse complement strand
TGATTAAATACTTGCGACGAAATAGTACCCATCCAGGGTACAAGTGTGCATTTCGCCGATAGAATATGACCGTAACCTGTCCATAACCGGCAAGGTAACCTTATCCTGTCAGCTCTTTCCTATATAATCTCTAGTATTTGTATTTCTTGTGTCATAACCAGACAATCTTCAACCGGTATCATGGATTCATTTATGTGAGCTGAGTTTCCTGTGTTCTGACTACTTTGTATGTATATTCACGCACTATCAGTCTACTAGTACTGTATCCTAGTCTTGATGCCTATTGCTTTTCCACGTCAACTCACAGGCCTTCTTTTTCATGCACCTGTTCTCAGAACGATGAGCACAGGGTCTAAGACCCCAGCATCCGGTCGCTACTAGCCATTACTGCATAATACAACGTAACGATGAGCTCGAGCAGTGGTTGCACCAACCATCAAGACCTAGTGTTATGAATCACAGCGCCTGCATGTTAGCCACCTCGGACGACAAATACCGACACCAAGGTTGCAAGTTATGAGGTAGGCTAGGCATTGCCAGGCTACTCTTCTACTCTTCTTGCCCTGAATAATATGCCCTCATTATTGTGTCTGGTGTCTGGAAGAGTCTTGGTAATGATGACGATGATGTTTATACAAATATAGCAATAACAATGCTGAACATAGTGACAACAATAGTGACAACAGTAGTGACAACGACAACACCAGTGACAACGACAACACCAACAATATCACGAATCAAGTGTAGTGACAATGATAATAACAGTGACAATTTTGAAAGTAATAAACACAACAACTACAACAGTGACCACAACGCTAGTGACAACAGTCAACCAATATTATAATAGTAATGAACAGTCTCAAGAGAATGACAATATAGAGCATGCAATGGATGTGGTAAGCAATGAGAGATGCCATATGGGAGTGCATCTTGCCCATATATGGGTGCGTCTGGTTTATGTAAGCAGACCAGACGCAATAATGAGGGCATATTATTCAGTGCAAGAAGAGTAGAATGAACGGACACTTGTACGCAAGAATGAACAGATAAACCCTTGAGGCAAGAGACATCTGCTATACAAGCCAGAGGTGGCTGGCAAAACTTGCCACCTCACAGCCGCACATGACATCTATGAGAACTCCGATACACTCTGTTGTTAGCCCCTCAGATGAGCTGAGCACTGGCGCAATCAAGCAATTCACTCACGAGCAAGATATGGCCAGCTGAACATGCAGCTGTGCACAGATCAGCCGGAATTTGTGCCACTGCATACACTGAACTCACAAGCCTAGCACAGCCGGCTAAGCCGGCCAGTTCCAGTGGCTGCACACAAAGTGGGCAGAATTTTCGCCATGCATCGCCTGAGATAAGTCAGCGCCCTTGTGTCGACTGCCAGGTTCAACATGGCCGGCCAAGCCGGCCACCTCGAGCAGTCGCACATGAGCTGGCAGGATTTCCGACAAGACAACGCACTGGCATGAGATGAGTGATGAGCCCGTTCTCTTGCATCGACTCCCAAGTTCAGCACGGCCGGCTAAGCCGGCCACATCCACGTCAAGCAGCTGCACACGAAGTTGACAGAATTCCCGTCATGCGGCCTTTGAGGTGAGCCCCACCCTTGTGTTGACTCACTAGTCTAACATCGCCGGCTTAGCCGGCCACTCTTCTCGCTCGCGAGTCTCGTCTCGTTCAACACGGTTATGTAGCGTCGAAGAATTATGCCGTGCTATCATATGACCAGTAACTTGAATGTATTCCGACGTAGCCAGCAGTGTACAGTGTATTAAGTACTTATGACTACGTACGTGTACTACCGCCAGCAACATACGCTCCCGCGAGACCTCGCCGCCGTACACGTCCCCTCGGTCAGCACGCAATATACCGTCGACGTCGAAGGTACTTACCGCTCTCCTATACGCGCGCATTCGCATCCGTCCGCCCGACCGAGAGTGTACCAACGCATTGCCACTGTCACTAGATACACTCGCTAGTACTTGTCCGTTTCCTTACTCAACCTTAGGTGAGGCTGCCGAAGCAGGCGCGAGCGCAGACGACGGTGCAAACGATCTCTCGACGGCAGGCTTGTTGGGGTCAGGGGAGGTCGTCCGAGATGGCGGCGGAGCCGTTGTGAGCTCAGCATCTTGGCGTAGCGGGGTTGGACGAAGAGGGCTATGTTGACAGAGGAGAGAGGACGTCAGTATTTGGATCATTAGGTGCAAGACGACGCAAGACGAATGGGAGATTGTGGGAGAGAACAGACAAGACGATGGACGAGAGTGCGAGAGAACGAGCGAAAAGGTGGGCAAGAGAACGGCCGAGAACGATGGCAAGGGAGAGGACGAGTGAGTGAGAGGATGAGAGAGGGATGGGAATAGGCGGGGTGCGAGAGGGTGAGAGGGTGAGAGGATGAGCAAATGGGACGGGACGCTGCCAGCCAGCAAAGGCGAGGGTAGTGGGATGGCGAGCCAGCGAACGGAATGGGAGGACGAGCGACAAGACGAAATGGAAGGACGAGAAGGCGAGGACGCCGGCAGACAAGTGGCGGAGAGGCAGAGAGGCGGAGAGGCGGAGAGGCGCGAGGGCATTATGCCAGCGATGTGCAGGGATTACGCCAGGAGTACGAGGATGCGAGGATGCGATGTGCGAGAATGGAACGAAGAATGAGACGGGATGAGAGGAAGAAAGCGAACGAAGGGCAGCGGAGACAATAGATGAGGTGCGAGCGTCGTATGTAAAGGCGACGGAAAGAGGATGGTGGATGGGGATGATACAGGATGGCATGGCGTAGCGAAAGTGGGGCGGCAAGTGTCATAGTGTCAGGGTGCGACAATGAAACGTGGACGAGAGAATAGAATCGCGCATGGGACAAATAGATGTAAGGGAAAACGGAGAGAGGAGGATAGAATAATACGGCATGGCATGAGGGAAGTGTACCGGTGGGCGAGAGCACGAGGGCACGATGATGCAAAGGTGGTCGAGAAAATGGGACGATGCATGGGAGGCGATGGGAAGGCGAGCGTAGGGGAGCGAAGACAATGAGCGGGACGTTGGTGCAGGAGGGTGGGCAGGGAGGATATACGGATGGTGTGTTGTTGTAGAAGCATACCGATGTGCGCGAGAGTGTAGGGTACGACAGTGCGGGGGTGGATGTGAGAATGAGACAGCACGTGGAATGGAATAGGAGAATGAAAGGGCATGGAGACGAGGGGAGACAGTGGACAGGGGGGATACACGAGTGAAATGCATGGTGTAAGGGAGAACGGAGAGTGCAAGAAGGTGGAACGATGGTAAAAGAGAACGATCGCACTCACTGAGCTTCAACGAGGACCTTTCTTTCTATGTCCTCTATACGACCGGAAACCCATACCTTCCTGCCACTTGCTCGTCGACGAAAGTTTCATAACGACAGACTAAGAGAGTCGATGTGAGTGAGTGAACCGTACGAGCGAATGAGTAGGCACCTACCTGGTTGGTGCGAGTGGGTGCACGATAGCTCAAGTTCCGCGTAGCGGTTACGTCGACCTTCTCAGGAAGGTTGAGCAGAGCCTATCCGAACACTCCATAAGCACAGAGATGACCGCAACGAGAGAGCCCACACACGTACCGTCCTTAACAAGCTCTCATCAAACAACGTCGCCAACATGCCCCCATGCACGATCCCCCCAGTGCCCACTAGCACACAACGCCGTCCCCAAGTGCAGCACCACCACTCGCCTTCTAATCCTTCCTCGCCCTAACAGCCAACTTCCCCGGACCCCGCCGTCAAACTATTCACCAACTCCTCCTTCGGCACGTCCACATACGCTCCTCAATCGCATCGTCGCTCGTTCGTAGGTCATGTAGCAGTTCGGATTCGAGGGATGAGAGGTAGGCGAGGGCGTGTGGGTGGGTGGGTTCTGGTGCCGGTGATACGATGTGCGAAGATACAAGGCCTCTGGAACCTACGAGGGCGAATTGGCGGATGTCTTTGAGTGAGGAGGAGTGAGGAGGACGAGGAGGAGGGTTGAGATGGTTCGGGGGTTGTTGAGGCGAATCGTCGTCGAGGAAGAGTATGAGTGGACGTTGATGTGGATGCGCGGTTGCGAGTGCTTGTGGCGGCACGTCGTATTTGCGTGCGACCGTGCGGAGAGATGGGGAGAGCATGCTACGGAGGAGATGGGAGTAGGAAGTCGACGAGGAAAGTGGTGGTCGTGGTTCAAGTTACAAGACTACTCCTGGGCCGGTTAGAGGTGTATGTTGTCCCATATGGGCAATATGAGCTTTGTGGCGCGATTAGATGAGATTATGAGTCCAACTTGCATGTTGATGGCTGCTGACACTCACTACTCACGTTTTCTTATTTGTCGTACGACATGACGCGTAGAGGCAGCCTTTCGGACGACAATGTGGTGAGACATTAAGGGATGTTTCTGGTGAGAGTCGAGACTCTTGGCGCGTACAGGCCCCGTGACCGTGTAAAGTGCTGTCCAAGCCATCAACATTCGTGTCCGTCACTCATATACGGTGACGACCACGAAGATCGAACCAATAACGAGGCACTTTAGACCATGCCGTCGTGACCTAATTGAACTCGCTCTAACGTACAGTACGGCTTTCGAGAGAAACACATACATTCGTTTTAATTTCAGATAGGAGCACGTACATACACACCGCATTTCTCGACGTACATCCATACAAATACACACCTCTCTTTCTCTTACTCCCTTCCTCAATCCTCTAAGCCCCCCTCGAAAGCACATCAACCCTAACAAACGAATTCACAACCTCCCCCCATCCAAGCAACGTATCCTCCTCCTTATTCGTCCTCGTCTCCGGATGCAACCACGCCGCCAGGGGCTCATGGAACTCAAGGAACGCAGCCGAGGCGGGTTCGTAGCCGTCCTTTGCGAAGGAGGAAGAGGAGGGGGAGGAGCCGGAGCCGCCGTGGATTTTTTTGCGGGAGGAGGCGGTGGGGGAGGCGAAGTTGTTGGAGTAGAATTGGACGCCGGATTCTGGTGTGCGAGGTGTGCGTTAGTATTCATACATTTGGTTCTGTGCTAGCTGAAGGAGAGGACGTACGATTAGACTCAAAAACGACCTTCAACCCGCTCTTCTCGCTCGCCAACGTCACAGGCGCAGTAGCCTCATCAGGTCGCAGGTCCAAGATGTCCTTGACTATGTTTATTTCCTTGGTGGTGCCTATAGCAACGGCGGTTTGGGAAGAGGCGAGAGCGGAGGCGGGGATGCGTGTGGGGATTGTGGGGGGTGGGCGTGCGAATACGTAGAATTCGTCTGTGTAGGTAGATGGAGTTAGTTCGAGGTCAGGTGGTTTAAAATAACATGTGATGTTAGACGAGACGTGGAGGAATGACGACGAGCAAAGAGCGAGGACGACTTGCAATCAAGGCTCGTCGGTCGTCTTCGAGGCGATTGCTCGTCAAGGCAAAATCGAGCAGATAGATGTATGAACGACGTCAGCCGGAGATGCAAACCACCTTCGCGGTATACGAGCCGATGGTGACTGAGGATCCTGTCGAGCCACCTGGCCAAAGCAGATTCGAGCAGGTCGATTCTCGCAGCAGCTCGAGGCAGAGCCAGCTACGGATCTGCCTTCTGGACACGCACACACGACGACGACGACCCGTGAAGTTGTCTGGACAAGCAGACCCGCTTGGTACGTTCGAGATGATGCTCGTCGACGAGCTTGAGCGCGTAGATGCACGAACGAAGCCACCCGGAGATGCAGACCCTCCTCGCGGTATACGAGCCGATGGTGACTGAGGATTCCATCCCATCATCCCATCGTCAAACGAGCACGTAGAACCCCGTGCCTCGTATCGCGAAGCGAGGAGACAAGAGGACAATCATGCCCCCACTACCTTCCCTCGCACGCAATGCCAACGTCCCATCCCATCCTCGGGACGAATGACTGGCAAGTAGAACCACATCACCGCGGCCGCGTCAAAGGATCGAGCAGGACTTCGACGTGCCCGACGAGAAAGCAGCTCTGCCTCTGCGATCTAAACTCGCACGCAACGCCATCGTCCCACCCATCCTCGAGACGAACAACTGGCAAAAGCAGAACCCCATCACGCGTCAAAGCAGGATCGAGCAGAGACTTCGACATGCCCGACGAGAAAGCACCCACACGCCCACAATCCTGACTCGGACGTAACGTCCCGTCCCATGCCATCCTCGAGACGAACAACTGGCAAAAGCAGAACCCAATCACCGCGTCAAAGCAGGATCGAGCAGGACTTCGGCATTGTTGACAAGGATGGCAATCATGCCCCTCCGATCATGACTCGCCCATTCCACGCTCGATAGAACCACCGCAAGAGGAGACGACACCACTGCAAAAGAGGAGACAAGAACCACTGCGAAAGAGGAGACCGGACGCTGAAGCTACCCGGAAGTGCTGCTCGTCAAAGCAGGATCGAGAAGATAGCGTTTCCGCGTGTCTGCCAGAAAGGCAGCTCTGTCTCTGCGACCTTCTCGCCCATAAAGCCAACCACCTCTCCACAAAAATAGACAACACACAATCACCACAAAACCAACAAAACGCAAACACGCACCATACCCATTCTCAAACCCCTCCCCGATCGTCTTCCCATCATGCCTATGGTGCGTCCCGTCCACAGGCGCAAGTCCTCCTGTGGCGAGGAACGTGTTGTCGAGCTCGAGGGTGTGGTCGGCGCGGATGGTGAGTTTGTGGTCTTTGATGGAGGGTGTGGAGGTGGGGGAGGCGGAGAGGTTGAAGCCCCAGTGCTACGCGTAGATACGTCAGTATGGGTAGAATGGGTGTAGAGAGAGGGGGGGATAGCGAGCGCACCTGAGTCAAATTGATAGGCGTCACCTTACCCTCCTCCTCCAACTTCGCGCGATACAGAAGCACAACCGCCCCCAAACCCGTCTCCTCCTTCCCAACCTGGTTGCCCTTCGGCGGGACAAGCGCAACAAGCACCTCGACTCTCACCCGCCCGGGGAATCCCTCCTCTCCATCCTCGCTCGTCCTAGTAAACACAACCCCACTAGGGGGCTGCAATTCCGCTCCGATCGTCTCGAGCTCTGCCTGTGTAAAGAGCTTACTCTCGCTCGGGTCGAGGAGGGGCGTCCACGGTACGCTGTCCCACCCCGTCACGCCCCCATGCAACGACACCGTCTCTCTCTCATTCGCCCGTGGATACACCGTCGACTTCACACCCCCCTTCTCTACCACGAGTCCCTGGGCGGAGGGGGGGACGGGCAAGCGGTTGGCGTACCGCCCTACGATGGTGTTTACGTATTTTTGGGAGGCGTGGTCGGTGGGTTGTTCGGGGCCGATGAGGATGTCGTGGGTTTGGCCACGGGATTGGACGTAGAGGCGGTGGAGGGTTAGGCCGTAGGGGAGGACTTCGAGGACGAGGGAGGGGGTTAGGGAGGGGAGGGTTAGTTGGATTGGGTGGAAGGCGGGGTCTGACATCGTCTTGTTTGTTTGTTGGTTGGTGGTGGTGGTGGTGGTGGTGGTTAGAGAGGAAGAGAGAGGGAGGAGGGATGGTACTTATGAGTGGGTATGGTCCGGGATCGATGTGTTCTGGACGAGGAGGAGGAACTGGCGCGACTCAGCCAGGAACGCTCGTTCTTCCGCGACTTCTCCGAGTTCTTGTGCAATGAACGACAACTGTGACGGGGGTGGCGAGCAGTCATCAGGAAGATGCGGCCCGCCGTGTTATCTTATCTGCGATGGCCCCGGGGTACCTCCGTCCTCTCCTTCTGCGTCTTCTCGTCCATCGTCCATCGACTCCGTCAGTATGTTGGTGAAGAGAGGACGATCCACGGCGAGCTGGCCGAGGACGAGTGTCGAGTGCAGTCTAGAAGAGAGGTGAACCGCGTGCGACGGTGAGCACGAGTGACGAGTATACTCTCATCCGCGGTCCGCCATCCGTGATCCCTCATATGTAAGTTTCTTTTTCACTCTCGTCTCTCTCTCAGACAAACGTTAACATCTACTAACGACGACGACGATGGCTGCAGATGAACCGATCCCTGTGTTCAAGACCGTCCAAGACGCACACCCCATCCCCGCCATCGCAGCCCGCGAAGCGTACGTCCTCCCCCCTCTCCCTCTCCCCTCCCCTCTCCCCTTACCCACCAACTCACCAATACTAACTACCCACAGCGCGCGATACAACCAACTAACCCAACACTACACCTCCCTCTTCGGGCACGCCCCCACGCACATCGCGCGCGCCCCCGGCCGCGTCAACATCATCGGCGAACACATCGACTATGCCCTCTTCGGTGTCTTCCCCATGGCCGTCGAGCAGGACGTCTTGATCGCTTGTGGGCCACAGATCCCTAGTGATGGGAGGGAGGTCAGGTATGGGGAGGTGAAGGCGAGGAATTTGGCGCCGAAGTATGAGCCGCAGGAGTTTGTGCCTACGTTGATTTCGAAGTGCGTGCTGCGATCTACTTATTCCATGGCTTCTCGTTTCTCGTTTTTCGTTTCTCATTTCGATTTCGATGTTGATTGATGGTTGGTTGGACGCAGCACGGAAGTGACCTCCACAGAGAACCACACGATCCATATCAGCGAAGACCCCAGCGCGTCGCACGACATCCAGTGGCACATCGACATCGACAAGTCACAGCTGCGATGGGAGAGCTACGTCAAGGCGGGGTACTACGGTGTTCTCGAGCGGTTCTTCTCCAACGTGTGCGTCCTCTCTCTTACCCTCTCCTTCTCCCTCCCTCTCCCTCTCTCCCTCTCTCCCTCTCTCCCTCTCTCCCCCTCTCTCCCCTCTCTCTCCTCCACTCACCCACTCTCTCCCTCCCTCTTAACTCACTCACACTCGATCCCATAGAACGAAAGGCGAAGCAACAATGCCAAAACCAGTCGACATCCTAGTAACAGGCTCAGTCCCCGCAGGCTCCGGCCTCTCCTCGAGCGCAGCTATGGTCGTAGCCTCCACGCTTGCTTTTCTCGCTGTCAACGATAAGTTGTCTTTTTCTTCTCCTTCTTCCGCTCCCATTACCTCTCCTGGCGAGGATGGCGATAAACTCAACGTATCACCTGAACTTGGTGGCAAGAGACTGACGAAGGGAGAACTGGTAGAGATGGCGGTGGAGAATGAGAAGAGGGTGGGTGTTAATAGTGGTGGGTGCGTGCCTTCTCTCTCTCCCTTCTTCTCTCCCTTTTCTTCTCTTCCTTGCTTCCTTCCCCCTCTTCCCTACCTCGACTACTCACTCTTCCCTTCCCCCCTCACCTCGTACCTCTTCCCTCCCTCGCTTCCTTCCCTACCTCACCTCTTTCCTCGCTGCTTCCCTCTTCACCTCCCTCCTCCCCTGTCCCTCTTCCCTTCTCCCCTCCCACTCACCCTCACCCCCCTCGCACCTCCCCTCATAACTCTGCTCTGACGCTAACGTTTAACGCGCCCCTCCAGAATGGACCAAGCAGCCTCCGTCACCTCCCTCCCCACCTCAGCGCTCTACATCTCCTTCTTCCCCTCCTTCTCCGTCGAGTCCGTCCCGCTCCCGATCACGACCTCGACACCCCGTGCGGTGTTCGTGTGTGCGAATTCGTTGGTTGTTAGTGATAAGGTTGTTGGTGCGTCCTTCCCTCTCCCTCCCCTCTCTTCTTGTTCTTCAACATTCTAATTAACGTCTTCGTCTTCGAACTGTGTAAATGTGAATGTGAATGATAGGCGCAAAAACGCGATACAACCTCCGCGTAGTAGAAACCCTCGTCTCCGCACGGATCCTCGCCCGCCTCCTCTCCCTCACCTCCCTCCTCTCCCCTTCCCCTTCCCCCTCCTCCTCTTCCCCCTTTTCCTCTCCCCTCCGCAAATTCACCCTCCGCCACGTCCTCTCCGCCTACCTCTCCCTCCCCCTCACGCACCCCCTAACCCCCTCCGAGCTCAAATCAGGACTCGAACGTCTCCTCCGCGAAGTCGGACGGCTGAAAGCTAGGGTGCTTAGAGGGGAGGAGGAGTTCGTGTATCCCGATGAGGAGGGGAAGGGGAATTGGTGGGAGGAAGAGGAGATTGGGGGAGTGGGAGATAAGGATGGGGGTGTTACGCTTGAGGAGATGGTCCGGTTTAGTGGGCTTGGGGAGGAGGAGTTTAGGGAGGTTTATTTGAGTTGGGTTGATGGTGCGTTCTGTCTTCTTCTTCTTTCTATGCTCTCGACGTTGTGCTAACTTGTTTGATTGCTACGACGACGCACGACACAGTCGAAGCAACCCACTTCCACCTCTACAAACGCACAAAGCACGTCCTAACAGAAGCCCTCCGCGTCCTTCAAGTCCGCGAGCTCTGTCTCTCCACCTCTCCCTCCCCCTCCTCTCCCACCTCTCCCTCTTCCCCTTCCCCCTCCACCCTAACCCGCCTAGGAACCCTCCTAACCCGCTCACACACCTCCTGCTCAACCCTCTACGCCTGCTCCCACCCGCGCCTCGACTTCCTAACCTCCCTCTGTCTCTCGCTCGGCGCGTACGGCTCCCGGCTCACAGGTGCTGGGTGGGGCGGGTGCTGTATCTCGCTGGTTAGGGAGGATGCGGTGGAGGGGTTTGTGAGGGGGTTGAGGGAGGGGTATGAGGAGTATAAGGGGTTGAGTGAGGAGGCGTTTGGGGAGGCTGTGTTTGTTACTAGGCCTGGGAGTGGGGCGTTTGGTGAGTGTTTTTTTGTGGCTTCTACGAGAGAGTTTGGGAGTGCTGATCTGTTCATCCGTGATCATAGTATTCGAGCTTTAAGTCAAGGGACAATTTGAGCCCCTCGTAGAGAGACGGAGCCGTAGAAGGCCAAACGAAATGAAACCAACCATGTACTTAATAGATATCAAAAATGCACTGTACAATCTTCCTCTCACCTTTGCAAGACTGTCGTTAACGGAACGAGATGCCGCGAATCAAACTCACGGATACTCATGACATTACTTATCATCAGAGGTGCTCACCGTGGAATCCGACTCACAAACTGACCGAGCTATATATCGATCTCGCGTACTCAGACTCCAAATTGTGTTGAGAACGTCATGCATCATAAGTACGTACTATACGAGTACATGCATTGTGTCGCAAACTTTGAAAGGGCATCTAGAGACGCCCGCATCTCGGGCCTATCCGGGCGGCATGTAGATGGTCTCTGGATAGCGCCTAGATAGATCATTGAATATCTTGATCTTGTAATCAATATCCAGTTGAATTTAGATAACAAGAGCGTCTCCAGACGTGCCTGAGACAGAATCCGATCAATCTGGAGACATCAGCCGATCATCTGGACGCATATAGATGTCAGGACGTTGAACTTGCTCCCTCCCACCACCATCGCTGACCGACCCACGTCCCTCTTTCCCTTTCGCTCATTATCCAGTCTGTGTATATCTCTCGCGTTCTCGCGTGTAATTTTTGTGTAATTTGAAGTCACAGCGTAAATTTCAACCTAACATTTCCTTCGAATAGTCTCACTCACCCAATTCTCATAGGCTTCTCAACAATGCCTCGTCCTAAGGGGAAAGCTCGGGCAGGCAAGAATATCTCCGCGAAGCAGGTTCGCTGCCCCATATGCGACATCGAATGGAATGCGAAGGGAATCGCCGCTCACATGAGGGCGTGCCAGGATGAGCGGGACTTGGAAGAGCTGTACGCGCAGCGGAATAGAGAACGAGTTTTAGAGAGTCCTGTCAGCAAGACTCCCAAGCGTGGTACGTTGCCTTCTAATGCGGCCGGCGTTGCAATTCTAACACACTCTCAGGACGACACACGCAACAGGCCGATCCCGAGTTCAATATTCCGACTGGTCCTCTGTTTGGTAAGCCTCACTACTCCCGCTGAAAATAATTTCTCACTCTTTATCTCTTGTACAGCGTTAGACGCAGGCCCCTCATCATCTCGAGAAGAGGGGCCCCCTCTGGAAGATGTTTTCCGGGTCCCAGCGTCCGATGAATCGACAGGAATACTACCGGCATCGTCTGACAAGGATCATCTCTCAGGCCCTGCTGACCAGCGTGAGATGCATCAACTAAATATGGTATCTACCTTGTGCTCACACCCCTATTGTAGCTCTATCTCCACCCGAAGCCGACCCTCCTTCTGTCCCCAACGTCGAGAGTGCCGCCGAGGGTTCCGTCGAGAGTGCCGTCGAGGGTGCCGTCGACAGTGTCGCCGAGGGTGCCGTCGAGAGTGCCGCCGAGGGTGCTGCCGAGTCCCCAGCCCAACCGAATCACAAGATCGACGACATCAAGGTCGAATACACCCGTGCCGCACGCCATCCTCATCCTGTCCAGATATTTTCCTTTGAAGATTTCAATAGAGACTCAGACACGTCGCCAGTGGACCTCGACCCTCTCAGCAAGCCATGGCTCCCCTTCGCCACTCGTCTAGACTTTGAATTCGCGGAGCTGTCGCACGAAGCGCACCTCAACAAAGGGCAAGTCACGCGGCTGCTTGACATCATCGAGAAGATTGTCAAGAAGAACGACGACTTCACCTTCAAGACGTCGGAGGATGTCAACCGGGCTTGGGAGAAGGCAAAGCTGCGGCACCCCACGGTATGTCGCTGAGATGGTGCTTTTGTGTAGTTTATCGTTGTTTTGTTTACCTCGGTGTGTATTCCGTAGTTCTCTGAACAGAAGTTCACTGTATTGTACAAAGACGAGCCCCAAGAATTTACGTTACACTCTCGCTCACTCTGGGACTGGATCCTGTCGCAAGTAAAGGACCCCCTGCTAGCGCATCACTTCCACTGGGATGCGCAACGACTATCGAAGTTTGATGGAGAAACCTGGGTACGTTTTTATGATGAGCCGTGGACCGCAATGAAATTCGCAAGAGTTCAGGTACGTTCATAGTTTTAGACTCCGCTTTCTCTCCCCAGTAACTTATTTATGTGTGTCGTAAACGATACAGGAGGCGATCTCGAAGATTAACCCGAACGCAAAGCCACTCGCCATCATTCTCTGGGCAGATACGGCCAAGCTTTCTACGTTCGGGGGCCAGAAGGGCCATTTCATCGTCGCGCGGATCGGGAACTTACCTGGCCCTGTCCGTAACGGTTCCTTCGTCGGTGGTGGCCGAATTGTCGGCTTTATCCCAATTGTGCGTATGCGTTTGTTCGACTTTCATAAGCAATGCCCAAAGCTGAATTATTTTAACAGGTAGACGAAGATCCTAAGGAACGCAAGAAACCTGGGTATGTAAACTTCAAGAATGCGGTATACCACGAAGCGTTTCGCTTATTCTTGGACGAAATTGCTAAACTGTCCGTTTCCGGGTACGAGGTAATCTGCGGCGATGGATTACCTAGACTATTGTTTCCTTACATTCACATAATCTCAGCTGACTACGAAGAACAGTAAGTCTCGTTGCACTCTTTGTGGAATTGCCATAGCCTGATATAACCTACCTAGCTGTCGTTTTGCCCTCAACCGCGGTTTGAGAGGCAAGGCTCCTTGCACGGTATGTCATATCCCCGTTGGAGAGATGTCCAATCTCCACATCAAGTACCCCTACCGTGTTGAAGCGGACGCTCGAGCTATTGTGGAGAGCATAGGCCCAAACACAGTCAAGGATGAGGCTCTCAAGAAGATTGGTATGCGTAACGTCAGGGTACGCACACTGCGAGACAGTCATATCTCTTCTAACCCCGGACCGCATCATTCTCAGAACGCGCTGTGGGATATCGCAAATACAGATGTCCACGAGGCGGTATCCTTTGATCGCCTTCACGCCTACATTATCGGTCTCTGGAAGCAACATCTCTTTGAGGAGCTCAAGGAGATTATCGTAGCGTTGGGAAGAGAGGTGCAAGTTGAATTCGAGGCTATGTGAGTTGCTTGTTATTTGTCATGTACAATGTGGTACTCGCACTTATGTTCCCACGTAGTGTCGATGACTTTCCACAATGGTCGAAACTGGCGCATTTCAAGAATCTTCTTAATGTTGACTTCGGTGATGGCAATAAATGGGAGGATATCGCGAAGGTGATACAAATATCTGACGTCTTCAATATCTCACCGTGACGGTGACTGAAATATTTGCTTCATAGATTATTATGCATGTCGCATATCAAGTTATCACGCCACGCGGCAGCCCGAGAGGGTTTGCCCTGCTCCGAGTTATACGGAAGTGGGTGGAACTGAATATGCTCATTTCGCTTGATGTACACACAGAGAAGACTCTCGCTGCTTATGAGCGGACACTACACAGGTTCCACGAATACCTTGAGGTACGCCTTTTGCGCTGTCGCGTGTTTGAATGGTTCTCTTTCTGATCAGACTCTGATAGCTCTACAAACAAGCCTGCAACGATAGCGACGCCGAGAAGATCAAGAACTGGGACGGGATCATCAAAGTTCATTCTCAGAAACACGCACCGAGTGACATCCGGCTCAAGGGAGTTGTCAGCAACATGGACACGAAACCGAATGAGAAGCTCAATGGCGCCATGCGTAATGCATATCACCTGCAGACGAACTTCAAGCACGTAGAGTCTCAGGTTCGTGCCTTTTCGCTGCTGAAGCGTAAGTACTGACATGCTCTCAAGCTGGGTCGATTGGAAGACCGGTCGATGGTCTCGGCCACTATCAGGGGCCATGTTGACGCGCTCGACGAGTGGCGCAGACAGCACAAGAGTGCCGAAAATGAGGAAGAAGACGAAGCTGACGAAGAAACCACAGACTCTGCCCCAGAATTCGTCCGTATGAAGCTCGGTTCACGCAGGCCGCCGGCCACGATTTCGTCATTCATTGCTGAAGGCAAAGACGATCCTGCGTTCACCGACCTCCTGGCCAAAGTTTCGATCTTCATGAAGGATCTTATTGTAAGGGAGCATTACGACGCCTGCGAGCGGGACGGGGACCTTCTGAGAAGCTTGCCTCATATACCAGAGGTGAAGGCTACAGATCTAGTGAGTGTTTGAATATCATTCACACCACATTTATTGACTATTATGAGATCACTGAGGTTAGATACATCACGGTACAGTATGAATCCAGGGTCACGTGGAAGTTGGCCATGGATCGTTTACGATGCTCGCCTGCCTTCCACGGGAGACCTCGATATGACGGTGTTATCGCTCACTGGGGCGATGCGGGGGAGTTAGCAATTTGCAAACTCATTCGCGTGTTCGTTTATCGATTCAACGACCAAGAGTATGGACTCGCGCTTGTTCAGCCCATGAATGCACAGGTAGAGCACAAGCCCGGGGACAAGACAATTGGATTGTGCCGTGTGCGAGAGGTCGATCGAGCGGCCTCTGTTGTCATACCTATACGATCAGTTATCCGGGGCGCCGTGCTGGTGGCAGATAGGAAGTACAAGGGCGAATATACTGTGATGGACAGTGTGGACGGGGACATGTACTTTCGATTGATGTCTATATTTCCAGATCGTGATATGGAGATGGATATCTGACTTCACTAAGAGGTACGTGAACGGTCCTTTCCATTAATGCAATCAGATACCGATGTCAGCATTACAGTATTGTGTCAAGCTGGATCTACCGAAGGTAAATAGCCACTGGTCATCTATTGTCTTATATTTGGCTTACACTGACATTCCGTATATAGCACACCCAGATCGTTGTTCTGCTCTCTGCGCGTGCATTTCTCGTTGTCCGCAACAACGACCTGCCCATGGCCGCTGTTAATGATTCCACCGCCCTCATCACCGTTGGACAGGGTGCCCGCAAGATCATCAGTAATCTACTCCATGTCAGTAAGTGCTGTTCGCACGAAAGTTCAAAATATTAGTTCTCATGTTTTGCTCCTACTAGGCGTACTCTTATTACAGTCACGAAGTGACAGCCAAGATATGTACGAACTTCGTCACGCATTTGTTGGCTTGCCCGGAGCTCCCCCCAGTATCGTCGGCGAATCCCTCGGCACCTTCACCCCGTCTGGACCTCTTCATCGCCTATGCCCTCCACCGGACGCGGCTGCATACCTCAGTCACCTATGCTGCCCTCTATCTTCTCCGACGACTAAAGGCTCGGTTCCCTGCGGCTCGTGGCTCCTCTGGCCACCGTCTCTTCATCTCCGCTTTCATGCTCGCGTCGAAGGTGATCTGCGACGACACCTACTCGAATAAGTCGTGGTCCATCGTTGGTCAGGGCATGTTCGCGCTCCGGGAGATCAATCAGATGGAGCGGGAAATGTGTAGTTATCTCGAGTGGCAGTTCAATGTCGAGCCCAACGCTTTGAAGGAGTTCGAGGAGAAGGTGAAGCGGGACTTTAAGGGTCCAGGTCCGTATCCCAGCTACCTCATGCCTTCGCCTGCACCATCCCCTATGCCATCGACAACTCTGTACGCCTCCGGTGCACCGACACCCGCACCATCGTTTGTCACCGGCCGCAGTGCCATCTCGACATCGCCACCGAAGCCCTCCCTCCGCACAACAGCACCGCCGGAATCAAGTTACCTCTCGCCCCCGGCTTCACCATCCATTCCCGACACCCCCGAAGCATCACACTCACCGTCGACGTCCCCAGCCTCTTCTATATCGCCACAGACGCCTCAGGGTCAAGTTGACAACGAGGTGCAGATCGCGAGCCCGGGCGGTATCCCCATCGCCCTCGACTCTCAGCGTGTTATGCACAAGCCTATGCGCTCTCAGACACACCCCCAACCTTCGGCAAGGATGTCAAAAGATGGTGTATCGTCGAGGAAACCCAAGTGCGATCTCTTCGCGTACGCGGCACCGGTCGCCTGGTAGACATGCGCTATCCACTCGCTCCTTAATTATCGTCTCCCTAATCTATATAGGTCCTTATTTGCGTGGGTCGATCCGAATGGATGGCGCGTGAGCCAATCCTTGGGTTCGCTCTCATCCCTTAGATTCCTCCACCGTCGCCTTTCGACACCAACGTCTCTCCTTCACGCATATTTCTTTCTGCACGCCTGTTCTCTCCTTAAGGCCCCACTGTATTTCTTTGCATTTCATCATATCCATGGATAGTTGTGCACAATCAGGGCTTGATTGCTTCATATCTGTGCCTCGTTCTTCGCATACCTCTGACTCATAGTACATGTTCTTTCCTCTTCATACATCTCACCTGCTTCTCCCCATAGGTTGTACGCACATCTGCGCCCAGGCCTATGCACTCTCTTGAGGTAAGTTCTGGTCATGAGCTACTTGTTGCTTATCATGTATCAGACATTTGTATTCTACGCTGATATACCTATTTGTCCTGCATGTACTCCTTTAGGTTCTGCTCCTTCTTAGGCAAGATTAGCGGCTCTCATCATAGCATACATGCTCCGCCTTTCATTGGGGATTTATGTTGTGAGTCGATGTTTCTTACGCTGCCTTTTGTCTTTGACGTTTATCTGTTTCTCAGGCTGTCGTCTCTTTGTACATTGATACTCGGTATGTCTTATCCTTCTATCAGCGAAGTATCTTCGCGCTGTGGGAGATCGATTAAAGAAGTGAGCGGGTGTGCTACCTCGAGTCACAGGTAAGTCCCTGCTGGTAGTAGGCAATTCCACCCGGTCCGTATCCAAGCTATCTTATGACCCTTGTTTGCAATGGTCTTCTCTTACTCATTGTCCAGTGTGTTTCCAGCATGACCCATCGATTATTAAGATATGAACTCTAGCCCAGCATGTGACGTTCCAATTGGCAGAAAGTGAGTCTCGGTCGTTCATTTCTCGCACACTCATGAAAGCATCAGGGCCACACGAGGTACAATTGAATGCCAGGAGGGAGCTAAGGGTTCATTTTGCGTGAGCACACTCACTATATCTAAGATAGGCTCAGGGCCGTTACCCGTTCGCTATCGCACTCATTATGTGTGAGTAGCCATCTCTTCCCCCTCATTCTCACAGTCAGGCCGTAACAGCATGTGGTGTACTAAGATTTATTCATCTCAGATGACCGACCATGCGCTTGCCCAGGGCACTATATAGGCACCCATCTCTGAGTCTCCTGCTCTTATCCCATCCGCCTGCATCTCATCCACACTCCACATCGATGCCCCGCTCCGACGACGAGGACGAAGACGAGGTCTTCGATGATGCTGCCGCTGTCATCGAACGGCCCATGCGGTCGTTAACCATCGCGTCAGCAAGCGGGTCAGGTGCCGATGCGTCATCTTCGGCGTCGCAACGCAGTGCTCGCGAGGTAAAACTCGAACAGGCAAGTACGAGGATAGTATACATACACACGTAGTAGTTCTCACTATACCTTGTGCTATAGCAACTCTACGACATGCAAAAGCAGAATGAGGCGTTGAAAGAACAGGTTAGAAAGCTTACCGAACAGATTTTGGCCTTGCAAGAGGAAGTCCGACGCAAGACCAAACACGGTGGCCGTAACAAAGCTCCGGCTACGACTCAGCCAGCGGATCCCAAGGACCTGGAAGCCGTGACTGCCTTGGCTGCTCAGAAGCACCTCTACAACAGGGCTCGAGTTGCCGGGCAGAAGTACGCTACGCTTTATAGCCCCTGGCCCCCGTCTCTTAACCTGCTTCATCAACTCACACGGCAGCGCCCGAATTTTGCAGACTCGGCCGTTCAGACAGAGCTATTGGGCGCGTGGACGCTCTTGATGGACGAGCCCGCCGTTCGCGATAAGCTAGGTTATGATCTACAAATAATAGAAGAGGTATGTTAGATATTTTACGTCGCTTTCCGTATCTAATTGCTTTGCACACAGTTTCACGCCAGTGTCGTCGCCGAGAAAAGCAAGTTCGTGAGGACCGCCGTACAGAACAGAGCGACCATCATCAACATCGGCAAAACGCACATCCCGCACGAGATCTTGAATTCCCCTGATGAACGCAAGAAATGTAAGGACCTACGTGAGTTGGGGCCCCGTGATATTCACGACGCCTACTGCGACGTTCTCTTCCCTCCGGAGCACCCTCGAGAGGGTCGCTGGACGTTTAGGTCACCAAGGCTAGTCCTGGTAAGCATCTGTTAAAGTCGTCCTATATTTATTACTTATGTCACATCGAAGATCATCCAGGGCGCACTCACTGGAGCGTCGTCAGTTAACTCGAAGTCTGGAAGAAGCAGCGGTGTCAAGGCTGACAAATGGGGAGTGGACGCCGTAACTCCTGGACTTCTGGCATTCGCAGCTACTGTGGTAATGTATATATTGCACTCTTCTCTTTCTCGCACCTTACCATTCCTCCTCAGCTCGTTTACTTGACCTCTAGCGATACAACTTTCAAGGGACGCGATGAGGACAGCACGGCTATCGAGTGGGACTACCCCTACCTCTTCAACAGGTATTTGAAGAAGATCCTGGACTCGCTCAATTTGCCAGGAATGCAGGCCCTATTCAAGTGGCTCAACCAGCACATCTTCGGCACCTCTGCCGGCTCGGCTCCGGGCTTATTGTATGCTGAGGTCAATAGGGACACTGTGGAACAAAACCGCGCAATCGAGAATGACTTCGGCGCTGAGATACCACCCGAAGAACTTCTTCCGCCAGCTGCACAGTCTGCACCGGTCGCTCCACTCCCTCCTCGTACCAGCACGCCTCTACTTCCACTTCCCATCGCCCCTGCTGTTGTTTGCGGGAACACGCCTCCCCTTCCCGACACTCCCATCATTGCCCCTCCTTCCGCAGCGCCAGCCTCGTCCGGGTCAAACTCCGCGCAGAATAATACTCCCGCGTCACGCTCTGCGCACCCTGTCAGTTCTCGACCTTCGAGAGTGCATCCATCATCGTCAACATCAGGCCCATCATCGCCTCAACTGACCGAGGAGGATTTCGTGCCCGAGGAGGACGCGCAGCCTACTCCAGCTGGCAGAGGAAGCAGTCGAGGGAAGAAGAAGGCTGGTACTACACGACCGACCCCTCCATCAACGCGTACCACCCGTCGTTCGAATACTCAAGCCCAGTGCGTTGCTTTATTGATGCTGTTGATAGCTTACTAACTGATCTATGTTCATAGGTGATGCATGTATTACTCGTCTATTCCCCACCCCGATCATCATTAAATCCCACTTCGCATCACCATTAGTTTTATTGCGTCTCTCTTCACTCTCGTCTCGTGCATCCTATCGAACGTCTTTGTTGCTTCTCTGATGTGGCCGAGGGAGATAAGGCCTTGAATAGCTTCTGTCACGGAACTTCCGCTGTTGTCTGTACTTCACATGTATTGCTCATGATACATATACATTATTCTTCCATCAGAACGCATGATTGAGGCGTATCTCAATGAGCTAACATTGCGATGGAGTAATTTTACAACTGCCCTTTTAGGAAATGTGCGCGCGCGGACCTGTATTTTCCCACATGGTCCGTGCGCACCTACCCCCGATATATAATAGGGCACTTCATACGCCAGTACCCCCAGTAATAAGCAGTAACAAGTAGTATAGTAAAGAAGAGTTGTAATTACCCATTAGAAGTACAATAATAAATCAGTAAACCATTGAGTTAAGAACGAGTCAAAAAGTAAAGGATACAAGTACAGATACAAGTAAGATAACAAAATCTAAAGGTAGACGAGTAACAAGAGAAGCTATAGATTAGTAACAAAAGCAGTATAACAAAATAACAAAGCGTTATAGTAAAGTGATAAACGTCTAATATCTGGGAGTGTGGTGCCATCTGGATGCGTCTATAGGGCGCGAGGCCATCCAGATGCGTCCAGGGAGGTGGCGGCACTCTGGATATTGAAGCGCGTCTAGATAGCATCTGGATGACGGATCAATATCTGGATCACCGCCCACCTCCAGATAACAGTTCGGATATCTGGATGGCGTCTGCACGGTTTGTTCCCTATCTAGAGACCCTCCAGAGCGCTTTGGCTTATCTATCCATCTAACAGCGTCTAGATGCCATTTCAAGTTTTGCGACATGCACAGCTTGGTATACGACAGATCTGACGGACATACTATCTACTCAAAAACGAAGTGAAATCAATCGAAAGCTTTGGACTTGAACGTAGTGTGTTGGGTATGATGACGGCATCGACGCAAACGCTAACAGAGGAGGAGGGGAGGGAAGGAGGATGGTGGGTATACGTGCGCGCGTGCAAATGAGAGCGGGGTGAGAGATGAGAGATGTGTGGAGGGTCCGGTGGGGGGTGTTACAGCAGTGAGAGACGAGTGATGAGGATGAGGGGAATGGAGAGGAGATCTACAACGGGATGAGGATGGTATGTGACGAGAGGGAGGAAGGGGATGACCGATGACGGGGTATATGGACCGAAAGACGAATAACCAAGAGACCTGGAGGGAAGAGGGGAAGAGGGGGGATGCGTTTCCGTGAGGTTTGAGAATCGAGATTTGGAATGGTACAAGTCTTGAAAGTTGAGGGAAGGGAGACGACGATGAGGAGATTGGAGGGCACGGTGGAGTAGGATGGCAATGCGATGCGTGGTGGTCGTGAGAAATATGAGGCGTCGTGAGCGTGGGGTGTCGTTAATGGTCGTCTTGATGAACAATGGACGGCGAGCGGGACGATGCAAGTTGAAGGTATTCGGGGCACGAGGGCGAAGGACCGCAGAGAGCTCGCAAGCAGGTGCCTCACCTCAGAACCTCTCGCCCTGCCCCGCAACAGCAGCGTCCCTCATCCGCATCAAACTCCCCGCACTCACATTAACCCCAGCACAATCCTCCAACCACACACCGCGCTCCTTACACCTCCTCACCAAGCGCATCCAAAACTGCAACACCCTCTCACCCCGTTCACGGGGCTGCTCCCGTCGCATGCGATCGCTCGTTGGGCTCATATCGCGTATGTACCTCAATTTCGGGAACGCCTTGTTTCCCCCATTCGACGAGCTGGACGAAAATGAAGAGGCGGGGGAAGAGGAGGAAGAATCAGTCAAGAAAGACCCCAACTGCTCAAACAGCGTAAAATACGCCTCCCCACTCAACAAATCCGGGTCCTCTCTCAACCTCTTATCGACGCCCCGTACGCCGATGAGCTCAACGTTCGGGTGTGCCGCGAGGAGACAGTGTCGGGGCATCCAGTCGGGGGACTGCCAGTGCCATTCTGCGTCTGCGGCGCAGACGAATTCGCGTAGGTTGGGTGTCCACGATGCGAGTTTCTCACCGATGGTCAGGTTATCTTCGGCATCCCCTGTAGCGGCGGTTGTTGCGCCCATTTGAGGGTTGTGGTTGTGGAGGAAAGTACGCGCGGAGGGAGGGACAGTAATATACTGCTCCTCCGTCAACTCCGGTCGATGTCCCAGCTCAAGTTGAACGAGCTTTGCCCCATGAGAGCGGAAGAACGCCGCGAAGCCTGGGCCGGTGCGTGTAAAGTCGGGGGAGAGGACGGAGAGGTGGGTGAGAGCGGGCATGGACCATGAGGCGAGGACGGCGAAGGCGTCGTCGTCGAGGGACATGCGGAGGGCGCGGAGGGAGGGGAGGTGGACGGTGTCGTCTTCGTAGTCGAGTGAGGTGGGGTCGGAGGGTGTTGATGATGATGATGAGGTGCGTGGGCGGGATGCTTGTGCTCTTGATGCTACGACTGGTAACACCGCTGTGTGCACGTTCGGTGAACACGACGAGAGCTCCAGGAACTCCAGGTTGGCGGCCAAGTTCGTCCAGAGGGGGATCAAACTCGGCTGGAGTGGAGCATCACTA
Source organism: Irpex sp. Y119-03 (assembly GCA_037042295.1). Lineage (NCBI taxonomy): Eukaryota > Fungi > Basidiomycota > Agaricomycetes > Polyporales > Irpicaceae > Irpex > Irpex sp. Y119-03. The sequence goes on along the minus strand of JAXQKB010000341.1, from coordinate 300,390 downwards.
TAACACGTCCAGCTGAGTCTCCTGATCTTCGGTTGCGCGACGAGTTTCAAGATGGCTTCGGAGGAACAGCGGTTATCGTAGAGGCTGCGCTGGATGGAGTGGTGGTCGGAGTAGATGCACAGGCTGGGTGCGTTCTCGAGGATGGAGCGGAGGTCGGCGGGGGCGCAGAGTTCGAGGACGGGTGTCTCGATGTGGAGACGGCGGATGTACGAGCCGTAGGAGAGTCCTACCTTTGGGTCTTGCAATGACTGGAGGATGAGGAGGTGTGCGAGGAGCTTGGCTTGTACGGCGTTACTTATCCATACGAACTCGTATAGGTACTCCTTGGCGTAGGCGTTCCACTGGCGGGAGACGAGAGAGCACGCTCGCTTGTCCGTCATGGCGGCTTGGTAGGTGCTTAGTAGACTGGAGGAGTCTTCGAGGAAGGAGAGCTCGTGCGTTGTGTCGAGCGGGTCGTGATGGGCGAGACAGGCGTGCTTGATGACGACGCCCCAGAGCTCCATGGGGAGGTAGGGGACGTCGGGTGCACGTAGCTGGCCATGGGTGGGTGGTCTGGTTTGTGGTTTCCTATAAAGTATAGTCAGTATATGAACTTGCACAGCGTGCTGAGATCTCATTGTACGATGCGGGTCAGGGTCGCGGAGAACATTGCATGACAGCTTGCACGCCGTCGGTGCTGTACACCATCGACATGAGGCGGATCACGTTAATCTTGACGTCTCGTATCGACGACAGGTACGAGCTGCAAGTCATGAAAAGACAAGTTGGACGAAGAGGAAAGTGAAAGTGTAAAGCTGCGGTGTTAGACGTTCGGGGCGGGTGAGGCACGCCGAGTCTACCACCTAGCTAGCGTCCAGCACTCCATTATACAATCCTCTTTCGACGCACACCATAGAGCAGAATCCAGGCACCTCGAAACAGAAAAGCTCACCTAGCCAACTTGAGAGAAGAAAACGTCCTAGAGACGACCTTTCGCAGAGTCGCCACGCGTTCACCTGAGGAGGTTGTGGCGCTGGGCGTATGAGGTGACCGACGGAATGGAGACATCGCGCGAGGAGGCGTCGGGTCGCTGTGGGTGGGTGTCTTGAGGTATGTCGCTGTTGAGGTCGAGGAGGAGGTTGAGGAAAGAGAGTCGGGCGGACGAGAGAGGGAGAGGGCGGGAAGTGGAAGAACTCCTCGCCTCATCTCACCGCCCACGGCGCCTATCCGTGCTTTCGCTGTCGAGGCTATTCTGGGAGCGAGTGTTCTGTTCCTGGCCATCACCTCCTCAAAGTCCATCGCGAATATCTTTATTCTGTGTATCCTATTGATAATATTCACTACTGCTAGTCGACGATGGCAGCTGTTGCATCTCTTGCGTCTCTTCAAGATAAACTCCAGCTGGCCTCACAGGAATACCAGAAGCTCCAGATCGAGCTCTCTACTGTGATCGACGCTCGACAGAAACTCGATGCACAATTACAGGAGAACGAGCTCGTTAAAAAGGTACGTTCACCGAAACACTGATTGACTATGACAATTCATATATATTGTGTTTCTGCTACGCCACACAGGAATTCGCCTCCCTCTCGCCGAACAATACCGTGTACAAACTCATCGGTCCCGTACTCGTACCCCAAGACCAGGCAGAAGCAAAGACAAATGTCGATACACGACTGGACTTTATCAAAAGCGATATGTGCGTGTCATTCTCCCGTATACCTTACGCGAACTAATTGAAAGCGATCGTACTATAGTAAACGCGTAGAGGCGCAACTAAAAGAGCTGGGTGATAAGTCAGAGAAGAAGAAGCTCGAGGTGCGTGTCCTCCATTTCCTTTGCGTACTAAGGAAGTCATTGATGTGATTTGACAGATTGTGGAGGCGCAGACGTCAATACAGCAGATACAGCAAGACGCAGCAGGGACAAAGTGACGAATCCATATCATTAGAACAACTTGTACTTTTACACACAAACCTCGAAAGCGGCTCACTATACCCTGCTCGATCTGTCTTTGTCTCAGATGCCTTTTCCAGTTCTCAGCGTAGGGTTCACGGTGAGTTCAGGAAAACCGGATATACGAACTGTGACGAATTCGAACGCCATTACATATGTATATGTATCCCGTGCGCCTTGATTCCTCAAATCCAGAATACTATTGTTATGGTATACAGTACTCTATGCAGGTTACAGACGGTCTTCGAATAGGTCTTCGTGCGAGTGTAAACAAGCCAAATACCCTCCGAAGCAATCCATCATCCCGCCACTTCCCAATCTGTCACACCGCCGATCTGACGCGACCATCTCCCTCTGCATCTAACGTGGTTCGTCATCGCAGTCTCTGAGGTTCTCTATATATATAACGCGTACAACCCAACCTTGTTACCCCTACTCATCCAAACCCCCAATCACCCACTTTCAGCCGCAGAAACGTCGACGTTAGGGACACCGACGACGACCGAACGATGTCGCCCGCCCAAGTCCTCGACAAATACTACCTCTCCATCACGCTACTAGTCACCGTAGGCTACCAGCTGCTCGGCTTTGCGATAGCATGGACTTTTCAGGTACGTCTACTTGCGTCTCGCACTACACTGGGTATATGCGTTACTGACTGACTCGAATGATGCCTTCGATGTATGCAGTTTGACAAGATAACTGACTTTACCGGTGGTGAGTAGGCTTTATTCGGCACGTTCTACGAAAATGGTAGCTGACACGCGTATAGGATCCAACTTCTTTATATTAGGTACGCGTCACACGCAACGCTGTATTCCAAAACAGAGGTGCTGAACTACGACTCGTTCAGCTCTTATGACGCTCTTAATGGGCAACACCTACCACGCCCGGAACATCATCGCCAGCGTCCTCGTTATGGTCTGGGCTACACGTCTCGCAGGTTAGTAGCCATCAAACTCATATTACCTCTTAACTCGAACGGAATTCGGGTTATTTATGCGGTCGAGCACAGGTTTCCTCCTCTTTCGCGTCCTCAAGACTGGGAGTGATAGTCGGTTTGACGATATTCGGTCGCACTTTTTCAAGTTTATGGGTTTGTGCACTTTTTAATTCGTGTTACCTGCGATCATGTTTGACTATCGTTGATCATTTAAATATCAGGCTTCTGGATAGGTCAGTGATATGTATTCCTCGACGCGTCCTCCTCTTCATGACTAACCCGAACCCACTTCTTCATAGGACAAATCGTATGGGTACGACCTTCTCGCTGCACCATCTATCATGCCGCACATGTTGCTCACTACTTATCGTAGGTATGGACCGTATCCCTACCTCTCATAATCCTCAACTCTCCCGCCGTCTCCGACCTCTCCACCGGCGGAACGAACCCGAAGTTCGGCACGGCCCGTGATATTGTTGGTCTCGTCCTGTGGGCTATTGGATGGGCGATCGAGAGTTTAGCTGACATCCAGAAGGTACGTACGTCGATTTCTAGTGCAGTACGAAGATTTATTGATACCTCTGGGGTAGTATCGATACAAGTCATCTGAACCTAAACCTCCGAGAGACGAGCCTATACGAGTTGGGGTGTGGAAGTGGTCAAGGCATCCGCCTTACTTCGGAGAGTGCGTTTCCCGGAGTGACCTCCCCTCACGTGCTATGAGAACTTTGCTGACTGCTAACGGAATGTATGATGTGCTTGCAGGATGCTCTGCTGGTGGGGTATCTGGATTCTATGTCTCTCGCCCACTACGAATGGCGGTGTTCCCGGCCTTCCAGGCGATGTTAAAGCAGCCCAGCGCGGCTCTGTCGTCTCGCCCATTTTCACTGTCCTGTAAGTGACCCTGTACCTATGCCTGCCTCTCTTTCTGTAACACTCGCTGATTGATATCTCTTGGTAATAGACTTCTCATGTTCGCCTCAGGCATGCCAACAGCCGAGAAACCAACAGCGAAGAAGTTCTTCCTCATGTCCCAGCCCATGTCCACTCCCTCTTCCTCTCACCCAACCGACTCGGACGCACAGCCAGAGTACCCCGCCGCATGGTCAAAGTACAAACAATACCTCGCCTCGACGTCCATCCTTATCCCTATCCCTCCTGCGCTGTACAGACCTCTCCCGGGGTGGATGAAGAAGACGGTGCTGCTTGACTTCCCGATGTATCGGTTCGATGAGGGGAAGGATGGGAGGGAGGCTTTGGATGAGAGGAGGAGGCACGAGTAAATATACTCATGCTTGGTCGCAGAGCAAGTTGTTATAGCGTCGTTCTCCGGATTGAAAGGCTGATTGTGATATGTAATGCGCAGAAACTTGATTGAACCCGTTGAAATACAAAACCAGACTTGAAGCCATTCTACGTAACGTACAACTATCAGGATATCCTACACCATACTCTCGTCCGTCCATCCATTCTTAAGCTTTCCGTCTTGAGTCTCATACACGATACCCTCCAGCTATCGAGCTAACTTCTACGGTAACTACTCTAAACGAACTCCTCGGCCCTGATGGTTTCATCATAGTAGCCACAATCGAGCCACGATCCCTTCCCGGCCTCTCCGTCGTCCGACTCGAACAAGAACTCCGACGTGCCCTCGTTGGGCAAGTTAATGTAGTAGTCGGTAGGGGTTTGCAAGGCGGCGCTGTCGAGCACTGGCGTGAGGCACTCCTCCTCCTCCCAGCTCAGGTTCGAAAACGTAGGCGTTTCCAAGGCGGCGCTATCGAGCACCGGCGTCAGGCACTCCTCCTCCTCCCAGCTTAGGTTCGAAAACGTAGGCTTGGTAGGAGTGGCAGTAGGAGTGACGTCCGAGTCGAAAGTCAGAAATCCCTCCACCTCTTCCTCTTCCCTGTCGTCCTCCTCGCTCTTAAGCTCGATGGAGTGGTCGAAGGTGTCGTCGGTGGTGTCGAGAGGTACGACGTCAACCTGCATAGCATCCATCCACTCATCGTCATCCTCGTCACCCTCTACAGCCTGCTGAGTGATAGTCAGCTTCCTCGCACACTCGGCCTCGAGCTCCTCATCATCTTCGTCGTCAGTGTCCAACATCATAATGTCGTCGTCGTCCTCATCCTCCTCGCCTTCAGCGGCAGCGGGGGGAGGATCATCGGCACGTGCCTCCGCGTTCTCCCGCCTGCGTTGCTGCATCTCCTGGTAGTGGTGGAAGCGGAGGACGCGTCGAAGCTTGTTACGGTTCTCGTCGGCTCGTTTGTTCGATATCTTTTTGCTGATGCCTCCGTTGTTGGGGATGATGGGTGCGACTAGACGAGAGCGTCTGTTGCATCTGAGAGCGACGGTGACGAGGTCGGAGGTGTTGAAGAAGGATTGGAGGTGGGCGGAGAGGTCTGGGCCGGTGTCGGCGGTGAAGAACATGACGTGCAAGTCGAACGGTTGGATTGTGGATGAAGACGTTAACGGTGTGTGTGAGTACTTCGCAGGTCTACTCCAAGTCGGACGTCGTCGACACGAGCTCGAGGGTTGGTCGCGGTGGTGGTCGCGGTTGAAGGGAGAGGTCGAGAGACAAGAGTTGATCGAACAAGTTGAACACAACGCCTCGTGCCCGCATCCCATCAAGCCGTCCCGGCTTGCTGGTACCTTCCCCTTTGGGAGGAGGAGTTTGAAGACAACTTCCCGATTGGGGATTTGTTTGTGTGTGATGTGATGTTTGGTGAGCACATCATGATTTCAACCAGGTGCACGGACCAGGTTCACAGACCAGGTGCACGGACCAGTGGGCGACAACTCTGGTATATCCATATCCAGTCTACGATTGCGTGAGGGCCGGGGGTAAGTAGGTCAACCACACTGCTACTAGTAACCTGCTCATGAATCACACCTTAGGCCGGCCATGGTCACTAACGGTAGATGCTTCACTGCGATATTGAATACCTAGTGCTAATTTAATCTAACATATGCCCAGCTGCATCGTTAATGCGGGGAAAAAGGGTGTATTCGACAGTACAAGTATCTGGAATATGGTGGGTATGACACTGAGGACCGTCATTACAAGTTGAGCGTTGTACACCAAGGTGCTGATAGGTCGAATACAGAGCCACCGTCGCTTTGAGAGAAGGGGGATAGACCATTTTCTGGCCTCTCTCGCGCCCGAAAATTCGAAGTCTCTAGCTGCCTCACCTGGCATTCGGCCTTTCGTATGTTACCCGTTCTCTGCGCCTCACCACATTACATCGCCTCGCAACACGACTCCATTGCTATTCTGAAAGGCCGCTCGTGGAAAGGAAAGTCAGGATACAGCCCTTAAGTACGAAGCAAATAGTTCGGACTAATTGACATGCTTCTGCATTTCAGGCGTCCGAGTCCGAGTTTCCTGAAAACCCGCGCGTGAATAGGGAAAATGGAATATGGTGATTAACCATGAAGTGGTTCGTAATGACCAACAGTCTCCCTCATTTCGAGATTTCTAAGTCGATGTTTCCATAGATCTAGAAGGTAGGAAGCACTTGGCCCGTGCATAGTAAGTCATCAGCTCAGGCCATACGCCTTCGAATTACGAGGGCTACCTACCTGCCTCCTCGTACAAATGCCACCATTGTCACGCATGCTCGAAAATAGGTATATATACTTATAGAACATCGTCCATCCTACTAGTATTGCTGTGCGTAGCGCATAGGAACGGGATATCTAGATGTCCAGCTGCCTCACGTTAACGAGGAGACACGACTCACAAGTTCAGGCATACCGTGGCATTAGTCCTCTTTCACACGAACAAAAGGGAGGTGGACGACTTGCAAGTCGTGAGTTGTCTCCCTCCTTTCGAGGCCGACCTATAGGTGAATGAAAGGATCCGTTTCTTGTGAGTGGATGGGTGCGAGAGGCGTAAAACGCGCAGGAGATATGAGAGGCATCCCAAGAGGCGGTACACTGCTCGACAGGCAGTCTCATCCTCACCCCTGACGTCAAAAACATCACTATCGAGCGGGGAGGAACACATCTACATCTAAGTATATCTACCTCCACGCGCCGCTACTAGTACGAGAGAGGCTACGCCGGACTCGGAGAAGAAGGCATCCCGAGCTCGTCACGGCGGAAGTCACGACGGTGGGGAGACACTTACCACCTTACCATCAAGTGACAAGTCTATCCTTGAGAGTACTTAAGTGGACAAGACGACGACGACGTGTTTCAAGTTCCAAATCTCATGGACGCTCCGTGACAAATACCATCGCTTCACCATCGCTTCTCTCCAGCGGCTCAACCTCTCAACCTCTCGAGGGCACGACAATACTCATCGCGATCGACGTGATAAGCTCACACAACACTCATCGCTGCTCTCTGAGTCTCTAGCCCTCACTCACAACACTAAAATTTACAGCCTTCACTTCACTTCACTTCCCATCGTCTCGAGTACCACAATAAATTAATAGATCACGTATCGTATCGTATCGTACAGTGCAGCAATATTAAGTGACTAACCAACACAAGAAACGCGGCATATGCAAGAATGTCGACTCTAATCAACTTGGGTGAATATCATGGTGCGTGATGACGTCCATATTTCCTGCCTCGTCTCGTCTCGTTCCTGTCCTGTCTCGTCTAGCCAAACCTGCCCCATGACTTCCTCGCTCCTCGCTCTTCGTTCCTTGTTGCACAACGTAGATTGCAGAGATTAAATAAAGCTCGCTACGCTAACCATAACCAACCCGTCTTCCGTCTTCCGTCTTCCATGTTCCGTCTTCAGGCTTCACAATAGAGATAGGGATAGAGATAGATCCAACGTGTTTCGCCCCTACGACGAAGATGAAGAGGCCCGTCGACTCCGCCCGATGCCCATGCCCACACGTACGAGGGTCTCAAGACACGCCCGCCCGTTCACGAGCAAGTCTTCGTCCCACTCAACGACGCCCTTCTCGAACAGCACCACGATCGTCGATCCTCCTACACACGCACAGTCAGTCGTCAGTCAAGGTTAAGACGATGGTGGAAGATGGAAGGCGACACCACTCAAAGCACTCACCAAACGCAAAATACCCAAACTCCTGCCCCCTCTTCACAAAGTCCCCTTCGTTCACAGTAGTCTTGATACTCCCCACCATCATAGCGCCCACGCACACCGCCATGACGCGCCCGAACTGGGGACTGTCGATCGGTACTATCTTGCGCACGTTCTCGCCGTAGACGTCTAGGGCTGTTCGGATCGCTTGGGGCTGTGTGAGGGTGGGGGGTTGGTTAGTTAGTGAGTGAGTGAAGAAGGAAGAGGGAAGGAGGTGGAGGTGGTGGGAGAAAGGAGGGGGAGGAGGAGGAAGAGGAGAGAGAAGAGGGAAAGGAGGGACTCGGACTCACATTAACAGTATAATACTCCCCACTAATATACGTCATCCTTCCCACAACGCCATCCACCGGCGAATGAAACCGATGATAATCCTGCGGCGCGAGCCTAAATATACACACACTCCCGCCTGTGTACCTCTCCGCCTCGTCTTTGTACGCGTCCCCGAGGAGACGGGCGACGGAGAACTCGCGGCCCTTTATCCAGAGTTTGGTGGCTTCGGAGACGCTGGAGAAGGCCATGAGGCGGCAGTCTGCGCCGGAGACGAGACGGGTGGGGTCGTGTGGGGACTCGATGGGGCGGGCGTCGGGTTTGAGTTCGCGGTAGAAGAATTCGTTGAATGTTTCTGGGTGGTGAGCGTTAGCGAACGGCGGGAGAGCGTGAGCGAGTGCGGGAGAGCGTGAGCGAGTGGGTGGGGATTAGGAGTGAGCGATGCGATATGAGCGTGGATGCGGGTAGAACGAGGAGAAAGGAGAAAGCGCGAAAAGAAAGAGACATACTAAAATGTTCAACAGGATACAACATCTCCTCCACATTCAACTTGTGAAACTCGATGAAAGCAGGTATATCCCGCGCAGACTCTGGCGAGTCGTACTTGATGCCCTGCTTGATGGACATCGACTTTAGTAGTCGGCGGGCTACATTGCACCAAGTATTCACGTCAGTTGTGATGGTTGTTCGCGTCAGTCGTTGTTCGTGAGGGAAGGGAGTAGAGAGAGTAGAGAGGGTAGAGAGTGCAGAGGGTAGAGAGAGTGTAGGGTAGAGAAGGGAGGGGAGGGGAAAGGGAGAGAGGAAAGGGAAACGTACCGCGTCCGCCTTCGATACGACTTCTCCATCCCTACATAACGAAACGAAACGAACGTGCTGTTTAGTATAAGGGGAGAAGGGAAGATGGGAGAGGAGAGAGGAGAGAGGAGAGGGAGTGGCGTACCTTGTACAACAACCGAATACCGAGCCGGACGTACACCTGCATCTTCTCCTCCTCGAGCTGGCCCGTCAACCGATTCTGCACGATAATATTCGCCGAGTTCTACAAACGCACCCATCATCAGCACTCCCTTTTCTCCCACCTCCAAACAGAAGATAAATTGTCGAATAGAAACTCACCGCACCCAACCGATACCCCCCCGCCGCAACACTAGCAATAACCTTCGTATACCACTTCCTTTGCGCCTGACTAGCAGTCACGAAATTCCCCACCACGATCCTATCCACCCTTGCCCAATCCTGGCTCGCGCAGATCGCCATATGCGTCACGATGTCCACCTCCGCCTTCGAATTCATCCGCTGGCGGTGACACAGGGGACAGCTCTTGATGTTGATCACGCGTTCGAATGTATCAGAGGCGGAGGGGGAGGAGGAGTAGGGGGATGGGGAGGGGGAGGAGGAGGGGGAGTCGTCTAGGTCGGAGGAGGAGGGAGAAGAGGTGTTGCGGGTGAAAGAAGGTGGAGGAGGAGGAGGAGGGGGGTCGTTAAGGCTGATAGCGGCGTCGACGAGAGGCTGCTGCATAGGCTCCGTAGCCTGAGGTGCAGGCTGCCCCGACTTCCTCACCGACTCGCCCTCGTAATTACTAGGAGGAGCAGGGATATTCCCCGCAGGCCCCGAAAAGTCGAGGTTGGAGAGGTTGAGGCCCTGTTGGTACTCTGCGCCTGCGGTGACGGAGGGCGTGACGGGTGCGCTGGTGTCGATGCCGGCGTGTTCGTCCGGGTTGATGCGTTTCTTTTCGCTGTTGGGTCTGCAGAGCTCGGTTTCGAGACATTGGATCGCTTCGTTCATGGTGAGTGTGCTTTCTGGGTCTTTGTTGAAACGGGAGAAGAAGGTGTCGATTGTTTGGCGGGAGAGCGTGGATCCGAGGGAGTCGAGCATTGAAGTCAGTTCGAGACGGGAGATGGTCCCGCTGTCGTCTGTGTCGTACTGCTTGAGATACTGCCTCCAGAACCGTTGTCGCAGCGCATCGTACGGCTGGTATTTCGCCCTACACCCCAATTAATCTAATTACATCTCGAAAAATGATACTGGTACGCACCGAATGGAAAGGACAGGATTATGCTTGGCCTCCAAAATGCCTCCCTTCTCCGTAGCCAGCGGCAACTCAAAATCCGCCATGCCATCCTGCGTCCCATCCTCCTCCTCAGGATACAACCCCGTCGCCTCGTCCTTCTTCGGCGCATGCTCAAGCAACTTTGCCAACGGCAAACTGACGTCGCCAATATGGTCGTTGCTCGAGAGCTTGTCCCAATCGAGCACGGCGAGCTGGACGTGGAAGGTAGTCTCGTACCGACGCACGTGGAACAGCAGCTTCTCGTCCCAGTTCGGGTTGAGCGAGTGCCGGATGACGCGTGTGCGGAAGACCTTCTTCCCGAATGAGACGACCACGAACGGGTCCATGTCCCATCCCGTGCGCGTCACTGGAGAGTCATGAACGTCACGTCACGTCAATAACATCGAACACGAATGGAAGCACGCACTGTTCCGCAGCTTGGGCAGGTCCTTCGCGCCTTTGATCTCGAGCATGACGATACCCAATATATCGTTCGGCCCGGCAGAGAAGTTGAACCCAGCAGGCCCTTTCGCGCCCCAGCTCTTCCTAAACTTGGCCTTGTGCGCAGACGACCGCCGCGTGCCACTCGTAGGCGTCGACGTCCCCGATTGAGACTGAGAAGCAGACACAGGCAGAGTGGGCGTCGAGGGAGAACTCGGCAGGCCGGCTTCTTTGAGCATCGTCGAGTCTAGAGACGACGACCGTTTGCTCGCGGGCCGACGGAGGAACTTGGTGAACGACTGAGAACGCGAAGACGCGATGGGCGCTGCTGGGGCCGTGGGGGTCTTCATCGTCGCAGCAGCAGTAGGCGTCGCCTGAGCATCCGACGAGTCCTCCTTTCTCGGTTCAGGCGGGACCAACGGGGGAGGATGCTGGTGTTGATGTTGAGGAGGAGGAGTAGCAGGCTGGAAGATGTCGTTCCCAAAATCCTCGTCCTCGAGCGCCGAATCCGACTCGCCTTCTCCTTCTCCCTCATCAGAGCTCAGCCCGTCGTCTGCAAACTCAGGCCCGCCGTTCGTGGAGCGCACGGTGCCGATGCCCTCCGTCTAATCATAAGCGGTCAGCGTGCAGTGGTCAGTGCGAGTGTATAATTAAACGCGTGGTCATGCTGATTACGTACGGGCGGGGCTGAGACCAGACTCGGGCGCGAGAGCTTGAGGAAGTCGGCGTAGATGTCTGAGAACGAGCGAGAGCTGGGTGCGTTGGGAGGCTGCACGAACCCGAGCTTCACCTGGATCGTCCCCGTCGCTTGCGTCGACGTCCGCGTCGACACCACATTCAACGAGAACGCCTTCATCCATCATCGTTTTCATTAGCACACTCGCGAAGAATTGTAGAATAACAGACCGAGCACGTACAGTATTATCAGGATCATCAAACCCAAACGGCCTATCATCCCTAAACCACTCATCAAGCGGGATCGCCACCTCCCCCAAATACTCCTTCGTAAACGTGTCCTTGTCCCATATAACCAACTCAATCACGCCCAACTTATCCGCCAGCGACAGATATAAAGGGAAGTCAAAGGTCGCGTCTTTAGGTGCCCAGGTCGGGTTCACGGTCTTTTTGAGGGCGGGGGTGCGGTACCGGTCGCGCAGGACTGAGACGACTACGAAGCTGTGGGTGGGTGGGTGGGTGGGGTGTCAGTATTGTACGAGTTCGCGAGAATGTGGTAAAAGGAATGGTATGGCGAGGGTCGTCGGTAGAGCATAACCCCAACGAACTCAACACTCACGGATCACTAACACCCCCCCTATCCTTCGCCAACACCTCCCTACAACTCACGATCTGCACCCTCAGCACCACCACCGGGGTCTCTCCTGCTTGCGGTGCGTAGCCATTTCTGCCACTTCCACCCTTTCCCAAATAGCTTACACCCTTTCCTGGATATACAGGGAGTGAGGAGGAGAGAGAGGGAAGGGAAGAGGAGAGAGAGGGGAGGGAGGAGAGCGGGCGGGCGGCGGTTTTGATGGCGCGGGAGAGGGGCTTGAGGGCGCGGTTTGGGTGGCGGACCATTGCATGCGAGCGCAGCGAGGCTTGGGCTGCGAGCTACGGGTTTAAGAGCTTAGGAGGCTTGAGGTTGCGAGAGCCTCGGTAGTGGTCTTGACTTATAGCTGTACCCTAAGCTTTGAGTCCAAGCAGGTTTCCACTCGTCAGATATGTGGAAGAGAATGAGCGAGGATGTAAGAAAGTGAGAGACGAAAGAGGTGGTGGTTTATAGAAGAGAGGAGTGGTGGTTTATAGAAGAGAAGAGAGAAGTCGCCGAGCACGAGACGGAGACGACACGGCTGGGCGGGAGGGACGTCACTCACTGTGATCAGATCAAATCGTCCCCGAATCTCAAACGCGCTGTGCTGTGATCGTGTTTGGACTGGACCTCCTTCATCGCTCCCCACCCACCGCTCCTGTGTGCTGTGTACAGTATTTCACAATTTCACCACTTTGGTCATGGACCGCCATCAACATTAACACCGCCGACGTTGTGCCAGCAAAACCGCTGACGACTCATGAGTTCTGCCATCCTACCCGAATAGCTTTTCACTCTGCTTCTTGTGCGGTAAATCTCTGGCTTGGCGTGGTGCGTGAGACCACTGAACACAAAATAATGTCACATCCAGTCTTCGACCTTCGAATATCGTAGTCACACTGGCTTACGTTCTTTGTGAGTTACAGTTACGAGCCGAAAGACAATGCGAGCACTGGTACTGTCTCTGCCAGACAGTGCCCATGTCTCGCGAGCTACTACTAGTAGACTCGGATTGAACATCGGGTATTGAATATCGAATCATGAACGGGAATGACTAGTAAATGTGCGTATGTATCCTCTACAATCCAATCCAATCCAATCCACAGCTCACAGCTCACAAGGTACGCTACTCTAGGTTTTCGGAGTTCGTGCGTTCAAACTCCTGGATCGATATCGCCGCGCACTTGCAACTGACTGACTAAACATCGCAGCGATCGCATGCTTACATTCAGGATCCAGATTCCAGGTCCCGCCGCCGCTCTTAGCATCACAACGCTCGATGCTCAACTCTCGGTACACATGTCACACCCCTCGAGCGCAGCGTCCGAGTCGTCACTCGTGCGAGAATCAGCTCCCCAAACGAGCGGTGATTCAGATTCACGGTCACGTATTTACCGTCACAGTCCAGGTTCTTGGGTGCTCACAAACGGGGATGTGGGAAGTTAGAGGCCTTAAGCTTCTGACTTCACGCACGTACGCCTGGGCCAGGTGCGTCTCAGCCATGATCTGGAGTACAGTTCCTACACACCTACGTTCACCTGCTGCGAGACATCCGGTCCCCCTTACGACGTTCTAGCTGTCAACAAGAACTTAGAAGGTACCCATCCACTCAATTACAGCATATTCTGTTGCTCACCTATAGATTGGTTTTGACAGGAGGCAGACAACTCGCAACTCGTCCACCTTCGTTTCGTTCGTCTGAAAGGGGACGTTATGGTATAGCATCTCCTCGCTGAATGACGTGTAACATGAAAATAGCTGGATATTGGGATATCCCCTGCCTGTGTATACGTAGGGACGATTGTAGGCCCGACTGTTCTGTGTAAATACCTGCGCTCAAGTAAGTATGCCTAACGATGGCCTGAGTGGCATTCATACGAGGGGGCAGGCAGGTAGCTCTCGTAATTTGAAGGTGTATGGCCTGAGCTGACGACTTATGCACGGGCCAAGTGCTTCCCAGCCTGAGCTTCTGGATCTGTGGAAACATCGACTTAGAAATCTTGAAGTGAGCGAGACTGTTGGTCATTACGAACCATTTCATGGTTAATCACCATATTCCAATTTTCCTATTCACGTGCGTGTTTTCAGGAAACTTCTTGGACTCGGATACCTGAAATGCAGAGGCACGTCAGTTGGTCCGAACTATTTGCTTCGTACTTAAGAGCTGTGCTCTGACTTTCCTTTCCACGAGCGGCTTTTCAGAATAGCAATGGAGTCGTGTTCCGAGGCGATGAAATGTGGTGAGGTGCAGAGAACGGGTAACCTACGAAAGGCCGAATGCCAGGTGTGGCAGCTAGAGACTTGGATTTTGGACGGGCTTGGTGAGAGGCCAGTTTAAGGCAGGCCGTACGTGCTCCCCTTCCTTGAGAAAGGCCCTGTATCATATTGACGCATTAGCACATTGGTGTCCAACTGGTGTCGGTCTATGTCATACTCACTATGTCCAGATACTTGTACTATTGAATATATTTATTTTCGCCTGTGGAAGGTTATGCATTCGATTGTGCGTGCATTATAGACACAGCTGGGCCTATTATAGATTTAATCAGCACCGGAGACACGACGTCCTGAACGACAACACTACAGAGAGTCAGTCTACTGCCAGCAAACGGGCTCACGCAGTGGTGGATTGGACATACCGGAAACGTCGCTCATCCCGTCGTAAGATGTCGCAACCATCCCTACTGCCAGTGGTCCGTGCACCTGGTTGTAATCATGATGTGCTCACCAAACATCACATCACACACAAACAAATCCCCAATCGGGAAGTTGTCTTCAAACTCCTCCTCCCAAAGGGGAAGGTACCAGAAAGCCGGGACGGCTTGATGGGATACGGACACGAGGCGTCGTGTTCAACTTATTCGATCACAAGTTGGTCGTTGACCTCTCCCTTCAACAACCGCGACCACCACCGCGACCGCGACTATCTCTCGCGTTTTCTGCCTCGCCGACGTTCGACTTGGAGCGAACCTGTCACTCATACATACCGTCAACAACTTCATTCCCACCGTCGTCGTCATGTCCCTCACCGCCGACAGTTCCACTGGCCCAGCCCTCTCCGCCCACCTCCAAACCTTCTTCAACACCTCCGACCTCGTCACCGTCGCTCTCAGGTGCAACAGACGGTCTCGTCTAGTCGCACCCATCATCCCCAACAACGGGGGCATTGCCAAACAGATAACGCCTAAACAAGCCAACGAGACGCGTAACCGGCTTCGACGCGTCCCCCGCTTCCACAACTACCAGGAGATGAACCAACGCATGCAGGAGAATGCGGAGGCACGTACCAGTGATCCTCCCCCCGCTGCCGCTGCAGACGACGAGGACATTATGATGTTGTTCACGGACGACGAAGACGATGAAGAGCTCGAGGCCGAGTGTTCGAGAAAGTTGGCTATCACCCAGCAGGCTGTAGAGGGTGACGAGGATGACGATGAGTGGATGGATGCTATGCAGGTTCACGTCGTACCTCTCGACACCACCGACGATACCTTTGATTGCTCCATCGAGTTTGAGGGTGAGGAAGACGAGAGGGAGGAGGAAGAGGTGGAGGGCGCTCTGGCATTCGACTCGGACGTCACTCCTACTGCCACTCCTACCAAGCCTACGTTTTCGAACCTAAGCTGGGAGGAGGAGGAGTGCCTCACGCCGGTGCTCGACAGCGCCGCCTTGGAAACGCCTACGTTTTCGAACCTGAGCTGGGAGGAGGAGGAGTGCCGCACGCCGGTGCTCGACAGCGCCGCCTTGCAAACGCCTACCCACTATTACTTTAACACGCCCAACGACAGCACTGGCGCGTCGGAGTTCTTGTTCGAGTCGGACGACGGAGAAACTGGGAAGGGATCGTGGCTCGAGGGGGGCTACTATGATGAAACCATCAGAGTGTAGGAGTTCATGATCGTTAGCGTAGTGGTATAGGATGTATGGTGTACGAGATGAAAGATGAACGGAAGGACGGACAGGAATATAGTGTAGAATATCCTCGGGATAGTAGAACATAAAAGTGACGGTGTACGTTACGTGAAACAGCTTTCAAGTCTGGTTTTGTATCTCTCAACGGGTTATCATCAAGTTTCTGCACACTGTGTATCACAATCAGCTTCATTCAAACGCGAGACCGACACTATAACAACCTGCTCTGCGACCAACCCTGAGTACAGCTACTCGTGCCGTCTCCTCTCATCCAACGCATCCCTCCCATCCTTCCCCTCATCAAACCGATACATCGGAAAGTCAAGCAGCACCGTCTTCTTCACCCACTCCGGGAGAGGTCTGTACAGTGCAGGAGGGATAGGGACGAGGATAGACGTGGAGGCGAGGTATCGTTTGTATTTGGACCACGCGGCGGGGTATTCCACGTCATCATCGGTGGGATGTGGCGAAGAGGAAGAGGACGTGGGCTGGGACATGAGGAAGAACTTCTTCGCTGTTGGTTCTTCGGCTGTTGGCATGCCCGAGGCGAACATGAGAAGTCTATTGCGGTGGGAGACATAGATGAGCGACTGTTATAGAAAGAGAAGAAGACGTAGGCGTAGAGAGTACTGATACTTACAGAACCGTGTAGGCGATACAACAGAACCGCGCTGGGCTGCTTTGACATCGCTTGGGAGGCCGGGTACGCCGCCGTTCGTAGTAGGCGAGAGGCACAGAATCCATATTCCCCACCAGCAGAGCATCTTCGAAGTATTTTAGGATTCATACGTTGGATATAAGGGAGAACTAGAAGACGCACTCTCCAAAATAAGGCGGGTGCCTCGGCCACTTCCACGCCTCAACTCGTATAGACTGGTACATTGCATGACAATCCTCACCCGCCGCTACCTCTTAGTACAAAGCTGACTCCATGATGATTCGTGCCAGCCGCACAGGTACAAGCTCCGGTGTCCCGTCTCGTCCATGATCCCGCTCATACCTAAAGAAGACACAGTCCGTTACCAGTTCATGTACATACTAGCCATAACACTTGCACATACTCGTCCTGTAGCGATATCGATCTTCCGCACAATACTTACTCGAGCGAGAACCAGAACCAGTAGGAGGAGTGGCTAATGTAGACGCGACCAAGTCGGTGTATAATACCGACGCAGGCGTCGCTCGACCATTCGAAGAGGCCGACACGACGTCGTCTGTCCGCCGTGTATGGGTGTGAATTCGGAGGGGCAGTTATCCGCGACGTCAGAACCCGCGTGGGTTCGTGCCGCCCGGTTTGCAGATCTTGAAGCAGGCCTCGAAGTTGTCACCGATGAACCATGGAGAAGGAGAGTATCAGATGCGGGATGTTTTCATTTTCACTCAGTCCTTTCATGGGACCGCGTTTCACCAACGTGAAAACGTCAAGAGGGTCCTCGTACGAGCGTACCACGACCAATGTCAATAATCCTCTCCTACCTAGATACATTTGGCGACCACAAGAAGGTCATACCACTTATCCGCCTCCTCCTTGTCGTTCGGTACCATCGGGATCATCATCAGCTGTATAATAGCCTCATACTCCCCAGTGCTTAGGTCTGCTGGTCGACGCGTGATCTTGGTGCCGTCGAGGCGAACATGCCAGCTGGGAGTAGTCACTTCGTTGAAAGTAGACTCGACCAAGGTGAGGGACTCCGCAAACGCGTTGTCGTCGACCTTGTGTTTGAGACGAAGGTGAGCGATGTAATGGAGAAGGAAGAGGCGTGAGAGAGAGGCTCGTGTCAGGCGGACTTGGTTCAGGTTGGAAGTAGGCTGGGTAGGTAGAGAGAGTGATGGTGGCAGTGTGTGGGCTTCCAGTGAATAGCATCAGTGGCCAGTCAATCCTATGAGATAGCAGGACTGTCCTACCTAAGAGTGCTTGGACGGAAGGAAATCTGCTAGCTTCAGCTTTTACACGTAGAGCATCTTCTCTTTTCAATACATCTTTGGAGCCTGGAATCGCCTGTTGCTCGTTCGGAGAATCAGATGAGGGAGGCTCAAGCCGCAAACGTGAACGTGACGTACCTCGATATCACTCCATGCACGCACGAGCAGCTCTCGAGCCTTGATCACTTCGGCATCAAGAACTTCAACGGGGATTGCGATGGTAGGCAAAGGCATTGGTTCCGATGGGAGAAGGGAGCAGTCGAACTTGTGTGCCTTCCAGTCCTTTCTGAATTGACATCAACTCGTCAGAACGACATTAATGCGTGCTGTCGGCTGCGGTACGCCTCACTTTTGACATATAACGGTCTGAGGGATATCTATGTCAGTTCGTCGACAAATTATGAGTTGCTATTGGACTCACACAGTAGTACCGCCTCTTGCACACCGAGCACTTCTGCAGCTTTGTTTGTACTTCTCGATGGCACACATCACAACCGTCGGCGGACCGATCTCGACTGGTCTTCAAGTTGGAGGATGATGAGTGTGGTCGTGCGGGTGAGGATAGTTGAGAACTTGTGGTCGTGTCGGCATGGATAAAACTTGCAGAACCTCCAGTGGCACTGCTACCCTCCGTCTTGGGCTCCTTGCCACTGGCAGAGTCGCGCTTGTCAACCTTGGTTTGGTGTTGAAAATAAAACGAGACAAAAACGGCCACTAGGGCAAGGATAATTGTAAGAGATGTTGTAGTCGCAAATTCCATGGTGGAGGGTCAAAACAAATGACCAGTTCATCCTGCGCATCGCTGTACTGGGCTTGCAATCAAACAAAGAGGAGCGTGACCATGTTCAAGGCTGTCGCGGTGTGACGTGCGAATTGTTGTGACCTCCCACACGTGGCACGGATCGCGATTCTACAACTTGAACTTGAAAGTTCTCGTCCACACTGACATGCGCATATATGTGTACTATGTATGCTACGTATGGCAACGACGCACATTTCAGTGAGTGATTGCGTTCAAGAGCATTTTTATCTGGGTCTAATCACGATATTTTTCTGCAATCTTAGGCTGATCGCCAGTAGTCCTTTCGGAGTCAGAATTCATCCCACCGTTTCGTGAGTCTTCTCCAAACTTTCATGTTGGCGAGAGCAGCTATGAGAGACAGTAAATTATCTTGCAATGTCACAAAGGTTTACGCTGATCATACTGAATAACAAAGATAGCTTCCTTCTCACGTAACTTACCGTTCGCTGAGCGTGTAAATATGCTGTGGGTCCCTATTTTCAACCTATTTGGTTTGCCATGCGCCGTTGCGTGACTTGAACATCTTCCCTCTTGATCAGTCTGCTATGTGAAGATGAGGCATGCTGGTGTATTCTGTCGCCATCGGTGAGTCTCTTTCATCTTTTGCTAACAGAACTGATGTCTCGATTCGTAGACCCAACCGCTGAGCAGTGCGCATTCTTTGAACATCTAACGTTCAGCATAAGCAAGGCACGAAGCACAACTAATTAGCCATCGTTGCGTACGTTTTTACGGTCCCCCTCTCACTGTACAGTTCTGATGTCATCGTTTTATGCTGTGGCCTCTTCACATATGACTAAAACATCACAGGTGTGTATCGCAGACGGTTAAGCCTCCAGATGGACCTCATCCGCCAGCACTTCGTAGAGCTCTTCAGCCTCCCTATCTTCCCTCCAACCCCACCAGGCCCCGGCTCCCGCATCCCTCCCGAGATCTTCGAGACGATCCTCTACCACGCCAGCCGAAACGACACAAGCAAAGAGGCCCGCTGGCGTTGGCACGAGGAATCCCGACACAACCCAGCCCTCGACGCCGGGCACATGGTAAATATCATGCGTCAGGCGAAACCACGGTATACACTCACGGCCTGCGCACTCGTCTCTCGCTACTGGGCTAACGAGTGTCGGAAGTATATGTTCACTGGCGCCACGGTGCATATACATTCTTTCGAGAACGCGCAGGCGTTCAGAAAGTACGCGTTGCACGGGGAGCCTAAACTCGTGAAGATATGCGATCTTATAAAGGCGATAGAAGTGAGGCAGTACTACTACTTGGAGCCGAAGTCGAGTTCGTTCCTTCACCTGGTCTATCTTCCGGCCACGCGCAATAAACTGGTGAAGGTAGCGATTCATGGCCCCATACCGGCTAGCATCCCTCCATGCATGCACGACACCCCACACTGGGGTCTCCCAAACACAACGGTAGTGTCACTGTCGCCTATGGTCACCGCGTATAACCGTGTCTTCATCTCGGACATACACTTCCCCTCATTCCTCCATCTTTCGAAATACCTCTCGTATTTCCGCAACGCAGAGAACCTCCTCTTCGAAGGCCTGACATGGGACGGGAAATTTGAACCCGTATGGCGCGTCCACAAGTCTCGTGCTCGCAGCCCGCTGCACACGTCGATAACCGTAAGTAAATGCACGGATAACATCCTCGTTTGTATGCAGGCCGTCATGTGGTACCCAAACTTCCCTCTACACGCCGTCTCGGAACGGGACCAACACTGGGCGATCGACCTCATGGCGTTCGTCACGAAGTTCTACCACGAGTTACCTCCTGCCGAAACTCTATCCCGCGATAAAGGCTCGGACGTCCCGAAAATTGTCCTTGACAGTCGTAGGTCACGGTCGGAATATAATGTCACATAGTACGACCACTGACGCTTGAACCGCTCGCCTAGGCCCGTCTCCGGATTCTGAGTACTCAGACTTCACTTTCTCAGTATACGGCAAGGAAGACCACGCCTCCATCATCCTCCACTTCGTATGCGGTACCAAGCCTTCCACACCCGGCGTCTGGCACAGCGGGAGCTCTCCAAGGCCAATACGCATCATTGGACTGGGCATTGAGATCAGAGGCGGGACGGAGGGGTACGACACCAGACACACCACCGTCGACTTATCCGTCCTCCGTCGTGAGATCGAGGAACGATGTGCGCTGCGCGTCGTAGCTTTTGCGTTTGGAAGCCGCGAGACGATGGAGAAGTCGCTTGAGGTGTACCCGGAGCTCTGCGAACCTATGCCTATTGGGGGGCAGGAATACGTCTTCCTGTGTGAACGGAGCGTGTACTATATGAAGGAGGATGTTCATCCGTTTCCTGAGGTACCGCTCATTGGCGACAGAGATTGGGTATTTATTGATCCGCTTACGATGGGACCCACTGGTACGTCTCGCAGGTTGATTGTCTATTCAACTTCACCTCATACTGTCACTATACTTGTCGTCAGGCGAAGCTATGGGCAAGGAGACAGAGTGGCCGCGGCGGGATATTGTTGTCAGGCTTCTACAGAGACATGGTTGAAGGTTTTCGAGCTAGGATACCTTGTAAGTCAGAGCAAAAGAAAATGGTAATCGCATGCTCGGTACGTCTACTCAAATTACCTCCTACTCAATGGCTCAAGGTCATGCGCATGGGAACGCATCCACATTGAACTCAGCTCCAGAGCCACTGCAATATACCAGATGCTTGCACCAACGTTCGATCATCCTGAGCATATAATTCAATCATCAAGCATAACCGCCATATCCAAAATCGCATGTATATGACACACCAAGAAACAGCGGAAAAGAAAGAAAGAACGCAGACGTACATACATACAAGAATAATAACAGAAAATCGGCAATCCACTCGACTAGAGCGTCCTATCCCTCTGCCCCTACTGCACTCCTCCCCACCGCCTTCAACTCGCGGGCCAAAGAGGATAAACGTCCACTACCGGAAGAACTTGATCCACAGAATGAGCAGAATCAAGAGTATAAGCACGAGCACGATCCCAGCTGTGACGACGCGTTGCTGGTACATCCTGCCATCAAGGAATAAACACAGCAGTTATACCCATCTGAGAGTGAGATATGGTAGAAAAGGACGCTGAGGAAGGGACCGGACGTACCGTCTGATCATCTTCTTGAGTGTGCCGCTCGCGCGGTCGATGGACGTATCCGCCCGTTGCAGCTGGAACAGCAACGCGATTAGACAAACCAAACCAAGAAACGAACAGAAGTCAACCATGCCAAACGCACCGTATCCCTCGCATTCTGGATCTGCTCCCTCTGCCCCCTCAAACTCCTCAGAATATCCGCCCCCTGCTCCTCCGTCTCCAGCGCAATCCGCTGACTATCCATCAACCGCCGACTCCCATCCTCCAACAGCGCCGTCCCCGCCAACAGCCTGCTCCTATCGTTGCCGTAAGGCTCGTCGGAGGTGGCGAAGGCGGATGGGGAGCGGGAGGAGGAGAGGAGGTCGGAGCGGTTGAGCGCGGAGAGGGTGTCCTTGGATAGTTTCTTGTATCGCGTGAGGTCTGCTTTGGCGGATTTGATGCGGGTTGTGTAGGATGGACGGAGGGATTGGGGGATTCCTTGGATTTCGATCTCCATTTGGGATACCTGGGTGGGTGGGTGGGTGTTTGTTAGCATCGTGATAGAGGGACAGGGAACGTGGAAGGCGGGTGAGGTGGCGCATATACGCAAGGGAAAGTGTTTGGGCGTGCGGCGGCGTGCCCTTACGGGGACTGAGGTAGAGGCAGTCGGACGGTTAGGTTCTATAAGAGATAGATGGGGCTGTTTAGGGATGCCTCGCACTCTATAGATAAACACACGTACCGTATTCACGCCTGCGTTTGCAACGAGACACGAAGTATCTCGACCACGTACATATATCCTCATAATGCAAAGGACGAGGGTATAAACAAACGGGAAAGAGCTCACCATCTCGTCGGCCTCGTCCAGCTCCATCTCTACCCGTCTCAGGGCTGCCTTGCGTTGCTCTGTAAATCAATACGTTAGCGGATTTCTCAGTCACGATGAAATCCATTCATTGGGGACGCTCAGTCGGAGGAGAATAAAAGTCATGGTTACTCTCATACACATAGTAGAACTAGGGTCTTCACAGCAAGCAAACGGAACCTCGAAACACAAGAGACCACTCACCTCCCCGCTCACCCTCATCCCCACCCTCAAGCTTCTCCCTAATACTCGCAATGATCTGCTTAAAGTCCTGCTCATAGCTATCAAACAGCGCAGTCGGTGAGTTGTCCATCTTCGCCCTCGTTCCCCGTTCAGCGAGAGTTGGTGGTGGTGGCGGTTGGTTAGTTGAGAGAGAGTAAGTGCGATTAGAGTTCTGGTGATGCGCAGTGCTACGGTGGTGTTTACGCCTGTTTACGCGTCTCCCTCTCAGCTCTTCGTCGGCGCTTCCTATACTTGGGCTGCTCTTACTTACCTCCAGTCCTAGTCCTAGCAGTCCACCTACGGCCACTTCTCATTTCACTTCGTACGACTCCCGGTTTACATTCGCAAGATGCCACCAGCGACATTCACAGGCGTGGTCACGAAACGCGGGGCGATGAACAAGACGGTGACTGTCACTGTCTCAAGGATGGTCACGCATAAGAAGACGGGCAAGGTGCGTTGCAATGTTCTAACGTCCCTATAAGCTGTAGTGAGATTGACGGGCATTTCTTGTGCTGTGTAGGAACTTTTGAGAACGAAGAAGTATTTGACGCATGACGAGACGAATGGTGTGTTCCTCTTCCTCTCCTTCACCGGTCCTTTGCCACACACACACACGACGCAAAACCCCCTCCTCAACCCACCCGCCTCTCCAAATTTCCACTCCTTCACCCCATCTCGCACATTCGATCCATCTTGTCTATTAACGCTGTTACTAAAATCCCCAATACAGTCCTCCGTCTAGACGACCACGTCCTCATCCGCAACTGTCGCCCCCTCTCCGCACGCAAACGCTTCACCCTCGAACGAATCATCAAGAGTCCAGAGACAGAGCGCGAGGAGGCGCACAGGAGACTTGCCGAAGAAGCCCATAAGCAGTTTGCTGCTCAGGCGGCGGAGTCGGTGCCTCAGGGTGCTCAAACGGCTGAACTCGCGTCATGACGGAAAGGCTTGGAGAAGTGTCTAAGGTAGTTACGTTGCGGGAGAAGTGGCAGAGATGTGGATGCACAAATGTATATTTATCTAATTGGGGACGCAGGCTTGCTCATGCCGGTCGTCTTAATTCCAGTCATTCCAGCAGTTACTACATTGAGACCCAGACTTCAGTTGCACAAGAGTAACACAGCACTGAAACGACCGAGGTTGCCCGTAGACTAATAACGTCTATACACACCACACTGCACCGTCAACGCATACCACTAACCAATCTTCCTACCCGCCCACTACACGCCCAACACACTCTTCCCCCACTGCCAACTCATATAACTAATAGCCGTCATCGGCACAATCTTCGCATACCCGATACTCAACCCCACATAGAAACCCTTCCACCCCCCGCCCCTCCAAATCACACGGATAGTCTCCCCCCAGCGCATCCACCTATCCGGGTGCGTCAGCCCGCCCACCTGCATGCGCCGCCGGATGACTTCAAAGGGGTAGGAAACCGTTTGGGAGAGGGCGCCGGAGATGGCACCGGCTGTCAGGTCTATGAGGGGGGAAGACTGGGATTTGGAGGAGGAAGAGGAGGGGAGGAGACGGGAACGGAGGAAACCCCAGGTGAGGAAGGAGGTGCCGGCGTAGGGGACCATGCCTGTCAGCGTCACTGTGAATCCGCGATAGAACTTGAGGAGGGGAAAGCGCGTGAATAGTGTGGTGGGTATCTCTTTTGCTATGGTCGATGCTGACGATGTTGATAGGAGTGCTGAGGATAGTGATGCTGAGGATGAGGGTGGTGGAGGAGGAGGGGGAGAGCGGGGTTTGGGGATCTCGTGGTATATTTCGGAGGCGGCGCGCAGGAAGGTGGGTTTGCCTGTTGTGTGTCCGTTCGTGGTTGAGCGTGTGTGGAAGGCCATGCGGACGCGGACGAGTTCTAGGGGGTAGGTAAAGAATACGGAGGTCATGCCTGTTCAAGATGGTATCTCAGGATGAGGATGCTCGTGTGACTGAGAGAGAGAGAGAGAGATGTGCTTACCGGAAAGCGCACCGGCTGCGAACCTCCGCACGTTAGTCTGGCTTTCTCGCGTAGGCATTAATATCTGCATATCTCCTTGTAAGGTTCTACTAGACACTGAGAAATAGTAAGGATAGACATACGTGTTCTATTTGGTCGTATGCCATGAACTTGATCGCCGCGTAGGGGAAGATACGCAGGAGAGTTGCTGAATGACCCTGGAACAGCCCAAGTACCCCGTTCTCTCGGTATATCTGCCTCCCCGCACCAAACGCACCGCTCCATGTTCCTGCACAGCACACCCAAACGATCTCGTTAACTATACGCAGATTAGTAAGAAGGGAGGAGGGACGAACCTGCGTATTTATGGAAGTCTGGGTTGGACGCCTGGAAGAGGATCTTGACGCGGTCGAGGGGTGCTACCACCGTCTTTGCCTGCGGGTACGATGAACTGTGAGATTACGCCGCGAGTAGGCAGCGTGTGTACGTACGACGCATCCTGCGACACCTCCTGCGAGGCCCGACCGGACGATATAATGGAGACTCTGTTTGTCCTGTGTCTTTGGAGAGGAGGAGGAGGATGCATGGGGACTCATTCGACGCTGTGCAGTGTTATCGCATATACGAGTCTGTCGTGTTTGTCGTGCTCGTCGTCGTCGAGAGTGAAGGTGAGAGAGAGAGAGAGAGAGGCTTACCCCGCATTTTGTGTTTTCGGCCGGCTTGTGCTCGAAGGACCAGTCGGATCTCGCGAAATAGACGACACCCATGTCAACTCCTACCCCTGGAATCGGGTTAGGGTTCTGGTGCTTGTGATTCTTGCTAGCATCACCAGTCTGACCTGCTCACGAACCACCATCCTTCATTCGTTTTCAAAGGTTCACAGGTAGCTACCAAACCGTTGGACAGAAATCGACGACGATGGCAACGAAAGCAAAGACGTCCGAGGCCAAGGTTCCTGTGCTCAAGGGCCAGGAAGGTACGTGCTTGTATGCGCTCCAGGAACATCTGTTCTTTCGAGATCAACGATATATATCGGAC
Organism: Irpex sp. Y119-03; assembly: GCA_037042295.1. Classification (NCBI taxonomy): domain Eukaryota; kingdom Fungi; phylum Basidiomycota; class Agaricomycetes; order Polyporales; family Irpicaceae; genus Irpex; species Irpex sp. Y119-03. The sequence goes on along the minus strand of JAXQKB010000341.1, from coordinate 274,587 downwards.
ATATGCATCTCGCAGCGGAAGATAAGGTGCTCGAGTACATCAAGAGGGTAAAATCTCCTTCTTTCCCCACTCCACCTCTCCCACTAAACACAGCTCTGATCCGTTTGTTGAAAATTCTGCATGTATGCTAGATGAACCGTCCGTTCGGCGCGGTGGACGTCGCTGCGAACCTGAAGGGTGCAGTGCCGAAGACTGCGACGCAGAAGATCCTCGTCGCGCTCGCTGAGAAGGGCGAGCTTGTGCAGAAGACGTACGGTGCGTGACGGCAATCGATCCCAAGTCCCACGATCTCACCTTGTCATGTATGATATGTTCGACTGTATGCCATTGATCTCGCAGGTAAGACGACGTTCTTCGTCGCGAATCAGGCGAACTTGGAGGATATGCCTGTGGAGAAGCTTAAAGCCCTTGAAGATGAATACAAGGTCATTGAAGAATCGAACAAATTGCTCGTAGCCGAGGTCAAAGCTGCTAACGCGGGTAAGAATGAAACTGAGAGAACCGTCGTTGTGTGTACAACGAGAGGCTGCTGACAACGCATGTATGCGCATCTCCAGAGCTTGCAAAGCTAAAAGCTACTCCTACTAGCGAAGAACTCAACGTTCAGCTATCTGAGACGGCTTTGCTGGTCTGTAAACTCTCCTCCCTATCTGACATGACCCGGAAATATCGAGGAGCGACATAACCAGATACAACCACCCTCCGAGCAGTTGCTGAACGCTAAATTCACTTTCTTATGACTGACGACAGGTGTCAAAAACCAACGCACATCTTGAGCCGCTCCGCTCGGGAGCGTCCCTCGTATCCGCAGAGGAGTTAGCAACTCTCGATAAAGAATGGACGTTATGGCGCGCCGAATGGGTGAAGAGAAAGAAAGTGTTCGCCACGTGCGTTGTCGTTGATTTCATTCTCGCACAAAGTCCAGTTCCCCCGTTGATGTCATCGGGGAATTGGACTTTGGGGCTGCTCGGGTGGTATCATTTGCGCTCATCTGACATCAAACGAACCGTTCTTCAGCTTTTGGGCCCTCGCAACCGAGGCGTCCTCCGTGTCCGAGGTGAACACGCTGAGCGAGGAACTCGGGATAGAGACAGACACTTCTGAACATGCGAAACTGGAGAAGAGCTCGCTCTGTGTTCCTCCACAAAGCGTTTTGGGCAAGCGAAGACGGTGAGCTCGGCTGTCGGTGGGCATGTCATGATCATCTCTCTGTTTGTACGCGCGACGGGGGGTTTAGCGCTAGCGCTTTCTTCTAGATCATCGGCGCCTTTCTTCATGGAAGAGGGCACTGACAACCGACGCCTGTACTCCACTTGCAACTGTTGAAAAATGTTATTGACCCGTCCTTCACTGCTGTCAGGAAGCTTCGCCAATCAGTCTGAAACAACCCTCGGGGTTCGGCGAACTGAGTAAGTCGGAGTTTGATTGAGGGCCTTATATGAACGGTCGGTGTCGCCAGCCCGCGAATTTCTTTCACTCCAACCACCTCATTAAGCCCTCGTCGGCGTCGTCTACTCGGTCGTCGTCTTTCTCACTTTGCTCGACACGTCACTTTCTTCTTTTTTGCAGTCTCCTCACACACATTGGGCAAACATGTCCCGCGTCGCTCTTTTCAGCCTTGTCTTCGCCGCTCTGGCACTCGCCCAGGACACCAGGCCCCAGTTCCCTAAGGTCCCCCTTGCGGACCAGATATATCCCACACCAGACGGTCTCCCGTACCAGCTGTACAACGCCAGCGACCCCTTCATTCGTGGTCCCCAGAGTGGTTTCAACCAGTGCAACAGCACGACCGAGACTCAGGATTCCAAATGCCAGACGGCCATCGTCAATGATATCACCGGTATGTAGTGTGCCCGCTCGCTTCATCGTGATGGAAGAGTGTTCTGACGTTGCTTCGGTCAATTAGACTTCTGTCTTTGGGGTGGTATCGAACCCAACCAGGTCGTCGCTAACATCGAAGGCGAGATGGTTGCGTGGTGCACGAAGAAGGGTCACGGCACTCGTGTCATGCCCGCCAACACCCTTCAGTCCGTCCAGGTCCTCAATGCACCTGGCTACGTCATGATTACCGGTGTTATCGACCAGTCCCTGCTCGACCTCGACCCTACTGACCCCGGAGGAGAGGAGGACTTCGGTGGCCAGGACCTTGTACGTGCATCTCCTTACGCTATCCGTTAGCTACCACTAACGTCTGTCTGTACGTCAGGCTGGCAACCCCATCGGTGCCCTTGTTTACTCGACGCACTTCGACCCCAACCAGCAACTCGCTCAGATCAGACGTTGGACAGAGTAAGCATCCACATCACACGCACGGCCTGCTTCCATTCTCATCACGGCGTCTCTGCCCGTTCACCCCAGATTCATCGGTTCCGGCCAATTCTGCATGAAGATCTGCAAGGGCGCCGACGACCGTGCTGACGAGCTCTGCCGTCACACCCTCGACCGTATCGGCCTCGGCTACAACTGCCCCTCCAAGTTCACTCTCGGTGGCGCCGCCAACGGTACCTTCGAAGTCTGCGACTCCGCCGATATGACCCCTCCTGGTGTGTACACCGGCGCTGACGGCGTTACCAGCACGTACACTCAGGGTCCCGAGGGTGCCCCTCTCAACGTGCCGTACACGCCTACCGCTGCTGCCTCGAGCAACTGCCAGACGTTCACCAGCTCGGCGATCTACACTGACGCTGCTGGCGCTGCTCCTACTGGTGCCTCTGGCAGTGGCTCCGCTGCCGGTGCCTCTGCTACTGGTGCGGCCGCTAGCGGCTCGCACGGTGGTAGTGCTGGTGCCAGTGCATCACGTACTGGCTCTGCTGCAAGCGCAAGTGCCACTGGTGCTTCCTCCAACGGCGCTGGCCATGTGCAGATCTCTGCTCTTGCTGCCGTTGCTGGCACCTTCGCTGCTGCTCTCCTCTTCGCTTAAGGGAGAGTATCTCGTGCTCGGACATCGCGTCCAGGACTTTTGTTTCACGAACTTGCACGTTACGATTGTCAGGTCGGATCCTACGAGATAGAAGGGAGGTGACATACATCCGGACTCGATTCTGCCCTGGCGTTCTTCATTTAGACCACGATGTGGTGGACATTTATTACAATGGATTCTGTTTGCTACCATCGACATCGTCATTATCATATACTTACACGTCTTTGATTAGTTTTTTCTTGCGGTAATGCACGTTTTTGCTCTGCACGTCGTTATGAGAGTGTGCTGAAGTCGCATGAGACAGGTACGATATGCGTATGCCTGAGAGCTTTGAGCATGATGTTTGCATTCCCATCCGCATGAGGGATTCATTACTTGATCACTGGTCAGTGAAACATGCAGCGTTTAGGTGAGTGGTTTCCGTGTGTTCATTGCCTGTTGAGGCAATGGTCGTGTTCTAAACCAATGCAACCAGGTGTGTTATAAATACACAGCTTCGCGGGCTATTTACGCCTTTTTATTATGCAGGGACCCTCATGTTATCTGCGATGTTTATTCTTAGCGTGGGCGTTTCATGTCACCTGCCGTCGATGCCTGGCGGAGTGCGAATCTAGCGCCGGCCGTATAAAACGGCGGACTGCGGACAGCGTTGTTCTTTCTCTGCTCGTCGTCTTTCCTCCTCTCCCCGCCCCTCACGTTTCTCCCACCCCAACAGGACACCATGTCCCGCGTCGCTCTTTCAGCCCTTGTCTTCGCCGCTGTTGCCTATGCGCAGACTCCTACTTTCCCCGCTACCCCCCTTCAATCTTTCAGCTTCCCCCACCCCACGGACGCTCCTGAGCAGGTCTACGGTCCCGACGACCCTTTCCTTCGTGGCCCCCAGAGCGGATACAACAGGTGTAACTCTACCACCGAAAACCAGGACTCGCTCTGCCAGACCTCGTTTGTCAACGATATCACAGGTGAGCCCCTCGCCGTGCCTGGTTACCATGATTTTTCTCACGACCATTATGCATGACAAGATTTCTGTCTATGGGCTCCTCAAAAGTTGGACTCCATCGCCAACACTGAAGGCGAGGAAGTCGCGTGGTGCACCAAGAAGGGCCATGGCACTCGTATCATGCTCGACGGCACCCTTCAGGGTCTCCAGGTCCTCAACACCCCCGACTACACCATGATCACTGGTCTCATCGACCAGACTAAGCTCAACATTCAAGCAGATGATGCTGGAGGTGAGCTCGATTCTGGAGGACAGGACACTGTGAGTTTGTGTCTGCTTATCTGGGTTTACGTGTTCTCAGATCGTTGCGTTTGTAGGCTGGTAACCCCATCGGTGGTCTCGTGTACTCGACGAGGTTCAGCGCGAACGACCCCAGTCAGATTGTTCACTGGACTGAGTACGTGATATCCCCAATGTCTGGCATCGTGTTCTTATCTTTGTCGCAGGTTTATCGGCAACGGCCAGTTCTGCATCAAGATCTGCAAGAATGATGGTACCAACCCGGCGGGATACTGCCAGCACACTCTTGACCGTATCGGTCTCGGCTTCAACTGCCCTTCCAAGTACACTCTTGGCGGTGGCGCCTCCGCTGGCACCTTCGAGGTCTGCGACTCGGACAACATGATCGTCCCCGGTATCTATACCCTTCCCGGCGGTACCACTACCTCCTACGCGCAGCCCCCTGAGTCGCTTGGCCCTATCCAAACCGTGCCGTACACTCCCGTCGCTGCTTCCTCGTCCAACTGTGTAACCAGCGCCTCGTCTGCTCTGTACACCGATCTCCTGTCCGTCTCTGCGTCAGCCACCGCCAGCGCGAGTGGTAGCGGAAGTGCCGCTGCCTCTGGATCCGCTGCCACCTCCAAGCCATCGGGCTCTGGCAGTGCTGCAGCCAGCGGCTCAGCCTCTCACTCTGGCAGCGCCAGTGGTTCTGCCGCAACTGGCGCTTCGCAGAGCGGTGCCGAGACCATGCAGCTGTCGATGGTTGCCACTGCTCTTGGCACGCTCTTTGCTGTCGCCTTCTTTGCTTGAGTTTGATATACTTGGGTGTAGGGCTAGCTCTTATGACGGTCTGTGTGGGAGCTGAAGGGACGAAGGGATGTTTTCGGCAGGACTTTATTGACACTTTTTAACAACACATTGGTTACCCCGCATCTAGTTATGTACGATCTTTTCTAATGGACTTATTTTGTTTGTGGTTTTACCATGAAGGTGTATGCGTGTTTTCTTGAGACGGGGCCGGTGGGTTCCTTCGTGATGCGACGGTATCGAGTTTTTTTCACTTGTCTGTAGCGGTGCATCTAAGTACGGTGTGAGACATCGCGGTGAGCTATGACCTTCTCCTAAGCCTCACATTCGAGCTCAGGAACATCCTTTTCAGAAACATGCGAAGGGTGGCCGAATGCTTTGTCCAATCGACTTGGCAAGTGAGTCTCTCTTAGGGGTGCCTGCATACTTGGGACTTTTAGAATCCAGGACGTAGAATGCTCTCGGTACAGAACGTACTCATCCTTTGGTTCAAGACCGCCAAGTAACGAATCAATGAAGGCGTGTTCTTGTACATAACCACTGGGTTGGGGCACTCATCTCCTTGTCTGTCAATGTCTGGTCCCTAGCCCACATCGCCCCTATCATCCATTACCCATCTCTAATCTTCTCTTTTTCTGTACAAGACATAGCGGGTACTCACGTCGTTCTTGCGATACTGGCGTTCTCCGCCCCAGTCTTTCTGGCAATATCAAGTGTTCCCCAGCCCGTACAAATGCTACCGCGCAGGTGGGGTGGGTATAGTAGGATCCGGGGAACCAGGAGTCGCTATGCTAGCGAAGGGTGCGTTCTGTCTTCCGCGTCTTCACGTCGGTCTTGCAGACTAAGACTAAGGAGGGGTGGCCGTTTGAAAGACTTTTGTCTGTGTGTTCCTTCGAGAATGAAGCGGACACCGAGGTGGAGGAAGTCGCTCAGTGTACTAGGACGGTGCACGGATCGCGTCTCATGCGTTATGTTCGACAGTATTCTGCAGGCTGACCAGGTCCTCAACATCCGCGCAGCTGAAAATCCAACGAGGCGAATGTGGAGGAGAGTGCAAGTACAGTGGTGCGGATTCTGCGATGAACCACACGAGGTTACGTGGATTAGCCTAATCATCCTCTCGGAGGTGTAGTGTATGGGCGTAAGTGGGAATGCGGCCCAGATACCATTGTACTGAACAGGGTACGTCTGGCCATCTGCTTCGATTCACCAGACTAACGTCACACATCTGATACGTTCCTTCTCCAGTGTTCATCGGGAACAACTTCGAGGTCTGCTTCAAGGTATGCAAATCGGACGGCACGAACACACGCGGGTACTGATACACTCTTGACCGCATCTGTGTCCCGGACAACTGCCCACCCGAATTCACACCCGTGCACTCTGCCCGGCGGACAGACGACGTCGTACGGGCAGTCTTCAGGGTCTCTTGGACCGATTCAGACTGTGCCGACCTCTTCGAATCGTTGAGCGACGCCTTCGTCGGTGGTAGACACCGACTTGATCACACCGCTCGCGTCTATATCAGCCACTCCTCCTACTGGTTCTGGTTTTCATTGTCTAGCTCGAGTATGGTATGGACGATCGATGTCGCTACAGAACAAGTATATACCAGTAGTACGGCTACAATCAATTTTACATCATGTACATTGTACTAGTATTACGAATATACATGTGCGTTCACGAATTGTTTTCGTCGGCTTAATGGTCCTCTGCTATAGTTCTTGATGCAGTTGACTATTCCAGTTCATGCACCAACGCCTGTCCACCAACACGCAATAGAGCTCAGCTGATCGTTGACACCATCGCTCCTTGTCGAAAGATCGCTCTCGCCAGGCTTCTGGACATAGAACGCATAGCCAGAGCAGTTGATATCCCTTACAAATTGAATTATCAGTATCTGGAGGTCCGCAGGAGAGAACTTCTAGCTACTCACTTGTACGCGAGACATAGCCAGCCACCGTCCGGTCCGATGCTCGAGATGTTGTCTTGGAGGTCGGAGGGGAAGTTCAAGCATTGATTCGCGGTGAAGTACATGTTTTGGCACCTGCCCGTCCAGCCGGCGTTCGTGCATGCATAGACGTGGCCGTTGTCTTTCAAGTTGATGTCGATGAAGAGTCGACGCATGTCGTCAATGGTGAGGTGAGGTGGAGATTAGGCAGGGACAGAGAAAACGGTGTTGTCAGATAAATGGTCCCAGGCAATAATACATGACATAAATGGGCTCACTAGGAGTTGCCTGGGGCCTGGGAGCTGCAACGACCGTTTGAGCCCCGAGGAGCCCAGCGACGGCAGAGACGAAAGCAGTGGTAGTGAGCTTGAGCTGCATTGCGAGAATGCTTCGCCGATGAACGAGAAACAAAGAGCTCAGAGGAATGGATCCTGAGGCTCCTCTCCACCGCACACGAAGGCTTTTATACTTCCTTGTATGGGCGACCGAGCTGTCTGTGGATTATCCTGAGGCTGTCGTTCATGGCAGGACAATGGGTTCAAGCGAGCGACGGGTTGGACGGGGATGGTCTTGCAATGTGCTCGACGCCGCCCAATGTTCACGATATGAATACTCCGTTTTGATGCCGAATGCCAAGCTTAAGGCCGTTCATCGGAGAGCTTGAGCTTGAGGTTGACTATCAGGGACGCCTGGCAGTGAGGTCAGGCGCTTCTATGTATCAATAGCAGAGTGCTCGTCGCGGCGGTTGAGCATAGCTCTTGTTCCTTGCCGTCGTGAGGCCGAGGGCGTTGAGCTTCAGCGTCCTCTGTATGTGGGTTCTGCCTGAGAGCGTTAGACGTTAAGAGCCGCTTCAAAACGCAAGACCAACTGGAGTTGGTTCACAGTACAACAACTTTCGGCAGGGTCGTCCTGTATACCACTGGGATGATGTCGCGCACTGGCAGATGTTCTGTTGATTGATCCATATCGCACGAGCATTTCATTTTGTCCGTGATGAATACTATATGTATCTGGTAAATGACATGCACAAGGAAGAGAACTCACAGGAACAATTTATGAGCGAATACACACGCCAGGATGTCTTCGACATGTCATTTATCTCGACGAGCGTCCGGCATCTCTCAAGGAACGCTCGTGTAGGCCTTCTGTGTCTAGGGCGTAAGGAGCCAGTTATCAGTCAAGGATCTACAAACAGCGGGAAGAAACGTCCGTCAGTCGCAGTGTGGCCTGGCAGTATAACTAAGGCACCACTCACCGCCAAATCATTTTCTCCAAAATCGGAGGATACAGCGCCCCAGTAAAGTCCGATAAAACCATAATCGGTCTGTAGTCATTGGTGAGAAGCACAGGGGAATGGAGTCGGGTGTATCGAGCACCAAGGCATACGATTGCGGAGGGCTGGCCGAGTTCACCGTGATGGAGTGTTTCTGTTGATCTGTGCAATGTTCCAGAACTATCTCGTGAGTCTGTGGTATTGGGCGATACGGAGAAATATTTAGTTTGACAGGGCTGTCGTATTCATATACGAGGAGGTCAGTTCGGAGTGAGAACAAAGAGCGAGGTGTAACAGAGTGTGCGCCGCGTGCCTCATGCGCGGACCCATAGATTGTACGGATGGATGATCCTGCCAGCGTAATGGCAAGCCCCCACTTCCAGGGCTGGGCTGCTGAGGTACCGTTGGTGCGGTTCAATCGATGAGTCAATCCGGAAGGCTTCATGACGCAGAAAAAACATACCCGTATAACGAACAATGCCACACCAGGTCAATTGTTCCTGTGTATCATCGACTACACGCGTAGACAAAAGTGCAGCTCTCTGAAGCTATATAATGGGTGTTTCACTTTCCCTAGCGCGTCTCACAAGGACGTGTCCAGTTTAGTTTTGTCCCCAGTGAAGTGAGGCTGCGAGGTATAATCGTTGCTCCAAGGTACGACTTGCCTGTGCTGAAGTCGTGGGAGACGAAGGGAGAAGGAACTGACGCGGCCTGAGCTCGAATCCTTCGTGTAGAATTACTTCACATACATCATGAATCACTGTTAGTATGTGAAAACAGTACGTAGTGATAGATTAACAATAACAAACTCGTTTAGATTGAGCTCATCGCTGAGGGAGTTGTGCCCTCAATCGTCCTTACACCTGTGATGCTTTCTATCGGTTTGCAGGTGTTGATGGAGCCAGGAGCACTCGTTGATCAAGGATCTGCAAAGCAAGTCGTGTAAAGCATGTCATCAGTAGACGTTCTCTGTATACGTGGAGAAACGCTGACACTCACGTCGACCATTCAATATTCAATAGCGATCGGAGCAGCATATGATCAATTTAAACGCTCCTCAACGAAAAGACTGTCTGCATGCAGACTCGAAGTGCTCCGGAGTGCCCGTGGCGGAGTGTTTTGGGAAGGCTACAGGCATATTGGCCAGCTGCGTTTGTGATGGTCGTCCGCTGATTATGGGGCTTTAGCGCTTCAACTAACGGAAGCCCCGTGATAGTGAGCGTCACAATATTAATGTTCACCGTAACTTCAGATATGAATGCTATGTTGCAAGACCTTGAACCCGGGGGTTCTCACTTGGCACTGAAGCGACTCAGGTACAGTAAATACGATGCCGATGGCCAGGAATAACTTAACTGACTTTGCAACTTCACAAAGCGTGTCTTACGGCGCAACGTCACTGTACTACTAGCACCGCCGCGGTCTACTACTCTATAGATTGCACTCATGCCAGTGATTTGTATGGGCTGAACGGATATCACGGATTTATCTCAGTCATTGCCCGCGCTCAGGTAAGTGCATATGGTAGAAGGATCACGGGCCTTTATACTACTTCCATTTATGACAACACATAGCATAGTATCTCTTGTGCGGCACTGGCATGATGCCGGAACATTGGCCTGGTGTGTCACTAGGCTGGCACACCGTCGACGACATGGCCGAAGGCATATCCGACCATCTTCGGTTTAAGGACGCCGCGCATTGTCGTATATAACCTCTGCCTGTCGAAGAGTCAAATGCTTCCCCAGCCCCTTTCGTTCAGAGAGCTCCGATAGATCATCATAATACTAAGCATTATGCGGTACAGTGTCGCATCCCTCTCGACCATCTTCATCAGCCTACTCGTATCGCAGTATACAAGTGCAGTCCCTGCTGTTGACGTCGTATGTCCTACCAGTATCGTTCCTGTCCCGTTTTCTGAGAAATTTCATCTAGACCAACTCCACTGACACCGCTCAGGCCATCGCAGCCGAAGCCAATATCTTCGCCTGCACCGACACCCACTTCAACGGCAACTGCCAAAGCATTACTATAGGCGACAATGAATGTCTCACCTTTCCCAGTGCGCTCCAGAAAGACATCTCCAGCATCGTGCTCTTCAACGGCGGGGCGTACGGCTGTGAAGTTTACGTGTACGTTAATACAACCACTCCGCAGGCGGTGGTACGCACATACTGACTAGTAGGTCCTCGCAACAGTGATGTTGCATGCTTTGCAGACCAGGGCAACTTATTCTTCAGTGGTGCAGAGGTCGATCTTAGTACTACAAGCTTCAACGATAGGTTGAGCTCAGTCATATGCTCGTACAACCTCTAGTTCAGTACACATTGCAAACGTTCCGAAGTGACCTATTGTACAACACTGGCCCTATGAATCAAAGTTTAGATCTAACTTTGAACCACAAGTATGAACAACACGATCACGACGATTCCCATGTTCCATTGGATGACTTGCACGTATGGTCTCCTGGCCTCTACCGTACCAGTGAAATCATGTAATCACAACTATATTTCGATTCGCATACATACATGAGCACATTACGAGGACAAATATACATAGAAAATCTCGACGCATATGATACCGCGCTGTGCGCAGATTCTCTTCGCTCTACGCTTCTATACAGCTACAACCTCCGCATCCTGTTCTTATACTTTCGCCTTTGATGTAGTGTCGCCGTTCTCGGGGTATCGCTTTGCGCAATAATGGTGGAAGCGTCGACATCTTCATTGGCAGCAGCGGTCGAAGTTTGGTCGCCTACCGCGGAGGACGTAACTTGACTCTGTGACGCTTGCACTGCCGATGAGGGCGAACATTTCTCGGGTGACTGCACGGCTCTGAGTACGGCAGATGCGCTTGATCCGTTACCGTCATCATCACGATTAACGTCGGCACCAGTGCTCCTACTCGCCACGTTGGTTTGCTGAGCACAAAGACGACGTAGTTCTTTGGCCATAGCGGCTGCCGCCCCTCCGCCCTGTTTCTTGGCATCTCCCGGGGTACTTGTATATCGGACGGTCCGAATACCCATACCGAGAGGCCACTTGTCCAGTTGATCCGCTTGTGCAAACATCGAAAGCCAAAAAAGAGGGGAGCGCACTTGGTTGTACTTATTCACAAACCTCTGTGCAACAGATAACCGAGCAGCGGAAGCTTGAGCTTCAGTCGAAGCCGGATCCGAGACTACAAGCGCACCGCTCCGAGGCCTGACAAGGTTGCATGCCCCATATATGCCTTTTATACCTATCTGGTCCAACTCCTTCTTCAACCCGTAGTACTCTCCCCAATGAGTCATCATCGTCATTAATAGCCATGCCACACTTGACGATTGAAGCTGTCCAGAGGAGGAGAGCTCCTTATGTTGATTGACGCCATTCAGGAGCATCGTCTTCTTCGCCCGCCCACCTACACGATACGTCCGACCGTCGATTTCTTTGGTAGATTGCTCAGTAAATACTCTGAGAAGAGCAGCTTGGGAGTTATCGCTAGGGGATGTAACCCAAAGTAACACCCAGAAGAGAGCTTGGAGATCGTCCATGATATCGTGCGGCTTCAGCGGGTCTTCTAGCTGGTCAATTGATAGATATTTCCATCGTTCGTCTAAGTTCTATGCGTAAAATGAGCGACTTGTGACATACATTACAGGTGCGAAGGATTTTGAATATAGTATCAGGAGCACTCACAACATGTCCGAGGCCTTGCTCGCCAACCAGCCTCCAGCCTTCATATGCACATGCATCCCAGTCGTTCAGATATCCCCTCCATTGGACACGTCCAGGATCTGGTCGGGCTATAATATTTGATGGGGTAATATTTCGGTGTATAATTATGGACCAGAATGGTTGATTATGTAAAGCTAGAAGCATGCAGTTGAGTGCTTCCGGCTAGTAGAAAACCTATCAACCAGAACGATACGTACTCAGGTGACAGTGCCAAATAACGGATATCATATCCTTTATCGACCGTAGACACTCCACGGCACATGCGACCTCCTGGACAATCCGATGCTGGCGTAATGAATGCTTCGTGACCACGGTCTTGTACCTCATGTTCCCCAGCATTTGAACACTCTTGCTTGCTACAAGTTCGTTGGTGCGTGTCACATTACCAACCACGTCTCCGCATGCGAGAGCACGAGGTACCACATTGCCTATAACAATGCTCTTTTTGAAGGTATCATAGGCGGTCGCCTCGGCGAAGTGAATATTGTCGTCGCACCTCCAACCGTCCTTGAAGATAGAAAGCATGCTCCACTTTGTGCTGTAGGCAAGGTACCGACGTGTCCCTTGCCCAACTACTTGCCCCCTGAGCGTATGAAACGGCCCCTTGATGATTAACGCGTCTTCCACACCCTCCTTCGATGCAGTAGGATCTAGAGTGACCTTGTACGTCGGCCAGCTCGAGTCCAAAGCCACCACCGTGTTTGTGGCAGGATTGCTCTCCCAAGCTTCACGCAGCTCTTTGTTTGCAGGGAGTAGTAACGTCCAAGCCTTACAGGCGTTCTCGAACCGGGTGCACTCTTCAGCGGTCGCCACGGACACTGTTCGATCCCATCCGCGTTCGACTTCGCTCATTCGTCCGTATACGCGCAGGAACAACTCCAGTGGATGCGGATCGACCGAATAGTCAAACTTGCCTGACACAGACGCGCCAGCGCGGTCCCAGCGTATGAAGCGGGCGTGATTACCGAGGATGAGTAGTTGTAGGATGTGTGTGCGGTGCTGATGCTTGAAGACTTCTCTGGCGTACAATGCTAGCCTCCCGCGAGTCAGGATGCTTTGATGCTCCAGCTTCTCGATCGTTCCCAGCTCCGTTACAACTTCGGGTTGGTCGTGGAAAGGATCTCCGTGTTTTGTGAACTCGATAAATAGGCCGGGATCATGCCAACTGAACGATACGATGTCATCGCTGTGGGGCGAGGTGCTGGATGGGGCTTCTGCATGTCGACCAGCTTGTGTTTTGTCCAAATCCGCGAGTGGTTGTACGGCCATCGCATGGAACTTGACACCGTCTGGGCACAGTCCGGATTCACGGATGTAGTGAAGCTGTAACCCGACCAATGCCGTCAGCGTCGTGTGTCGTATGCGAGCCAGGATCACTGACAAAGTCTTCGACAGAACGTTCATGTCTATCATCATCGTAACACAATGGAAACTTAATATCTTGAGGCGTTGGTTCCGTTGCATGAGCCGATGTCATGTACTCATTGATGAAGTCCAAAGGGGCGAGGTAACCTGCCCAATAACCTTCCGTCGCTTGAGCCACCTTCGCGTATTCTCCATCACAGTTACTGGTATGATCGCTGAGCTGCGTGGTATGATTGTTACTTGCCACTATACGCGAAGGAGGAACGAAAGCAGGTGGCTGGTCAGAAGTCGCGTGTGGTATTACGCCCGAGCCTATATGCGAACTCACTGGTAGATGGGGTGTTCTTTCCTTTAGGGTACACTGCACGTAGTCTGGAGGTGAGTTGAAGTTAGCATTGTGAGAGGGTGTGGCCGCTTCAAATGTCGCGGTTTGAAGCCTTCCATCTCCGACTTCCCAAAGAGGCAGTTCTGTCAAGGCCACATCCCAAAAGGGCAGTTGCAGGGTCCCCACGTGTTCGTGCGTCAACAATGAAACAATGGAAGTCTTGTCTTCGCCTACCCTACGTTATTGTTTGATACTATGCGGTTGAGACAGAAACGGCTACTCACCTGACACAGCTGTACCCAACGTACGATAGGGCCACTGACACTGTTACGGTACATCCGAGAAATGTTACCTGAACCTACTGGGTGCCCGACTTACGAGTAGATGACTGGTGTATACATGTCGCAATGGGCATAACTGTATTGAGGAGTAAGCTTCAAGCTTCAAAGACTTGGAAGAGCTTGACGACGGGCGATGTCGGCGTCGACGTCGGAGAGGTCGCAGGCGTGACCATCGCAATGTGACGTGACGAGTAACGGACCATCAATCTGCCTGTCACTAAAATTGTAACAATAAATGCGTTGACAATGCTTAGATAGTCGAACTTTTGTGTTTAATTGGTTATGCGACTGTAATAGATACACAAGATTTCGAGTAGCTACATGAGGGACATACCGAGAATGTTCCTCACAATTATCACGAAAACCCAAGGCAAGACGTCGAGCCATCATTGAGGAAATCGACAAAATGACATATTTCGACGCACTACTAGTACTCTCGTTATGTAAGAGTCTTCCCGAGTTCGCCGTTCATTTTCAGTGAATCCACCAGTTTTGCGCCGGAATCTCCATCCACATCGCACTCGCTGTCGAGAATCGAGCCTTTTGAGAGGTTGAGATCGGCCTGACGCGTAACTTCCGCCGCCAACCGTTCCCCATCAGTTTTCGTTATCAATCGACTCTCAGCGTAGGACACCTCATGGATCTCTTGGTGCTGTTGTGCGTCAGCTGGACAAGTTACAGGCCGTGGTTTCTTGGCCGAGAGAGACAAAGCGCCGATTTGGGGATCCGTGTCGATTGCCTCGCGGGACCGCTTGTTCGGTGAGCTATGCTGGCCTTCTCTCCCGCTCCCGCTCGCAGTGCCCCCTCCCGTTACCTGTCCGAGATGACTAAATGCATCCTGCTCATCATTTGGGCACTTTGCGGTAGTCGTTGTAGGTCGATCAACCAGAATAACGCGCATCTCCTTCGCCATGGCAGTCGCGACTTCTCCTTCCTTCTTCCTGCGAGATGTTTTGGGTTTCTCCGGTGCGGCATCTGGAACCCAAGAGTCGATATCGATGGCCTTGTTACACATGTTGATCCAGAATTGCGGATCGCTCACAAGAGCGTGCTTCCTTGCGAATAACTTTGCGGCGTCGACTTGTTTAGCGGAAGCTACCTGTGACACGCCGGTCAAATACTGGGCGAGGCACAGCGCATTGTGTACGCCTTTAATCTCTTCTCTGGCCAGCTCAACCTTGAGAAGGTAGTATTCTTTCCAATGAGTCGTCATCGTCACCAACAACCATTCGAGACTCTTCGACTTCACGTCGCGAAGAAACGGCTGGATCTTGTCATCCTTGAGAAACTCCAGCTTCATTCGGCCAGCGACTTGCTGCTCACGACCGTCGATTTTCGATGTGTGCTGTTCTAGAAACATAGCGAGGTCCAGCTGGGCGGAGGGGTTGAAGTAAACGGCGACTGCATAGAGAAGTACCCAGAAGAGTGACTGAAGCTCATCCATAACGTTATGCTGCTTCGATGGGTCTTGAAGATTCTCGATGGAGAGATAGTTCCATGTGCCCTGAATCATACAGCGATAACTGCATCAACAACTCAAAACACAAGTACTGAAGCCAAATAACTCACTACACGGGTGGATATGCGATCAAAATACGTCTTGATCAATCCGCACACGTCCCAATCATTCAGTATGCCTTCCCAGCGAGCCTCCTGGACGTTGTATCTGGCCATTATGTTCGCAACACTGATGTCCCGGTGCAATAATCCGGCATGGCTCGCCTGAAGAATAGCTAGAAAAACGTCAGAAAGTACGACCAACTGGTATCTTTAAGGGTACATACCAATGTAGCAGTCCCGAATTACGCCTACAACGTCCTTCGTAGATGGCAAGTACTGGAGTGGACACGCAAGCTCCTGCACAATCTGATGTTGTCGCAATGGTGTGTCCGTAAGAACCTTCAGGACCTGTTCACTGCCTTCGGGCCGCTTGACAATCTGACGAATAAGCTCGTTCGTGCGTGTCGTGTTTCCTCTCACATCTCCACCAGCAAGGATTTCCGGCGTGTACGCCACTTGATATCGTCGCAGACGTCCGTACGCAACCGCCTCCGCCACGTATCGCTTATTGTCCTTCCTCCATCCATCCTTGAAGAACACGAGGCGGTCGAGCTTCATACTATACGCCAAGTACGCCCGCGCGGTGCGCCCGACTATCCGTTCGGGAACATGATAGAACGGCCTCTTAACGATCAACGTATCTCTTTCTTCCAGCCCGTCCACGAGATCGAGGGTAATTCTATACGTAGGCCAGCTCTCGTCCCAGGTTGATGACAGATCCATAGCGGGCATAGTTTCCCATGCCATTCGGACAGCGTCTACCGGAGGCAGCGACGAGAACCTGGCAGCGCACGCGATTCGATGCAGCTGCTCTTCCTGAGGAGTCGCCAGTGTCACCGTTGAATCCCATCCGCGAGCTATCTCGTTCATCCGCCCATACACGGAGAAGAAGTTCTTGAGCGGTTCTGGGTTCTCGACGAAGTTGAACTTGTGCGACAGGGAAGCACCGGCACGATCCCATCGTATAAACCTCACTTCGTCCCCGAAGATGAGTAGCTGGAAGAGGTGCGTGCGGTGTTGATGATAGAACGCCTCTCTAGCGTACAACGCGAGCTTCCCGCGAGTTTCGGCACTTCGGAAATCATCTTTCTCGATCGTACGGTGCTCTTTCCAGTCCGCGGGGGTGTCGTAGAACGGGTCTCCGTTCTTCGCGAATTCGATAAAGAGGCCAGGCTGATGCCAACTGAATGAAGGAGGGACGGAGTTGTCTGCGGTGTCTCCTGTCGATTTCGTGATGGATGGGCTTGTGGAGCTGTGAACGTTGTCGCCATTCTGGCGAGTCGCTGGCCGCTTCTGAGCAGGGGTCTTCACGGCGCATTTGCCTTCTCGAGTCGAGCTGAGTGATAGAGGCGCTACCTTGCCCATGACGTGCAACTTCACAGTGTCTGAGCACAGATTTGACTCTTGGACAACGTTCAGCTACAAAATGGTGCGGGAATCAGCTTCGTTTCTCTCAGGTACGACCCAAATACTACGCCTAGCTAGGAATGAAATACAAAGGTACTCACGAACGCCTCGATATGCTTCTCGTCATCCTCGCCAGTGCAAGATGAGAACTTGACACTCGTACATGGCTCTGTGTGAGAGTCTTGCGGTTGTACTTCAGGCGTCGACATATATCGGTTGATGAAGATGTGTGGGGGAAGGAAGCCGGCCCAGGACCCCTTCGTTCCTTGTGCAGCCTTGAGATATTCGCGTTTAATACGTGAAGAGTTATTGCCCGGCATAGCTTTCTGCTGTTCTTCTAGTACAGCCACTATGTCGAACACGGGCATAATGTGGCCGATGAGGATCAGCTCGTTCGAAGTGAAGTAGGAGGTCAAGGAACTCACCAGTGAAAGTCAAATCGTCTACGGAGGCTCCCCGCGATGATCTTCGTTGCTTGGAGACAATGTGGGATGAGAGAGGATCAGAAAGTCGGCCAACCGAGCCGCCCGCCCTTTATACCCACCCTCAGCCACCATCCCAAAGAGGCAGTTGATGAAAGGCCACATCCGAAAGGGGCAGTTGTGAGGCCCTTATGTGTCACCGCACTCATTGAGGGCATTGGCAGTGCGCTATTGTGATATGCTCATGGTGTAGTTAGCTGTAGTACTCCTCGCGCACGATCACAATGGGCTTTCAACGTGACTTCTGTGTTGTGAGGGAGCATCTTGAGCGGCGACCGGTCTATGTTGCTATGACATCTTCCAGCTATCGCGAGCTCATCACTTGGTCTCGGCTCACAGTGCATTCATAGGTCTTAGCAGTACCCAAGTATGATCCTGTATTCATCCTCAGTTGAAAGTGCGTAGAACATGCGAGTCGCAAACTTACCGGTGATGAGTTCACAACCTGCCCGACCGTACTTAACTGTCCACACATTGGAATGGGTCCATCGCTCACAAATGAGGTAAGCAGAAATAATGAATAGCTGAGTTTTGGATCCTAGGACAGACGTCGTCGAGATAGTGAAGACTCAGGCCAAGAGAGTCAACCTTCGCTTCCGTTATTCTCGGTTTGACTCTCATGGCACGTGGGAGAGGCGCGCAGCCGAACGCCACAAAGTCTGAATCCCTGAGGCTGTCTTCATCGCTGACCATCATCATCTCAAGGTTCGTACTGGTCGCCAATAGCTGGTTGCAGTCGATTACTCATCGTCTTATCTAGGAATATCATATTTTGAAATCCTACCGTTTCCTATGCCCGTCTTCGAAATGACATCGTTACGGTAGTGTGCGGGTGGACGTTGATGATTTTTCCAGGTTTCTAATTCAAGAAGTTCGTTGTGAGAAACTTCTTGGAGTCGGAGAGTCTGAGTATCCGTAGACGAAGGGACCCTTGCATAGTGCTTGAGGCCCGCATACTTGCTGACCATATCTGCACAACCACAACCTCTGAGCAGTGTATTCCTATGATCACGGGCATGGCGAGTTTACGCTGAGGCAAACTGGTGAGTAGTGAATCCGTCACTAAGTTGACATCCACTGACAAATCGGCAGCCTCGGTGACCCTGGTCATTGAATGTGGTATACGAGTATCACTGGCACTATTACCGTACGTCAACGTCATGTTCACCCTTGTGGATGATTGCTATATGGAAGACTTCGGGGGGAATAAACTATGACTATACGGTCGCGATATCCCCGACTTGTGCGGCTGCATGAAGACTCCGTCAAGTTTCATACATTACCGTTAGCCCGGGCAATGCCTCGCGGTGCCTCGAGGCCTGGTGTATCACTCTCATCTGGACATGCGTCCACGTCCTTGTGGCTCCGATGTCTTCCAGTGCCGTCTTGTACGCGTTCATCAGCCTCAGAAGTGTAAGGCGAGAGAGATATGACATATTGAGTGATGAACTCGTCTTGGAATCAACTTAGGAATGGATGTTCATCTGCTGCACTTGGCAGCGAGCGTGATCCTGCAGCTTCTTCCCACTGCGCTGGCCGATAAGTCCTACACAAGTATTTCTTCTTCCAAGTATGCACTGCATTGTAGCTGAGTTGTTCCTCCGAGGCTCTGCAGCCAATAAGCCTCAACTTACCCACAAATGCCGAGCTGCCGATCGGAGGCCACGGGCGTTTAAGTCACGTTCTACGACTCCTCACCGCGCCTCTCAGGCTGTACAACGGCCAAAACTTGGCCTTTGCTCTCGAGATCCTTCCTTGTAAAAATACATTGCAGGCTGTGCTTATTTTGTACTTCTCGGACGCAACCGCCCGTCCAATCTTGCTATAAAAGCGCGTCGCAGAACGTAGATTGCTTCTTCGTATTTGTTCCCACTCGCGACCTTCGATCACCATGTCCGACACATCTCAAGTGCTCCTCTCAGAGGAGTATGTCCAGGACTGCTTTCACAGCTATCTCAAATCAGCCTTGACGCAGGCTAAGGTGGAGCACCTGCTCGACACCGATGTTCTTGCTAGTGCAGAGGGGGATCTGATGATCACAGGTGCGTTGCTGATTTTGTCAATTTTGACTGAGAAATGCTGACGTCGGGTTCACGTTTGATTAGGTCCTGCACTATGCTTGTACTTTGCAGCATTGCGTTCCACTACGAATCCCCCGTCAGTGCCGATGCCTCGTCTGTCAAAGTCTACTGCGCCACCAAACGATCTATCGAGTAACAACTGTCCCGTCGCGTTTCGTCCGTTCTTGAGCGTGTGGAGCCATGCCGTCCCCGATATCCAAGCCCTGGAACCTCAACACCAGCACGATCTTGCGCGTGTCATATGCGGTCTACCACCTATCAGCATACCCCCAAACCCGCACCTACCAGGTATAGCTGCGGACTTGCGCGCAGTAGCCATCGAAATCAGCATGCGCCGCACCTTCCAAGATAGATACGCTTCGGACCTGCAAGCTGCTTTGGACTCTGGCTCGGCTAGAACGGCGAGTCGTCGTGTCAAAGCCAGCTTTGTCCCCCCTCCCGTCTACGAGCCCACGTCTCCGTCAAGCTCATCTACATTCACCTCGCCATCTACCTTGACCGTACCCTTACCTACCTCCCCTTCTACGGCGTCCTTTTCATCTCGGTCACCATCCCCATCCCCGTCCTCCAGCTCCTTCCGCCGCTCTCCTTCCCCTGCCGCCCCCCTCTCGCCTACAATTCTAGGTCCAGATGCCCCTGCCATCGAATTCATCCGCGAAACCCTCTATGCCGCACTCGCCGACGTCCTCGAACGTCAGCCAGCCATACGCCGTATGCTCCGAAGAGACGCCACGCGTGCCTACTTTGCCGCCGTGGCCCTCGCCATTCTTGACGTTGCCACATCCTCTGTCATATCAGAGGCAGGCGAACCTGCGATTCGCGGTGTTCTAGACCGCAGCCTCACCCTTAGCGAATGCCCAGATGAGCTCAAGCCATTCATGAA
Source organism: Irpex sp. Y119-03 (assembly GCA_037042295.1). Taxonomy (NCBI): domain Eukaryota; kingdom Fungi; phylum Basidiomycota; class Agaricomycetes; order Polyporales; family Irpicaceae; genus Irpex; species Irpex sp. Y119-03. The sequence continues at coordinate 254,254 of JAXQKB010000341.1, read as the reverse complement.
GGAGCTCTGCAATATTGGACAATCCGCGAGGGAGGTCGCAGAGGATGACTCACTCGTTTCCGTAAAGGCACTGAGCGAGGGTAAGACGATGCCTGAACCTCGTATGGATCGTGTTCGGGAGATACTACGGGGAGGCGTCGGGTGGGCGTACGACGAGCACCACGAACGCGATGGTTCATCCCGCGACCGCTCGTCTCTCGATGGCTCGCTTTCCCCGACTTCAACGTCTCACTCTCACGGTCGTTCACGTAGCCGTTCGCCATTGCCTCCGGACACGCGCACGTCAGACCCCAGGAGACGGACGACGTCTACGGAGAACAGGGCGGTGGCCTTTGCGAACCGGATTAATGCGCTTGCGCTTGGTATGACCAAGTTGAGGGCATTCAGGGAGAGGCAGGAGACGGTGTTCAAGGTGCTCGCTGGTGTTACCAGCAGTTAGTCCTGGCTACATGGAGGATACTTTCGGAGCCGTCATGGATAGGCGGAAGCGAGACCAACGAAGATCTCCCTCCTTCTCCCTGCTACGTTTTTATCATTATTCTTTGGCTTGGCTTATATAGCTATGGACGTGAATTGTAGTTGCTGTAGCTTTACTTCACTGACTATTATGTACCTCTCAGATTTCTATTCCCACTGGCATCTAGTATACCTCATACGTCTTGTATACCTTACGTGCTCCCTACCCTACTAACCTCTGTATTCCGATGCTGTATATCTACTGACGAGCTTCAGGATACGTATACTTACATTGACTATACTAATCATCCAATTCTTGGTGCGAACTTGAAGCCTCTGAAAGTTTCGGAGTCGGTCATCGCGAGACGTGTGATGTCACGCCCACGTGCCAAGGCTGCGGCCGCCTGCCGCCTGCGCAGCGCATTGCGGCGCAAGTCCAGATCAGGAACTTGTTAAGGTTGCAATCCTTCTCTCCCTGGACTGGCAATGGGTGCCTTATTAGTAAGTAACTGTAAACATCGACGAAAAGGATCCGTGGAGGCTCTCGAACAACAGAGGAGCCTTTCTTGTTTTCGTGAGTTACGTCCGCTGCGGAACCGGCGCCGTTGACTCTCTTGTCATGATTGTCGCGATGCTAATCTACATTTCCATAGGTCCTGAAATTTACGGAGACTCTATGCTGCTGTCTCTTCATCGTCAAGTTTCAAACATGGAGTAAAAACCGCTCAAGTTCTTCGTACATCATAGACTTACTGACTGACTTGCACTCAAGCATGATCAGGAAGGCTTCCCCGCGGTGATTGAAGCCCTGTTCATCCCCCAAACGTGTACGAGATTGCCAACAACAGCCCGCAACCCAGGGCTACTTGACTACAGACTCGAATAGCCCTGGGTTATGGGCTCTATTACAAGTCGAGAAGCGCCAATCGACCGACGAATAAACGACTTGCGGCTCCGAGGCTCGAAATTCCCGGAGCGCCTGCAACCACCCCTAGGAGCTATCGGTCCCGCAGCATATACACTGACTCACCGAATGACTGCGTATCTGCCCAAGCACATGCGCGTCAACCTGCGGTCATAGGAACACACAAAGAGTCTATGGTGTCGTTTGGTGGTGCACGATCGAGCCCAGTGGTAATTGACTCTAACTGCGGATGCGCCTTTTTACTGCACAGTCACTAGGAACACAAGAGCCAAGGTCCCTAGCGATTATGTCAGCTGTTGTGTTGTTGTTCAATTGGGAAGCGAGCCTAGAGGTCCGCTACGGTCATGATACGTGATTGGAACAATTTAAAGTTCTGGGGTAGAGGGCATATTATGCCCATGGGTATATATACCCATGCCAGTACGTTCGATTGACAGCAGACAACTCAACCTCGTCGAATTTACACAGCTCACCGCACTCTCACGTCGAACTCTTCGGTCCTCGAACCACAGCTACTCACCCGCAACATTCCTACCACCGCTACCACCGTTATTACTCAACCGCCATCCTCCACGATGCATTTCATCAAGCGTTTTTCCACCTCCAACGCCTCCTTCTCCTCTTCTACCGACACGCTCACCTCGGTGACGAGCACCAACACCGCGGTAGAGTCATCGACCTCCCCCCTGACCAAGTCGTCCTCCAAACAAGCCCGCGCTAACACCAACAAAGACTACTTCACCGCTCAAGGAGCTCTACAAAGCTCGTACGGTTTTGGTGGTACCGCCCCAGTCGTTCCTACCGTCTCTTCTTCCTCGACGAAAAAATCTCCCACCGCGTCGCCCGCTATCCCCCTCAAACCAACGCTCGTCCCGCGAAGGACTGGGAAGCCGCCTACGCCGCGTTAAGCTCCCAGTACGGGTTTGGAGGAGCAGCTCCATCGGTTCCTTCCATCCCCAAGTCGAAGAAGTAAACGGTTAGGCTACGTGTTTGGTTTTTCTACATCGTGCTTTGTGGTGAGTGCCTTAGCCTGACCGTGATGCAACCACAATAGCGAGCGATAGGCTGACTCTCTTCCCTTCCTAGCCCTGCACCGCCTATACGCAAGCGTACCGTTGACACGAACGTTAACACCTCCGTAGCTATGGCGATGCACCTGCACCAACTCACTGTCGCGTATGCGTACGCGACAGGCCCTGCGAGAGCCGTGGCGCTCTCGCGGAGAGCTCCCTGGCCTATGCCTCGTGCCAGGGTGCATCTCGATTCGATCATGCATTCCGCGGACAGTCGTTTAAAGTGCCGTGGTTATGTCTTTCGTCTTTCGTGTATAGCGTCCTGAGCTCATATATACAGCCGTCCGTGGCGAGGCCAGTGTACCTGTCACACCCATCTTTTCCCCTGCCATCTCTTCTATCCTGCCCTCTCACTTATACACTAGCTATAGTAAGGCCTTATGAACTCCTTCACTTCCGACTCAATCCCAGTCGTTGTCTTGCTTTGTGTCTTTATTCTCTTTACCGGCCCCCTGGTACAATCCAAACACACACTCATAACGTTTCCTCCTCCTCCGTACTAATACGACCCCCACCACATAATAACTCAACTTCCCCTCATCGCATATCCTCTAAAAGCCTTTTGTGCCGTACTTGGCAGAATTCAACATAGTACCCAGCCAGCCTGAGCCCTGTCATTAACGAACTCTGTACATGATGCTATCTATGAATACTACTGCATGTAGCCGTTAGTCGTTCTGAATGCTCTGGTGGGAGGGTCTGGCTAAGGACTTGTCATTCGAACCTGCCTGGCAGCTTTTGATATAGACGTGTAGAGATTACGCGACGTTAGTGGCACATTCTCGGTGGACGACGATTACATAAGTAAGAGTGAGTGAATCGTGATTCAATATTTCTACCAGCTCGAATCGGGGATAACACAGAGCCGTGATAACCCTAACGAATCCGCTCGTGCACCTCAACTACGTCGTCACTAAGTTTAGCCTTTATATCGTCTTCTTCCAATCCCAACTCAACAGAGGGGTCAGAGGCCAGCTGAAGCCTGCGCTCCCGTCGTTCGTCCCGCTTGGACATATATAACACAGCGAGACAGGTGACGACTGGAAAGAATTGCAAAAGTCAGTTCGTGCCAGATTTATAGCTTGATGTACGATGGCTTACTCAGTCCCGCATCAAGACATGCGGTGGTGACATTTCCCTTGTGTACTCTGACGATTCCCGTCAGTCGTATGAAGGCTATGAGGGTGGGCATGAGTACAATCATACCTTGGTTGCTCAACTTGAGGGAATATAACGCTATAGGGGAATATATAAGCGCATTGTCAAATAGGATGGAATTATGAATATGATACTCACATGGGTAGCCAAGCCTGCATGACATACGCAAAAGTGTTGCAAGATGCTACCACGAATGATCGTTCTGCAAGCCAACGCAGTCAGTTTCGGCGAGGAAAACACTTCCAACTGAGATGCTTACTCTCGTTGTCATTCCCGGTCAGCTCGTTCGCCCATGACAAGATGAGACCAGAGAGTCCACCTTGTACTGATGTCTACAATAGACCGATTAGCAGAGGGTATAGAGTGTTAATAAGCCACAGTACCATGTAGTACAATGCCCATCGTCTATACGTTTTCAGTAAAACCAGACGTTGCATAAAAGATACCGAAACTCATACCTTGTGATGTTTGTGTAGAGCGGAGTTGTAGCGAGGAGAATGCATATAATCATATGCCAAGTCTAAAGAAGAGCCGCGAGACTTTGTGAGCAACAAAGGCAAAAAAAGGGATGAGATGCACACACCCCAGCCAAAAGAATTGGCGGCCAACGCATTTGTAGTGCATCGGACGTCCACGCCCACATCAGAGCTACAAAGAGAGGCGTCAGCGCTGGTGAAAGACATGGGTTCATACACTCACTAGTCACCACCTGAACAGCTTGAATGCCGATTGGGTAGGTGTTGATCTGTCCGACAGTGTACTTCGTGTGTCCAGGAGTATTGAAGCTTTGCAGCCTGTATAGTGCCACTCGCGTCAGAGCCATGAATGCCTAGCATATATTATCACAACGTACCAGAAGATCATGGACGACGCTGGTCCTCCTGCATTGTTGAACTGCGATAACGTGAGTTCGTGTGCATTATTATACATTGGTCAAAGGAATTTACCAGGATGTAGACTAGATCGAGCGTTAGATTAGTTAAAAGCTTTACGGCCCAGAATGACAGTAGACGTACGAGGAGTCAATAGCCAGACGTGCCAAGTCTTGAAGAACCCGATGACTTTCTTCCTGGTGAACGCCGCTGGAGGTTTTCGGCCCACTTCTTCCATGCGCCTCCTACCTATGTCTATCTGCGCTTGAGTATAAAAGATCGACGGCTTTGTAGTAGTCGGAAGATCTAAGTAGGACTTAAGTATTTCATCGATGGAGAAGAGGTGAGGGTCTGGCGCACCTGGCATAATCAAGAACCCAAGCAGGGCGATCGGTATCGTGATGACTCCGTCGATGATGAAGAGCCCTGTAGACGTGCATGTAAACAGGTGCGAAGCACATGCAAAGTGACAAGTAGCTCACAGCGCCATCCAGCAAGTCCATGAACACCGTTCAATCCGTCATATGCACCCTGTTTCTGTATTAGGACCAAGGTACTCTGATCATTACTCAGTAGAGACTTACAGCTTGCAAGAATCCGCTGAACATTGGCCCAATCGCACTGGCAGTCTAAATCAAGTCAATACAATAGTATAATGCATATCGTCACAACCGTACTCACGTGAAATATGCAAGCACGCTTGGCCAGTTCGTCTCCTTTGTACCAACTTCCGATAACGTATTGAATTGCAGGATAGAAGGTCGACTCGGCCAAGCCTGTATCCCGACAATTCATTAACCGAATATGATGGCCATTCGCGATACTCACCGACAAAGAATCGAACGGCCACCAATGTGCTGAAGTTCTTCGAAGCGGCTAGGACCATAGTCAAGCTACTCCATATGAGTTCCATGAGAGGGATCTGCAGTAAGACGCATCAGCTATCGTTTTCTTACGCATGTACACAGAAGAACACACCCATATTGACGGTCGAATTCGAGTGATCAGAAGGCTAAGAGACGTTAGACTTCAGATTCATTGGATAATGTCACAAGCTCACTTCGAGGGGATCTGGCCAATGACGTAGCCGCAGGTCCATGCAGTCGTGATATAATTGAGCTGGTTACCATGGCTGTGGGATATGTCGATCTAGTAGATGTGTCTATATAAACCAGAAGATCGCACGTACAGTTGGAGACTTGAGGAAAGGTATCAGATGAGTCTCGACCAAAGGACTTCGGAAATGATGTGCTTACTCTGTCTTCATTCCAGACACGTACGCGTTCTGCAATCAAGAGTGTTTATGAGGCGATAATAAAATGAGCATAATGAACTATGCATACGGTCACGTTTTGCTGATCGAGATACTTGCTGAAATATGACAACGCAGCGTACGTCAGCAAGCAGGCGTCGAGCTTCGCCAGAAACTTGCGCTCCTCTGGTGGCTTGTCCCATGTATCCCTAGAGAGACAATTAGTTCGAGAGGTGTCCGATGTGATACAACAGAAGATCGGGCGCACCAGACGTAACTCTTCCAAGATCGACGAGCTTTTGGTTCAAGCATTATGTAGCCAATCTCGGATCTCGAGGATGAGGGCTCGGAAGTGCTGGGCTCTGTGCGAAGCAGAGGCACCAAGTGATCCTCGTCGACTGACGAAGTACGTTTATACGAACGCATGTAGCTGGATTAACGCACAATAGAGGGCTTATACTGGCGTACTCTGGCGTGCCCAAGCATGTACGGCCGAGGCTACTACTTTCTGATAGTAAAAAGAGTTCAGCAGAGAGTATTTTACCTGGGTCAGAAGTTCTCCCCTGCTGACACTCCTCAACGCAAGGGTTCTCGACGAAGTAGTAGATCACCAATGCATCGCTTTGAATTCGCGGGGCGCGAGAACACTGATGGCGTAAGAGCACGTCACTGATAGCAGGTGAACATCAGACCTGTTCACGACCTGCCTTCTCTACCGGGATGGGTCTCCGTTCGCGTGAAAAGCGTTGAAGGTTGTTTCGAAGCAATACATTCGAAATAACACCATAGATATCCTGTATGAGGTGACAAGATAACACTCCATCTCTGATGACAAAGCTCAAGTCGCCGTCAGTATGAGTGTCAAGGCTTCTTAAGTAAAGGGAGACACGCCTTACGTTCTGCTATCTCTTGGTCTCTGCCGCACTCATCGTTGTAGCGTTCGCGGACAACTTGTCGATCGACAAACGAACTCGTCTGTGTAGCCGAGCCATCACTTCGCCACGTGCCATCAAACGCGTCATGCCGGTTCCTGTTCCCCCTCCCAGCGAACTTGGTCAGTACGACTTCGTCCAGGAAACCAAAGTGCGTTATTCCCGTCAGCAATCGTTTAGAGAGCCTTATGAACTCAATATCGTAGGAAAATCTTCCTTGGGCCGATCTTATAACCATTGATTTGGCCCTCTTTGGCACTCCCGAAGGTAAAAAGCAGCTTGCGCAGACGTTAGTCAAGGGCGTTCGTGAGGATGGCTTCTTCTACGTGAAGAACTTCAACATTTCACAAGAGCGTGTCAACCGCCAGTTCTCTATTGGAAAGCGTCTTTATGATACTCCTCTTGAAGAAAAGCTGAAGTACGTTCCGGAGGGACTAGGTGAGCTCGAAAACAACTTCTTCACCATATATACCACAATGATTGACACGAGATACTTAAGATGAGGGTCAATTTAACGGCTATGTGCCAGCTGGACGTCGTGTGTGAGTAGAGAAGGGCCGTCAATATCTTGACTTCCATCTGAATTGAACGCAGTTATGACCCTGTCTCTGGCCTCAAAGACCGCGTAGAAGTCTACAATATCCCCAGTACGTGACCGTGAGCGCAGAGGCAGTATTACACAACTCTTACACTCGTGGCAGAGTTTAACGGCGACTTTAAGCACTCTCACCCAGCCATTATCCAGGAAAATCTTCCCGAAATCGAAGAATTCGCTAGGGTGAGTGTAACAAGTACTGGTTTCCCGCTCCGTTTCTCAACCTACTCGCATTTTTCATCAGTCATTGCACACCGAGGTCCTTGATCCTTTGCACGTACTTTTGGCGATAGCACTCGAGCTTCCCGAGGACTACTTCACGAATATTCACAAGTACGAGGTCAAGAGCGAGGTTTGTAATTGCACAAAATGCTACTGCTACATAAGCTAATCCGTGGAATGCACTCAGGATCACCTTCGATACATGAAGTACGGCAAGTTCACCCCGGAAGAGAACCTCAAGATTGGCAAACTCTGGGGTAGAGGTCACACAGGTGCCTACTACAGCATATCGTTGCGACGGATATCACACTCACAAGTTTTGTAGACCTTGGATCATGGACTCTGCTGTTTAGGCAGCCCGTAGCCGCTCTCCAGATCCAGAACCACGTAACCGGGGAATGGAGGTGGGTTGAGCCCCAGGATGCGACTCTTACGGTTAATGCCTGTGACGCGCTTTCATTCCTCACTGGTGGCTACGTGAAGAGTACCATTCATCGGTATGTGCGATGCTCGATCGCACGATGTCTGAGTCTGAACATTGAGCAGGGTGGCCTCTCCTCCCAAGGATCAAGAACACGTTGATAGGCTTGGTCTTCTCTACTTCTCTCGGTAGGCGTATTCGTGCTTACTATTGACTTTGAAGGCTGAGCCCGTATTTGACAGCCCTAACAATCATGTTCTTCTCAAGACCGTCGAGTCCCCCGTTTTACAGCGTGAGGGTTACACTCAGAACAACTTCGAGAAGAGCGGTGCCCCGATCCCTACCATGGAAGGTAAGCGTGTCGCCAATATTATTTGGCGTGAACCGTGCTTTGTACTTAAATGTAACACAGAGTGGACATTTGCGAAGCAGAAGTGGCAGCGTACAAAGGGGTATACTCGTGGAGACGCGAAGTACGACAATGCCCAAATCCTCCCAGGCTACAACGAGAAGGCCTACCCTTGAGTGAAATGTATTTTCATTAGGCAGGAAAGAGGCTCAATCAAGATCCATAAGTGTATCATACTGCCTCCGTGTCGTGTACCATTTCTTCAGCGCTTCACCGTGTATATCTGATATAGAACAATGTATTTGTCTCAGCAGGAGCTCTCGTTGTGCAAATGAGGTCCACATTCATGCTCTACCTACGCTGGTCCAGTTTGCAATTAGCGAAGATTAGCAGCCACGCTCAGAGCGAACTCTCGCAATGCACCTCCAGCATCAGTGAACAAGAAGCACGCAACGATAACACTCGGCCGTCAAGCATCGGCATATCGATGCCCATGCTCGGTATCACAGCAGCGATAAGCAAAGTCACTATGGTGAGTAATGTATACCCAGCTGGTCATGAGGGTATTGTGTGGTGTGTGGAAGTATAACATCATGCGAACCCAGGATGAGGTGATGAGTGAAAGCGCTCTGTTTATTTGATGACAAAGTAGCAGCTGTGCTCAGCACGCATACCCGTCAGTACATAAAGGAGAGGTCGCAGGGAGACTTAGAATTCATCTTACGCTTTGCTCGTATTCTCAGCGAGCGAGTCGATCGTCATTACCTAGCCATCAGCTTGCCACGTGTATCGCATCACCATGCCAGTTCCCGTCCCCGAGCTTGGTTCGTACGACTTCGTCCCAGAAACTAAGGTACGGATTTTACTTCTGTAAACTACCATAAGATGCTCATAGTCACGATCCTGATTGTATATAGGAAAACCTTGACTGGGCAGATCTCATCACCGTCGATTTGAGTCTGTTCAACACTCCCGAGGGGAAGAAGCAGCTCGCTCAAACGCTGATCAAGGCTGTTCGCGAGGATGGTTTCTTCTACGTGAAGGGGTTCAACATCTCGCAGGAGCGTGTTAACCGTCAGTTTGCTATCGGCAAGCGCTTCTATGACCTCCCTCTGGAGGAGAAGCTGAAATACGTCCCGGAGGGTCTTGGTAAGCTGCACTGGTAGACTGCTTCCTTGCGTCACTAGTACTCAAGCAGAGCAATGATAGACAACGGCAAATTCAATGGATATGTGCCCGCAGGACGACGCGTGTCAGTGTAGTCGATATACATGGCTGCGTTTGTTGGTACTGAACCATATACAGACTTGATCCGGTCTCAGGACTGAAGGACCGTGTCGAGATCTACAATATTCCAAGTGAGTTCTCTCTGCCATTATGCCTGGTACGGAGGCTCAAAAGGATCCAGAATTCAACGGAGATTTCGAACATAATCACCCTTCCATCGTGGGGGACAACCTCCCTGAAATCGAGGAATTCGCTAGGGTAAGTTCATTCAGTCGTGGTGTTCGCCAATAAACTGACCGCGGCCATCTCAGTCACTTCATACGGAAGTCCTTGATCCCTTGCACGTGCTATTGGCTGTCGCTCTTGAGCTTCCCGAAGACTACTTCACGAACATTCACAAATATGATGTGAAGAGCGAAGTATGTGCACACACACTGACATCGAGAGGCTCTATCCTAATACGGTGTTATAGGACCACTTACGTTACATGAAATACAGTAAGTACACTCCAGAAGAGAATCAGAAGATCGGTAAACTTTGGGTGCAAGGTCATACTGGTACGTACTAGTACATCCAGTCATCTGTAGTAGCATGCTCTAATCCTGATCCACTAGACCTCGGCTCGTGGACCTTGCTCTTCCGTCAACCTGTGGCTGCTCTCCAAATTCAGAATCATCAGACAGGAGAATGGAAGTACGTCAAGCCACAGGACGCGACTATCACTGTAAACGCGTGCGACGCTTTGTCGTTCCTCACGGCTGGCTACGTGAAGAGCACTATCCATAGGTAAATCTTTTCTTTCGTAGTCAGCATGCAACGATTCTAATGTTTGCGACAGAGTTACGTCTCCACCTAAGGATCAGGAACACGTCGATCGACTAGGCCTCCTGTATTTCTCTCGGTACGTGTTGATCGAAAACCATGGCACAGATCGCGCGCTCATCTAACGCACTGTGCCTTCAGTCCCAATAATGATGTCGTGCTCAAGACGGTCGATTCTCCTGTGCTTCAGCGTGAAGGCTACACGCAGAACAACTTCGAGAAGAATGGAACCACGGTCCCAACTATGGAGGGTATGTCACGATACGTAATCTCATCCTGCCAGAATTCTGTCGCTGACATTTCGTGACAGAGTGGACGTTTGCCAAGCAGAAATGGCAACGCACAAAAAACGCCGTCCGGGGTGATCCCAAATATGAGACTGCGCAAATCCTTCCTGGTCACAATGAGAAGTATTACGCCTGAAGTATACCCGCAACAACAAAGAATGTACGATTACAATATGCGTTACCACAGAATTGATCAAATTCCTCTCGTACGTTTATGATTCGTGAATACAAAGCTACGCAATGAGACATCCAAACGGCGTGTGTTACGCGATCGAGACCTTCTAATCCAGCTCATACACTAGACATCAGCAAATAAACTGTGACTACAAGGTCCAACTACGCCATCCATCCTCCCCAAACTCGTCAGAGAACTCTACTCTGGTCGCGAAAGGCAGGCCGACCACATCCAGTTGCACAGAATCCCAGAGAAGGGATGCACGAAGGCTTGGAGGGATCCACAGGAGTAGTTGGCCGTGTTCATTTACAAGCCACCCGTCATCCTGTAGTACAGGAGCAGCAGAAGAAAATTGGGCTCTGTCCCAGATCTTGATGGTCGCGTCACCGGACGATGATACAATCGAAGACCCGTCGGCTGAGAACGTGAGCGAGTATATACGTCTGGTGTGACCGCGAGGGCTCTTCTGGAGACTTTGGCCGGTTGAAGCGTCCCATAGTTTGATTGCATTGTCCCAGCACCCCGAAGCGAGGTAATTACCGTTTGGAGAGAATGCGACCGAGAAAACTTGGTTCGTGTGGACGGTATGAAGGTCGGTTAGCATTGTCGCGGTCCTAAAGTCCCAAATCCTCACTGATCCGCGCTGAGTACCTGTCGCAATTTTACAATCAGAGGAGAAAGCTAGGGAGAGGATAGGGTCTGTGGGTTCACAGTGCGGATCCAGGCTCTGTGTCACGGTCCCTGTACTGATATCCCAAAGTCGAACAGCGCCATCAAAGTATCCTGCGGCCAACGTCAACCCGTCCGGTGCATACGCCACCGACGTGCAGTGAAAGGGAAATTTCCCAAAAGTGTGCATAAGATCTCCGGTCTCAGAGTTCCATATTTTGACTTCACCGTTGAGGCAGGCCGACGCCAGGTCACAAGATCCAGGAGCAGTTGAAAATGCTATGCTGCGAACCGCATACTGGACCTTGATGACCAGAGGTTCTGCCGCTGAATAACTCTGGTCAACGCTCCAAACACGGATCGCGCCATCTGCTGAGCCTGTTGCAAACCGTTTTTCGTCCTGTGACTTCGCTGCCGACCAAATATGGTCCCTATGTCCTTTGCGTAGCTCTGGGATTCCCCAAGTGCCGTCTGAGCCCTTTCTCCATATCCTGACAACTCCGTTGGTACTGCCTGCAGCGATCCATTTGCCATCTGATGACATAATGACTGCACTGAGTGGGCTATCAACGATGACGGGCGTCGCAGAAGCATCCCAAGGTACCTTGAGCATGATCTCGGTTGAGTCGTAAATGTTTACCTGCCCTCCGGATCCAGATGCAATGTGCCGACCATCAGAGGACCAGGTAACGGACGATACATGACCGTCCTCCACGATAGGTTCAGCTAGCATGGCGCCCGTTTCAATATCCCAAATACGCAAGGTGCGGTCCTGTGACCCAGAAAGTAGACGGCCCGTGATAGGTGAGACGTGCAGAGTGTGTATTGACCCTGAGTGGCCGGACAGTAGACGCAGAACAGTAGTATCGTTGATTCTTCGAATACGGATCTGACCGTTGTCAGCGCCACATATAAGATTATCGCCATCCAGAGTGAAGACGACAGTTTGCACCCAGCTTTCGTCTTCGGTCAGAGGAATTGCTTTAATCTGGCCATCATTGACGTTCCAAAGTCGGAGGGTACCGTCGAGAGAAGTGGATGCAAGCCATTGATCTTGAGCGCCAGGGCGGAATGCGAGAGACAGAATAGACAGGGTATGGTTTGGCCCAACTTGAGCAGAGTGAAACTTCTCGCCGAGACGGTATACTTGCAATGTTCCGTCCTCTGCTCCGGAAGCCACCACGGAATTGTCAGAAGAGATAGCGACGGAGAGCACTGGTGTCTCGTGTTTTCCCAGGGTTTCTTCGAAATGCTCGTCGAGATGCCACAGTTTCACATACGAATCTCTACCTCCAGAAACGACCCTTCTGCCGTCGTCGGTAATAACCAGCGAGGATACCGTATTATCGTGCTTGGTAGCAGGCATATAGACAAGGTCACCACTTTCGATGTCCCACATTCGAACGGTGCCGTCATCTGCTCCCGTAACTAGCAGAGTTTCATCCACAGGGGAAAATGCGACAGAAGGGACGAAGCGAATACCCTTTGCACCCAGAGTTTTCAACCGACGCGATGCTCTCCGAGCGCCAAAGCGGGTGACTGTCACTCCTGGTAGAGATAGATGATGACAGTAATGTTCGGCGGTGAGGGATTCAAAGCGCATGAGTGGAAGCATGGAAAGGTAGATGTGTGGTATGCTCTCGCTAATCGGCTCTCGGAATGTGTTCAGGAGCTTACGCGCATCCTTCAGGAATTTCGATGTATCTATGTCAGAAAACTTCGCTACGTCAGATTTGTGTGGTAAACGAGATGAAGAGCAATATTTACCGAGCTCAACCATCGGCCAGCGTCGCACAAAACCTTATCCGTTCCTGTGAACTTGAGCAGACTGAGGACTTCAAGCCAGTATAAGAGCCGTTCTTTCAGGAAGTCCCTTAAGCTGTCTAAGAGCGACGCTCCTTGCGTGACATCACAGTCGCACAGGTGTTTGGCCCAGTATAAAGTAGCATAGCGAAGAGAGGGAGTGATGGTTGATAAAGCAGTTTGCTCTAACCCCGGTACGGTATCGTTACGAATATATGATGAATTCAATCCTCCGATATTGAACGTAAGAGTCTTTTCCATGAGAGTGAAGCATCGGCTAGCGAGGGTATAACGTTGAGAGTGGATGTTGACTGACCAAGGGTCCTTTTTCCGATTGGATGCCAGGAGGAAGTCAGAGATGGTGGTGTGGCGAAAGTAGAGAGGTTTCCCCTTCTCGTACCCAATCAGCGGGCGCAGCTTCTCAAGGAGAAATCGCGAACTATACTCCAGGGGAAGTCCCAATATTCCGTCAATGATGCTGTCCGAGATCGGGGCTTTACGAAGAATCATAAAGCTCACAATATCCCTAAAGCGTGTCGCGGAGACTTCCTTTTCCCACTGGATTCCGGAGCCCTGTAGAACCGTGGTGTATAGCTCGTCTAGCTGCGAGAGCCGTGTATGGCCCGAAATAAGTTCTGTCAACGTGATGAAAGGATTGTCGCTGGCCTGGATCATCTTCACGGCTGTCGAAGCAGATATGAACAGACCAGAGGCCGCCTCAGCCAGTTTTTCGACGTTTCTTTGCCAAACAGGAAGGAGGTCACTATCCTCATACGGTTCCGACAACTCGCGTAGCTCCTGGTGAAGAAAGTCGAGTACATTTCGTCGCGTTTCTTCGGAGTCACAGTCAACCTCGAACGAACGAACGTGCTTGCTCCATGGGGAAGACGTAAAGGCCTTGTGCAGGTCAGCCTCAGGTCTTCCAGTTATGAGGAAGCGGTAATTGGAGGGGAGCTGCGTAAGACCTTCAAACACGCGTAACAATTCCTTCCGGGAGTCCGCATCGCCACATTCGTCCAGAGCGTCGAGAATGATAACAACAGGGCCAATGGTGGCACTGTCCGAGGCAGAGAGGGGTCGAGCAAGCAGCACATCAAACTGGTGGCGGATAGGGGTAACTTGGACATCGGATTCACCCAGAGCACCAGTGATGGCCTCGGCTAATTGGGAGTCGTAGGCGGCCAGCTGGTATGCCAAAGTTCGGATAACTCCATTTGGTGTACTCTTCCCCCGTTCGAAACAGAGGTAACCACCTAGTCTCGAAAGAGATAACATGTAATCCTGGATAGTCCGAGCGATGGTGCTCTTGCCAGATCCCGCTGCGCCGTACAACCACAAGACGTTTTGTGAGGACTCGTTCAGGAGCCAGTTAGTGATGTCCTGCAACACAGAGACGCGAGTGCCTTCCAAGCAAGACCTGCGACCATACACATCCATATTTTCAGGTTGCAAAAGTGTCCTCAGATCTAGGACAGTTAGGCACGACCGTTAGGTACCTGTAGGATTATGGACTTACAAAGCTGATTGACCTGAGCCGCAACGCGAACAGTGATAATTGCCGACTGGAGGTTAACGCCTTGGTCGATAGCAAGTTTCGAGTCCGCTAACGACAGGATGAACAACTCGATTCTTCGTTGGTCCCCTAAACGGAAGATGCGTGCTAACGAAAACGTCTTAGTTGTCGAGCTTTATGGATTGGGTCGACTTACAGACAAAACCTCTCCCAGTGTACTCCCGGATGAACAAGCAGCATTCGGTGATCTGATTGAACAGC
This sequence comes from Irpex sp. Y119-03, assembly GCA_037042295.1. Lineage (NCBI taxonomy): Eukaryota > Fungi > Basidiomycota > Agaricomycetes > Polyporales > Irpicaceae > Irpex > Irpex sp. Y119-03. The sequence goes on along the minus strand of JAXQKB010000341.1, from coordinate 239,242 downwards.
CTTGTTACAGTATTCTCTATTGTGGGCAGTTTTGCACGCAGAATATCCGCATCTAACCCGAAGTCGAGGGATTCGGAGAGCTTTTCGGCAAGGCGTACTATAGCTTCATCCGTCCTACTTGGCTTGGCGATGGCCTATATGATGAATCGTGGCTTTCAGACTCGAGGGGAAAGCCGCTTATCGGGTACAACTTACGATATAAAGAGCAGACGCTACTGACCAAGCAGCATTTACGAGCGAGTAGAGCTACAAACGTGTGAGATACGACTGTCACATTCAATCGCGTCGATATCCCTACCTGAGCAAATCCGTTGACTATACTCCTGATCGAGCTTAGCCTCTCAACGAGCTGCCCAATGATCTCGTGTAAACCCAGAGATTGAATCGCTGCGATATCGGATACGGTGTTTGTCGCAGGAGCAAGGTTCGCGTCCGTTACACTGAGTTGTATAACTATCGTTGCAGTCTTCGTGTAGTCAGATGAGTGCAATGTGATGGGAACTAGAGGGATTTAGGACTTGTATTCTGCATGATGGGTACGTAAACATACCATCGTCCCCGTAACTCATTGACAGTAAGTTGGACACCGGAATAGTTGCGCTTCCGATAGTAACATCCTTGAGGGTACCATCGTGCCGTAAGGCGAGTGTCATATCATTGCCTGTGTCCAAAGTTGAGCTGCCATTTCATCGTTAGCCTCGAAATCAATAAAAATAAATAAAAATAAAAGGGCTTCTTACAGAGGTATATCCTCGTTCCAGAGGGGTGCTAAGGTCTTCTTCACCACTTTCGTCTTCTGAGAGACATTCCCCACTATAACCTCTAGAAACAAGTCAGGTTCTTTGGAGGATCGTAAGTTTGATTTCCAAAGAACATCTTGGGCTCGAATTACTAACATACGGCTCAGTCAGGTATTGATGCTTCGGTATGATACTTGTAAGTAGCTTACCTCTTAGTGAGTAATGAGCGTTTTGATGGGAGTTTTGCTTCATGAACAGGGAGGAGAGGACAGTGAGACCAAAAGGACGCAATCGTCTGTTGGCAGTTTTATATGAGACGTCGGCCTGTCATCGGCCCAACACAGCGAGCGACCTGAACGTCTCTCAAATATATCGCTTCTACGAAGAGGTCAGAAATGGTAAGTACCTTATGGGTGACCGGCTCGGTTTGTGATGGCGGTGTAGAGCTGCAGTGTCTCGTTACTGCCGGAAGATAGAGCCGGGCGATAGGCTATGCAATCTTGAATGTGTACGGATTCTGTGTAGAAGATTGAGCACCAGTTGCATGTCGTGTGGCGGGTGAAGCATCGTAACTGAGTACTGAGCTTCAACCAAGGTTCGAGCACCCGGTTGAGGCTGTAGCAGCTGTCGTCGACTATCGTGATATGTCTTCTGGCTCTTTCGTAGCAACGCAGACACCGGGTATGATAGGGTAGGTACGATCGTTCGGAGGTGACTACAGGAATCATCGACCAACAGAGGAGCAGCATACGTCGGAGTTTATAGTACTGATCTGTACACTCCGATTTATCAATATATATTCTGTGATGGTCGTTCGCTAGACAACTTACATCACCTCATGGCCCTACAGCGTTCTTGTTGTGTCAGAAAAACGTAGCAGTGGACGGAGCCCGAGATTCGTGGAACCTCACAGCGGAGAATAGGCTGATCCATACTAACAATACTCATAAACAGTTAACGACATACAGTAGCCTTGCTCAGAAACAGTTGGGCCTTGTCGATGTATAGTCGCGAAATTAACAACAGATCCCAGGGCCGAAGAGTTCAAGCAGTGAGTGCGGCTGTTTAGGACATGACTGACGACTGGGGCGGTGTTCAGGCCTTTCAACCTCAGAGACCGGCGCACAACGTCGACGTTGTGGAGCGATAATGATACAGTGAGATATGAATACATTATTGGCATCGTCCATAGCACATAATGCTTCATTTCTCCATATCGTGTGATGACTAAGACAAACAGCCAGTGCGCAGCGTCCTACACCACGGTATTCAATCTATGCTGGGTGTGGCAAGCCCGTGGCGAGGACGCGCAAGCTCGGCAGCACTACAAATTAAAAATATAGAGGGCATCTGAAGGAAACATTAACGATATGTGTAGAATACAATACTTTACCGACAACAGCGATATGGAGATTACATCCCTTGTTGAGTGTTATACATGCCCCCACTTGGAGGCGGGGCTGGGGGCGTGAAGCTTGGTGTATCGGGATTGCCAAGGCTGTTGATATACGAGCCCCAGTTTTCCCAGCTACATAACGGAGAAGCAGTTAGAGCGCGAACGCGAATAGGTAGGATCGCTCACTCAAAGTTTGCTGGAACATTGGACCACATCGCAAGTGTTGCTTGCCCTTCATCTGAGTCCGGATATATTCCCGCCGCGAGGAAGTCCGACGAGGTAGGAAAAGCCGTGGGCTCCTGGTCGAATTGCTGTCCGGTCGCATGATTCGATGACGTTGATGCAACCGCGTTCTGCGGCATGAAGTTGCTGAACGAACTAGACGGCTGCTCGTTCACCACCATTTCATTGTCATCCGGACGCGCGAACATTACGGCAGAATCAGCGGCCAGTAAGGGATACGAATTGGTAACAGGCTGTGGCAGGGAAGCTTCATGGCCAATATTTGAGGCATGCAGCTGCTGGAACGCAGCGAGCTCCGTCCCAGCGAAGGGTGATTCCCAATACATGTCCGGGACCGCAGATAATCCCGCCCGCGAAGGACCTGAAGGACCAGCCTGCCACGATTCTTGGCCCAGCGTCATACTCAGAGTCTCGCTGGCATCCTGCTCTGACCTATTTAGCATAGTAGGTATACTTTGGACATTGGGGTCTGTCGGCCCAACCACGGCTTGAGTATCAGGTGGTGGATTAATGGAGTCGGGGGAGTCGGAGTCTCGAGTGAACATAGACGGCGAGAGATCCCACTCTGGACTTGATCTCATGGGCCGCGTTTCGAAAAGGTGAGCATGTTTAGGGTACAGTGCCTGATGGAGGGCGCTCCGCTCGAGAGAAATGACATGCTGGCGGTACTTGAGGTTCGCGTTCAAAGGCAATCGACCATTGCCATTAAGAAGATTCTTCACCGGGGGTACTGACGGCCCTGGAGCACTCGGAGAGGCCTTCGAACTCGTTTTGTACATGCCCTGCTTCGAACTTCGAAGGACGCTGGCATGGCTGTAGGAGGGAAGTGGGAGGTCCCCTACAACGGCCAGCTCGTACAGCATGTCCCACAGTTTACCTGCAGTGTGCCATCTGTAGCTTGCTATGAGACTTTAGGTATACAGAACATACTGATACGTACCGTGTTTCGATGAAGTGAAGCATATCCAGGACGGAATGTACGTCCGCCATTTCTTTCATTTCGCTTACTGCATTCCTGGTGCCACGGTTGGGGTTTGTCTTGTTGGCTTCCGCCTTGCCCAACATGTTCAGCATAAGTACGATACCGCAGTTGAATACGGGTATCTATGAATAGCTTGAGTACATCTACGTGAAACAAGGATCATAATACATACCAGACAATAGTGCAGAACCACCGCCGCGGCTTCAGACGTCTTCCCAAGTCTCTGCCAAGCTATATCGAGTACATGGACGCACGACTTGGCGGCGTTCACGCAGATTGTGAGACTGGGAAGGCGGGATGCTTCCTTCGAGAGGAGCGGGGTTGATGGTAACGCTCGTGTGTACGAGATGAAGGGTCGGTGAATGGTGATTTGCAGAGCGCAATAGGCGGCATAGAGTACAGCCGATTGGGACAGGAAGGTGATATTAGTGGCTCGAGGATCCCAGCGAACTAGACAATGGTTTCAGTATGGGTATACAAGACTGCAATTTTGAACTTACGATGAGCCGGTATTGAATCCATCCAGTTATTGAGAGCAGAGTCGAGGTCGGCGACAATACGTTCTTCCCACTGAGGACCGACGAAGCCCAAGATTGTTTTAGACTTCGTCGTGGAATACTGGTCGAGTGAGGACATGAGTTAGCTCTTGGTGAACGCTACACAATTCATGATAAAAAGCTTGCCACTGTGCGCATCGCGAACGCTTGGATCTGGTTGAGGTGTAGGAAGCAGTTGAAGTACGCGACGATAGGGTCCTTATCAACTGGCTGTGCGAATTGCAGCGTGCCATGACTTGGCACCCAGTACTCATCGTCGCATTCAACGGGGAGATCTAGGTCAAAGCTACACCACTATATTAGTATATCACCGCGCTAGAGCTCCATTTGACTTACTCTTCGTACTGGATTCCGCACGGCCTACCAAGCTGAGGACTCATTACTGAGTCTAGCCAAACCAGACACCTGTAAGTAGTTCATGAGCTATAGCATAACAGGCAAGGTGCGACCTAGAACTGACCAGAAGGCACGTTTTAACATCTCACCCTCCACAGGTGACAGAGAAGTATACATCTTCTTGCGGTGAGCACCAATATCTTGTGCAAGACGCAGGCCGACTCCGATAAGAGTGCGAGCAGCTTCAGAGGTGGACGACCCTCGCAAGTATAATGATGCCAACTGAGCTTTGTCAGCATATGCCAGTTTGACTTGGAAATGTGCAGGGACTTACGCAGACGATCTGTATGTCCATAAGACTGGGAGGTGAGAACAGTGCTCTCCGGCCTAACCTAACTTGCTTGAACCATTTCCATCCGGCAGAATGCCATTCTTCGCTTTCTTCGCCATCGTCGTCATCGTCAATTCTCGCCTGTGCATCGAGCAGGACTCTCCTATCGTTGCTCCATCGAGCGCCGATAGAGGCTACAAGAAGCACGATACTCGCGAAGTCTTCATCGTTCATATGTCTCCCTTCCGCAAGCATGCGGTCGAAGGTTGGTCGATGTAGTACGGGAGTGTAGTTATTGTGCATGGTGAAGTAGAGCGACACCAACGAAGGTAAAAGGTCAGGGGGAGGGAATGTGAAGCACTCGTACAGATGCGAGGTATAGGGCGGTATGGTAAGCCCCCACTGTAATGTTCATATTTCAACTTCTGTTAGAGCAGATATTACTAGTATAGTAGACTTACTGGATTGAAGTTACCGTAGTCAGGACACCCGCACCGTAGATAGCTAACGCCTCGAGCGTCAGTTATAGAGGGGTAAGTTAGACCAGCTTTATTGAGAGCTGGCTCGGGTGAAGAATTCGAAGACTCGGGCTGATACTGCTTCTTCAAATCTGCGGCCTTCTTCACCATCATGAAGGTGCTGCTTTTACCGAAGAACCTGCGGTCGAGTTTAATTTCATCAATCGACAACCCGCTGAGTTGTTGGGCGAGATCATGTCGAGTTAGGAGTTCGTCGCCGGATGACAGTAACTCATCTTCCTCCTCTGCAGGTCCATCTGAGAGAGGCGAGTGTTGCATTGACGTATGAGTTGCCAAAGAAGGGGGGATGGCGTAGTCAAAGGTGGTATCTACGCCAGGGGATCGCACAGGGGGATCGCTTTCCTCGTCTCCTTCATGGTCTTGCTCATGGTCAGACTCTTTATTGGCATCTGCTAACATGGCTTCGAAGTCGGCAGTGAAATCAACTCCTGGACATAGCTAGACAGGGTAAGTTTATACGCACAGGCACTTTCACAGAGAGACATCATACCGTAGCCAGCATTTCCTCCATTTTGGCGAGCCTCTTCTCCAATTGCTCGGTATACCCCTTAGGACGGGAACGTCGCTGAGCAGGCCAGGCATGTAAGTCATCTACAGAGAATACACAAGCGAAAGCAACTCGCCTTGGGCGCCGAGCGAATATACGTGCATTCATCGTCGTAGGCAGTACAGTTTGAACAGCGTTTGCCGGGCCTCTGCTCGCCATCGCCTTTGCGCGCACGTTGGTCTCAGCCGCCGCAAACATGTCATCGAATCTACGATAACGACTCACATCGTACTGCAGTGTATCAGTCTCATTGCGCTCAGGTACAACCGTGGTTACCGTACCTTTCTTTTGTCTACATAAATCACAGGCACGACCAATCCTTCTCTTCTTTCTCGACTTGCTGGACCCCGAGCCCTTTACGTGCGAGACGTCTTCATGCTCTTCATCCGAAGACATCGAGTTGCGTATGCCAAGAAAGCCCTCAAGGCGTTGTGGTGGTATTAGTCTGGAATGGCAGGACGACCTCGGTAGCCGACAACCGGGGAGACGATGAGATCGAGAATGCTTTGATTGCCGCTCCCACCAACAAGTCAGTCAGCTGGGGCAGTCTGCCGGCGGAACCGCGTAAACGAAAACTGAACTTCAGCAGTTCTGCATTCAATATCGTGAGTGCACAGTGGCTTTGTAAGTCCTTACGAAAAGGTAAACAAAATAAGACTTCACACGGAAATGCCTCATCAAACCCACGAACTGCGGTCTGCTCTAGTCTACATGGTAGAAAGAGGGAAAACAGCTTCATTAATAGGAGCATGCAGGCGGGTATACTCCCGGTACGATATCATATGAATAGAAACGGGCCCCGCCGAACAACGTACACCTCCGATGGAGGCTGGAACTACCGTGTGTAATGAGAGCTTCCTACATGTTGGAAGGGTTCATCGCGCCACCGGCCATCTCTGTCATGTTCGTTGCATAGGTGCCCCATTCGTCCCATCTAGAAGATTGCAAAATCAGTGGCGTAGATATGTGGCAAGAAAGCTTATATACTCACTCGAAACCTGACGGAGCGCAGGACCACATGGCCAGCGTATCGCTATCCAAAACGCCGTTCAGTTGGGGAGATGACATGCCGAAGAGGTTTGAGCTCTGCGCCGAGGGCGCATAGGCACCGCTCGAGCCAGTAAATTGTGCAAAACTTGAGTTGTTCAAGAAACCGTTCGGTGAGAAGTCAGGTAATGGCGGTGAACTCTGATCCAGCGGTGGAAATGGTTCTGGCTGAGGTTGCAGAGTAGCCGGTTTGAATGCGACATTCGCGGCGGATGACGTCGAGACAAATGGAGACAGCGGGAATGGATCACTGTTCATAGTTGATATCGTGCTGGAAGATGGCCATATGCCGGAATGCGAAGACAGCGGTGGAAAACTGTCCAGGACTGGAGGCGCGGGTTGTTCCCGGCCGGAATTGCTCGCAGGGCTGAGGCTGGGAGGGTGTGAAGATTCCGAACGACTAGAACTTGCCTCGGGCGAGTGAGCTTGCTGGTAAGCCTGGAATCGTCTTGAGCTAGCAACGGGTCTTGACTCCCTGGCCTTCTCAGCAAGATCCGGGGCAGATGGTGGAGAAGGACTAGAATCAGGACTTCGGGGACGCTTTGGGATAGACGCCGCCGTTTCTGGGATGTTGAGACCTTCGACGTTGGCTAGATCGTTTAATACCTCGCTGAAGGAGCAATTAGCGGTGAATAAACAGAAGACAAGAAAACTCACGTGTATCTGGAAGCCACATGCCATCTGGAATGGTGTTAGTTTGTTGAGTAACAACGAATATGCTACGCTGACGCACGTCTTCTTCTGCGCTGTGAGCATCTTGATCACCTTGCGTACCTCTTGCATGTCTTTCTCCGCAGTCGCTTGTCTCTTGCTACCCCATATATTAAGCAGTAATACTACTGCAGAAGTGAATAGTGCGTTCTATTCGAGTATTAGTTCTATACTCCAATCACAATATTGGCAAACACACTAACTGGTGTTGGGGATGATATCGCAGAATCGCCAGTCCTATTGAACTGGGTTTCCAGTATATGGATACAGGCCCGTGCAGCATTTGTGCATATGGCAACCGAGGTAAACGACATCGGTGATTGTTTGCCTTGAATGAACACACGGTGGATATTGATCTGCAGGTTGTAGTATGACGTCCACAGAAAGACGGATTGGTCGAAGAACACCAGGTCTTCGCGGTGAGGATCCCAACGCACTACGATGGTGATCTATCAGAGGTTATTTTATAGCCGGACAATATCGCTACTCACGATGTTCAGGGACAGCGTCGACCCAGGCGTTCAGGGCAGAATCGATTTCGGAGATAATATTCTGGTCCCACTGAGGGCCTGACCGACCCAAGGCAACTTTCGTGCGATTGATGGCATACTAGAATACGTAGTTGATGACAGGTAGATCGACAACGATGGAAGCACTTACGATTGTTCGCAATGCATACATGTGTATCTGCTTGAGGCGTAGGAAGTATCTGAAAAACGATGGCTTTGCTGGCTTATCAGGGGGTTGTTCGAAGACCGGATTGCCGTCAGCATCCTCCCAGTATTCGTCGTCACATTCGACAGGATAGTCAACGTCATAGCTGCCAGCAATAGAACTTGTGAGAACGAGACAGATCGGGGTAATATACGAGTACTTACTCTTCGTCTTGCAAAACACAAGTTCTCCCAAACGAGGCACATAACGCACTGTCAAGTGCTAGGAGAATCCTGTGAAAGGTGAGAGTCTATTTGTCCTGTTCAAGAGATGCAAACTTACCAAAATGCCCGTTTCATCAGTTCAGCTTCGACCGTGATCTTACGTGGGTACCGCTTCTGTCTGTGTGCACCCATCTCCTGAGCAATCCGTAGCCCATGTCCTATGATACCCCACGCGGCCTGGCTAAGTACAGATTGATGCAGATAAAGTCCAGCCAACTATCTCAAGCGTCTCAGCACCCTTTCAACAAGACAGAGAGTTACTACTCACAGCACAGACTTGCAGATCATATAACCGTGGCGGTCGTACATTGATAAGCTTACGACTGTTTGAGACTTGCGCAAACCACTTCCAGCCAGCGGAGTACCAGCTGTGAGTGTTGTTTTGCAATACTCTGGGGTCGTCACAGAAGCGGGATCCAAGAGAGCATACCAACATCATTACGGTGGCGAAGCCTTCATCGGTAAAATGAAGCCCAGAATCCATCTGTTTCATGAACGTTGGTCGATGGAGGAGAGGTAAAAACCTGACAGTATTCTCGAAAAAGAGCCGAACAAGAGTCTTCATGAGATCCGGTTCGGGGAACTGGTACTGTGGCGTCTCGGAGAGTTGTAGAATGGGGATGATCCACTAAAATTGAGATGAGACACGCTTCTTGTGTATCGTGAAGGCTCATGGACTTACAGGCTCAGACACATATAACTCAGAGAACTTCTGCTTCCAAGGTAGAAAAAGGTCTCTATCCCTCAAGTTGCGAGGTTCAAGACCAGTGGCCTCATACTTGAGCTGATATGCTTTCTTGAAGAAGTGGAATCGACTGGACTTGCCGAGGAAGCGAGGCGGACCTGTTTGAATGGACATGGCCTTGAGACTTCTCTCCAATGGGGAAGGATGGGCGATGTCTTCGTCACTGGGATCAAGATCTTCATCTTCAATCTCTGGTTTCACCAGCGTCGGGCGGGGAGGAGGTAGCGGGATTGACTTCTCCGTGGAGCTACCAGCGATCTTGGGGTCCTTGGGATCAATCATCCATAAACTGTTGTTATCCACGTAACCATTCAAAGCAGGGGTGAAATCAACACCAGGGTGAAGCTGAGATGGTATTGAGACGTTGCACAGGACTTAGAGGTAGACTGATTATACGTACCTTGTTAAGGAGCTTCTTCATGTTGGCCAACTGGGTCTCAAGCTCTTCGATACGTCTGATTACAAATGATCAGTCTCAGTTATAACGACCCAGTTGTACGCCGGCACTCACGCCAAATCCGGGTAGCGTTTCTACAGAATAAGTAGACTTAGACTGGTGGTCCCTGATTGCATGAACATCTTGAACTCACCTTGGCGTTCGTCAAGAACGTACATTCATGATTCCCCGCGATACAATTATTACATCGCTCCCCAGGCCTTCCGTTACCTGAACCATGTCACAATCGATGTGTAAGTAGTTGGTCGTAATGCGAGTCCACAGCTGGAGCTTACATCGGACTGTGCCAGGGTTAATCAGTACACGAAACTGAGTGCTGTCATCAGGGGCTTGGCACGCGACATACCTTTCTTGGATCTACATTTATCGCACGCAGGGCCCTTTCTCTTCTTGTATGATCCATTTTCTTGTGTATGACCGGCATCATCTTCCTGCGAAGACATGGCTTGAAGATGGGATATATAATGCGATACTGAACGGAGCAATACCCAGTATAGATGGCGTAAGGTGGGGTATTCTCTTGGTAGTGATGTTCACGTCGTGTGCCTTGGGAGTCGAGAGAGCGGTCGAGGTACAAGTTGCGAAAGGTGATTTGGCTCAAAAGTTCATAGACTGTGCCTGCCTCAAGTTTGTTCAACGAATGCCTAGTCCCCCTGTGGCTGTGATGGGCCGCAACGAAGGCGTAAATTGGCGTAAATAGCGGAGCTGGATTGGTCGGAGCCGCTGCTTTACACTTATGACTGTTACTAAGCGCCTAGATAGTAGGAGACGCCGCTAGTCACTCGAACTGCAAAGTAAGTGCAGGTGTTATTACAGTGATATACGCTATCCAAAGCATCGATACAGAAGTCCACAAAGCATAGTTCAAACATTGTACATATTCTACAGTTTACTTCAATTAGGTGGCTGGCCGAACGGGGTGCTCTGACCACTCGGACCGCCCTGGGGATAGCCCATGTTCATTCCCCCAAAGTTGGAGATATAGGCTCCCCAATCATCCCACCTAGCGTACCACTAGTATTAGCTTCTATCCTACAAGCTTTGTAAAGGAGGGCAAGGCGAGATGAGATACTCACTCGAATCCATTCGGAGCAGCCGACCACATCGACTGCGAAGCGGTTTCCGCAGTAGCATCGGGAGAGAATGCACCAGCGCCCAGCGAAGCCATGCGTAACCATTCATCGAGGTTCTCGTCCGGTGGGTGAACGAACTGCGGACCAGACGTTTGGCTTGTCTGTTGCTGCTGAGCAGTCGGGCCAGCCTGGGGCATCAACGAGGCAGAAAGGTTCGCTAGAGCCTGGTCGTACATCATCGATTGCATTGAGAGTATAGGATCCATGACGAGCGATTGGCCTGTCTGTAACTGCGGGTTGTTCATCTGGCCGTGGCTTGTTGATGGGCCAGCTCCGTAAGATGCATTGCCCATCGAGAAACCATTCACCGGCAGGGTAATTGGCTGTGCGTGCTGAGGGACCGGAACCGGGGTCGAATCTATAATAGACGAGGACGCGCTGTACATAGATGCTTGCGGGAGGGATGGTGGTGGTGGAGTGTCCAGTACTTGGTGAACCTGTGGTGTCGGCGATAGTGATGAATTGGAACGAGACGTCTGCCTGGCCTTGGCTTCACCGACTCGTCTACTCCCAGCGAAGTGACGAGGCTCACTTGCGGGAGATGGGGAAGACTCAGGGCCAGAGCTATTGACGAGTTTATTCTCCGAGTTACGGTCACGCTTGTTGCTTGGCTGAGGGCTCGGCTGAGGTAGTGGCAGATCACCTACTTCTGCGAGTTCGTACATGATATCCCTAGGGAAAGTGTCAATACAGTAGGTATAAAGAGATATGATAAGTCTGAAGACTAACCAGAGCCTTCCGGCAGTGTGCCACCTCCTCTCCAGCGCTTTGAGCATCTTCATCGCTTTGTGAACGTCCGCCATTTCCTTTGCTGGGTCGGTAATGACAGACCCGGCACGCTTACCACCCCAGATGTTCAGCAGCAGGATAATACCAGCCAGGAACAGCGACATCTACGAGTTAGCCGTGGTCAGCCGTAAGATTCGATTCATCACTTTCAACAAATGAAAGAACTCACGATATTGGAGAACGACGCCGACCCGTTCCTGCGGTAGTTGACGTCCAGTACGTGTATACACGAACGAGCGGCATTCGTACAAATGGCTAAGGATGGGAAGACTAAGGAAGACGGTTTGCGAGGAGAGGAGATGAATGGTCGATGAACGATGATCTGGAGGTTGTAATACAAGGCGTAGAGCGCAGCCGACTGAGCCAGGAAGACAGGGTCTTCTCGATTCGGGTCCCAGCGCACTGAATTGTATTTTAGCATTACGTCAATGAATAGAGGTTGATGGAAGGTAGTGCTCACGATGGTCTGGAACTGCGTCGATCCACTTGTTCAAAGCGGAATCCAGTTCGGAGACAATGTGCTGCTCCCAGCGAGGCCCGATGAAGCCCAGAAGGACCTTCGATTTATTAATAGAATACTAGCAAACATCATCACAACGATCAGTGCACAGCGTAATGTAACGTAGCAAGGAAAACCCACTATCGTACGAAGCGCGAAGGCAAGAATCTGATTTTGTCTGATGAGACAGTTGAAGTATGCGATTTTCGAGGGTTTGCCGGCAGGCTGCTTGAACGCCTTGTTGGGGTCTTCAGTCTCCCAATATTCGTCGTCACATTCAACGGGAAGATCCACGTCAAAGCTAGCAGCAAACGGTCAGTACGACAAATGGGTAGTGGTAATGTACGCTCTGTACTGACTCTTCATCATGTATAGCACAAGGTCTTCCCAACGCAGAGCTGATGAAACGGTCGTAGGTCAACAAGCACCAGAATGCACGCTTCCATAGCTCTTCCTCTACGGTCTTTTTAGACGTGTACGTCTTCTTGCGATGGGCACCGACATCCTGCGCCATACGAATTCCCACACCAATAACTGTCCACGATGCCTGTGGGGTAGCCGATCCATGAAGAAACACTGCAGTCAGCTGAGTAACCGATAACCTCTCGTCAGCTGGTTAATTCAACACGTGAATCACATGTGCTATGCACTCACGCATGCGACTTGCAAGTCATACAGCCGAGGAGGCGATAACAAAGACCTCCTAATCCACTGTACTTGTCTGAACCATTCCCACCCCGCCGAATGCTGACTGTTGCTTCCTTGGAGGATGACCCGCGGGTCATCGGAGAATCGGGCTCCGAGCGCGCACACGAGCAACAGCACCGAGCCGAAACCTTCGTCCTGCAGATGCAAATTGTCGGCAATAGATTGTTCGAACGTCGGGCGATGTAGGAGCGGAAGGTATAGGTTACATTTGTTGAAGTACAAGTCCACGAGGGAGGCGAGGAGGTCGGGTGGTGGGAACGACTCGTGCGGTTTCTCGTGTTCAAGTGATTCGATGATCCACTATGTACGCAATGCGATGCGTGCGCAGCGTTAATATCTCTGGACGCAGATGATTGAATGATTGAATGCAGTACTTACGGGGTGCGCCCTCCAGAACTCAGGTCTCTTGCATGGGAGGATGACTTTCTTACCTTCAGGCCCTAGACGAGCCATTTCTGCGCCAGTATATTCGTGGCGGAGCATAATAGCAGTCTGCAGGAACATAACGCTGCTCGACTTGCCAAAGAACCTAGGATGACCGGCGTTAATTCTGAGATTCTTCATCCCCATCTCGAGGGTGCGGCGGGCTGTGATCTCATTGTCGCTGGGGCCCAGTTCTTCGTCGTCGTGAGGGGTGAGCGGCGGTGGTATAGGGTGTGGATGTCTGTTCTCCGAGGTAGAAGGGGTGGGCATGACGCTGGTACCCTTGACCCCGCCCTTCGCGAGCCATGCATCCTTATCGAACGGGCCTCCTAACTCGCTCAGGACGTCTCTGTCGGGGCACAGCTGCAGCATACTGTCAGCAAGAGCTGTATTGAGAGATGAGAGATACACGCACCTTGACAAGAAGTTTCTCCATCGTGACAACCCTACTCTCAAGTCCCTCGACATAGCCCTTCGGCGGTCCTCGTTTCTGATAGTTGACGGTCATGATTGAGTTATCCATACCCACTACTTTTAGCATATAGGAGTGAGCGCACCTTTGCAGCTTCGACATAAGTACATTCATGATTGTACGTGATGCAGTTCGAGCATCGGTTATTCGGCATTTGGCCCCCATCACCTATAAGTACCCAGGTGGTGTCAATCCCAATGATCAAACCAAGGCCCACCTCCCGCGGCAGGCACCGAATGCCTTTCGCCAAGAGGGAGAGAAGGTTGCTCGAGCCACTCACATCGCACTGTCGTCAGAAGATAGACATGTCGATTAGCATACACCTATCATCCGGGGCCCGTAAAGGCGATCCCTATCCTCGCACCTTTCTTTCGACGACAGATATCACAGGCCCTCTGTACCCTCCGTTTCTTGATACCAGGTATTATCGTAGGGTGATCCTGGTCACTGTGCGAGTCCTCTGCGGACGACGACATGTTGGGTCTCTCGGACGCTGTTCTTGAGTGTGAGTGTCAATACTACGAGGACTTGTTAGGCGGCGGTGCGAATAAGCAGACTATCATATTTCCCGGCGCTTTTCTGTAGGAAACTCGGTCAGTGGGGAGCTGGTGCCCGAGTCAGGCATTGGAACCCTCCAGCTGAGTCAAGGTGACTTTCTCAGGTCGGCGCGACAACAGACCAACTGGACGGCGAGGATAGGTCAGTTGCTGAGAAGGAGCTTCGTGGTTAGGGATGGTAGAGGCTGATACTGGCTGATAGAGAGGTCCAGACAGCCTCGAGTTCATTGATGAATCAAAATCATATTTTCCCGTAAAGTACGCATCGTGCTGGTACTCGTGCGCACCGCTCCGAGTCGGAGATCTTGGATGGACATTGGACATTATCTGACCCATAAGGGAATGGCTTGAACTTACTGCTTGAATTTGTCTCAGAGAGCACATCCATCTCAGGCCAATAAACAGCAAAGCAACTAAATTGACTAGCCTACAGTACCAACACCTCGAACCAGCAACCCAATTGAATAAAGAGTACTTAGGAGTAAGAGTAAAGAAAAAATGATCAACGAACGACGAGAGCCAAACCACCGTAGTACAAGTACAGATTACTATATAACAGTCGTGACTGGCGCCGAAAAGGCATCAGCACGGAGAGCGAGTAGGAGGAGCACGAGAAACATGTACACTATTAAGCGAGAGGGTGTACGATGCGTATGAGTGATATGAGTGATAAACGAACGACTGTGTGTGTGCGAGAGGAGAAAGGAAGAGACCGGGCGGAGACATGTGGAGTGGGAGGAAAGATGAGATGGATGCGAGAAGCAGGATATGCGAGATGAGATAGGCCCGAGGCTATTAGTCGACCCTCCGGTGTGTGTTGCGATGAGCGTGCGTACGAGATGCTGACGATGCGCTGATGTGATGATGGGGAGGAATGAGATATGGCGATGAGATGGTAGGATGCGGATGAGGAGGAGCATGAGGATGAGGATGATGAGTGCGAGTATGTAGAAGGGTGATGACGATGAGACGAGAGACGCAACGAGAGTGAATGAGCCGATTGACCTGAGAGGAAAGAAGAGAAAGAAAAAATCACAAACACCGATACATAGTACACGCATGAACGGAAAAGGAAAACCAAGAATAACGAGAAAAAGGTACCCAGATAGGTAAACAGACGAGACGCAGGATCACCACCCCGCATAATGGAAATCGTCCGCCCAACTACGGTTCCTCGCCATCGCCGCACGTCGTCGCTCCTCTCTCTCATCCAACGGCTGGCCATCCTGCCCCTCACCCTGGCCCTGCGGATGCGCCTGCGTCAACGGCTGCAACCGCTGACCCAACACGCCCCCACCTCTCCTCGCCGCCCCGAGCATATTCACCTTACTCACCTGCCTCTCCCACAACAGATTCCTCCTCAGACTCTCCGACAGCTCTGTCGAGAGCATCTGTCGACGAGTCGTCCGAGGCG
Organism: Irpex sp. Y119-03; assembly: GCA_037042295.1. Taxonomy (NCBI): domain Eukaryota; kingdom Fungi; phylum Basidiomycota; class Agaricomycetes; order Polyporales; family Irpicaceae; genus Irpex; species Irpex sp. Y119-03. Next base: position 223,678 of record JAXQKB010000341.1, on the reverse strand, counting down.
TCATGGGTGGTGCGGGCGCGGGAAGGTTGTACGGGTGGTTGAGCGGAATAGGGGCTGTCTGCACAGACGGAACCGTGCCTCTCTGTTGAGCGGCTGCCTTCGCGCGAGCAAGACCAGAGGGAGCATTGGTTTGCTGGTCTTGTGTGCGTCGTCGACTAGGCCCAGCGAGGGCAGCCAACTTCTGCTGCGCGAGACTGGTAGAGAGCTGAAGACCATTTTCTGCGCCTTCCTCCTCGGTATCGGTCTCGAGCTCTTCGCCTTGCGGTCGGCCCTTTGGACGATAGGCAGCATTGCTACTCGCACCCGCGCCCGCACCGTTCGTTGACGGGGCTAGAGCGTTCATCGGTGTGATCTGCGCCGCCAACGGCACGGCCGCAGAGCTTCGACTAGTCTGATAATTCGGCGGTGGTAGTCGTCCACCGTGTTGCCGAGCGAACTGCGTCATATCAGTAGTCGAGTGGCTCTGTCTGTACGGGTGGTTCGGAGGGAATATCGACGGATCGGGGTTCATGAGTTGTGAGAGGAGACCCGACCGCGTGCGCTGTGTTAGATCGGTGTACGACCGCTTCGGCAGCTTGGAGAACATGTCCCGTTGGCGTTGGGCCTCCTGAGCGGCATCGCGCACCTTCGACTCGAGTTTCTGCCTATTCTTCTCCTTTTCGTCTGCGCTGTTGCCCTCCGACGCCCATTCCGAGTCGTCATCAGACTCGGTGCTGTAATCTGACGACGTGCTGACCGTCGTTCCTTTCTTCTTGGGAAGGCTAGCTGGCTTGGAGTGATGCTGGGTCTGACGCGGATGATGCTGTTCGACAGGGGGCGCTTTCTGTAAATGTTGACCGTGGCCATCGGCCTTCGTACCATTCGAAGAGGCTGATCCAATGTTGAACGTTGGCTTCTTCGATTCAGTCTGCTTCCGAGTCATCGTGGGACGCTGAACCTTGCCCGTTATCTTGGCCGTGGTGAACCGAGGGACGTCCTTTCCACGGCGAATCGTAGTCCTGCTCTGAGTACGTCGCGGAGGCGCAGGAGCAACCTCGGACTTGACATTGCTCGACGTCGTACTGGCAGGGCTTGGCTCGGGCAGATCCAAGGACTTCTGCGACTCCGTCTGCGGCCTCTCCGGAGAAGGCGAAGCTTTCTCAGGGGACTCCGATGATTCAAGGAAGAAACGTCTGTCCGAGGGCTTAAGCGTCTCGTCATGTACTTGTGATACTTCCTCAACAGGTGGTTCAGCACGGGGTGGCGCTGATTGGTCCTGATTCGCAATCACAGGAGCGAGTTTGGATGATGAAGCAGATGGAGGCATGGTGACTACGGGAACTGCCTTGGATGCGGAGAAAGCCGGGCGCGTAGGGGGAGGGGAGAGATGGGTGGCGGACGTTGGGGGCAAGGCCACAGCGCTAGCGGAATTCGATGGATGCGGGGTAGCGGGAGGCGTTGGGTGCGGAGTAGGATTGACAACTACCACTCGCGGCGCGGCAAGCGTAGGCGGTGTTGATGGCAGATGGAATGTCGGCATTGCGATTGTCGGTCGGGGTTGGGCGACGGAAGTTACTGGCTTGGGCATCGAGGAGTTGACATATGTCGAGGCTGCTGAAGTCTGCACCGGGCTGGGTTTCGCTGTGCTGGGGTTGGACGAAGGCGCTGGTTTACGGAAGCCATAGGGTCTTCTCGAAGCCGTTGGAGAAGGATAAACTACCTTCTCAGGTAGAATATGCATGAGGATGCTTCCGACACGCTGCTGGGGATGCGAGCGAGTACCTGGCCGGGCGGGCATGCTCGCGGTACTAAGCCGGCGAATATTGGACGTTGGAGGTGGTAGACCTCCGCCATGCCATGAGTGCCTTGAAGGTCCCTGAGGGACAGACAGTAGCGACTCACTGGAATCATCTGAAACAGCGAAAAAGTCTGGAGAGCTAAGTGGCCAGCTTCTAAGAATACGAATGGGAGCACACACCGTTTGGGGGACCATTTTCCGACACTGGGGTAATGGGAGAAGGACAGCCGGCGTCCGATAATGAGGGAGAGGATGTTCCACTGGTAAAGGCGTCCGGTGAATGGGATAGCGACATCTCACGGTACCAGAGCCTCCAGGACATATTTTCGAGCCGTCGACCGTCCTTTAGTGATTGTTTACATTTCGTGAACACTACGGCAAGCGTGAGCGTTCGTTCACCCAGGGGCCATAGATATTCAACGTACCTGTCCACATCCCGTAAAGTGCATCCTCGCCGTCAAGGTCCTTTACGACCTCTGGAGAGACAGACAGGATGGGAGTAGAAAATTCGATCATATTTTACAGAGCAAATGGGAAAGAGCAGAGAGCGACGGTGAGATGAAAGAAATCCAGAGCAGAAAGGCCTGCGATAGAGCTGAGACCAAGGTGGGCCTCAGGGCAGGAAGTCGTCGCCAAAGGAGGAGGACGGAGGAGGCCAGGAACGAGGGGAGAGAACCGAACCTGAACGGGGACTCAAGCGGTTGTCGGGCTAATGAGGTACGTACAAGCTCGCGAGGCCACGGGGCGGGGCGGGCTGATCAGATAGAGTTCGCTGCTTGATGGTGTGAGCACGACGACGAAAGAAGGCCGACTGTTGCAGCGCGATGCGCCGGGGACGTTTGATACGTCGATGAGGTCGCTGGCAGAGACTCAGAGGACTTAGCGGGCGATCCTGGGCAGATTTCTTCACCGACCATCCTCACCCATTATGCGCCCTAATCCCGGTCCGCCTACCGATACCGCTTCCGGAAATCAAGCGCCCCATCACAAAGAATCTCCGGTCTCGTCCAGACTGCCTTGTCTTGTATCGCCCAAATATCTTGCCAAATATCACAGCATTATTGCTTTCATTGTCCTGCATCTACTCAAGCAACTCCTGTGCGAGACCACACAAAACTACTCGACTCGTCCGGCGCAGCGAACAAAGTAAGACAAACGATGGCGGTCATGTGAACTGCCTCGCTGTGCTCCTAATCGCCTCACGCTCTCTCTCGGACATCGTTACGTGACACAGGACCATTCCAACCTCATTCATGCCCCGAAATACGCTGCACGCCACGGCCTGCCATGTCCATGTCCGCTTCCAGCTCCGTTTCTACCAGTCCCGCCTTTTCCTTCACCCTCTGCGTTTGTGCCAGCCCCTCTCGAACGAGGCCCCTCGACGAAAGCACCCATTCGTGGAATTTGTATGCTCGTCGCGAGGGACGAGCAACTTACGGCACAATTCGTCTTTGCTCCAGCGTGATGGTCTCATGCGCGAACGTGATGGCGCCTCCCGCCTGCGTGAGTTTCGGACGTGCAAATAAAGCAGGACCTCTCCCGCACTTTTGCACACGCGGTCGGCCTGGTGTTCAATTTCTGCTTAGCCGTGGCTACTCGCAGCACCATCCCGCTCCTCTTGGGTGCGACACATGACAGATTTATTCAGTCATTGCTCCGATACTCTGGTAGGCCAACTACACTGGCCACAGCGAACGATGTCAAGTTTCTTCCAGCACAGCATGCCAGAATCTTTCGTAGTTAACCTTTTAGCCTCTAACACAACCGTCAAATTTCGTCTCGAAATTCTTACCGTTCTCGACGTTCTTCTCTCTGTGCAGGTCTCGAGAGCCCAGACTCGTACAGGCACCAGCGGATGCAAGCGGAGAATATTGGGAGAAATATCACGAGCACTCGGTGCACATGCCCGCTGCCTCGCGAGACTGGTCCCGACGGCTCGAACTTCTCATGCTTGTTTATACAGAATCACATGCGCCCCGCCTCCGGTCTTCAAAGGTCCCATCTTTACCGTGACCCCTGTCTTCAAGCAATCCGAATTTCTAGTCATCCCATCACGCCGCTCAGGTTCAGCAAACTTGTCGTCGTTCAGCTTGTCTTCCGTCCACAAACCAAGTTAGCGGTGCACCACCCAAGATCTAGAAGACCACCGTGCATCTCCAACTTCCGTCACGAACGGCATCATCTCCTCGAGACGTCACTTGCACGTCAAAGAGCCTGGTGTTAGCATTAGCGTTAACATTCAGCGAAGTCCTTCAAGCTTTGGGCCTTCTCCTCTCTATGCCACTCTGCAGCCGTTATCATGCACGTTCTCGGCATACATATGTAGTTCAGCTCGTCGGTCACTCCTTTTCTCCGTTTTATTTTATCTCAGTGCAGGTTCACCCGGGCTCGTAACATGCTACCGCTTAGCAGTCATCCAATATCGCAATGATTAATGACTACCAACGACTAATCACCAAGCATATAGCAATTAATCTATTGCGACGACAGCACTACCAATCGATAGTGAGCTCGAGCGACCCTCATAGTGAAGACGTAAGTAAAGTGCTCAGTGCCGCGAGCGATAAGCCTATTCGACACCGGCTATCCAGTAAGTACATATTACAACGAACGCTAGTCTCCTGGTACACCATGCTAATTCACTCGAATCCGAACGCAGTCTTGCAGGTCAATCGCGGGATGCTTATACAGCTGCTCACCTGATCGCTCCTCGTTGCAAACAGGTCTTCCATGTATTCAAGCCCGGTAACTAAAGGTAAAGCTGCTTGAGGCCTGAGGCACGAGCGAGACGTGTGTTGTCCTTGCGTACTACGTATATTGACGTTCTCGCTTGGAAGACGTCAACGGTACTTATGCATGATCAAGGTCATGACAGAGACGAGGTGAGTGTTGCGCACAGAACTACCGCACGCCGGCCTCATCCCGTCGTTGTCTTCTCCGCTGATCAGTACTAGCGCAAGGACCTGTCTACTCCTTGAGATTCGAGGACGGGTCATGTCGCCGTTCCGTCCTAATCCTGTCTTGTCCAAAATGGAATACGTTAACGAAACGCTTCATCTCATCCCACTAGACCTGTAGATTCTTGAACAAAACAAAACACAGTTCCGGGTTCATCATTGTTGGACTAAGAGGTTTATGGTGACACGCTCGAAAATTAGACTAACCCTTGCTAACCGGATATACTCATTCTTTGTTTTGTTTGGACTATAGTACATGCCAGAAACGGCGTACAAAAGACTGTCTTGGAATGGAGAACGACTCCTTGGTGGGTACGCTAGTGAGGGCATCTTGATGCTTGTTATTCGTTGACAAAAGCTAGTATCGCTACAGACTAGGACCCTGACAAACTAGTCGACAGAGTATCTTCTGTCGTCAATCAGGGTTCTTTCTAATATCTGCTCTACAATGTACAATACGAGGACAACAAAAAGACTCGACGGAACATGGAGAAATGGGAAGGTCAGCCGTCGGAGCACTGCTCATTGTGCGCGAACAAGCCTACTATTCTATGTCACCAGGGATATGTCGAGGCTTAAGGAAAGCGCGGTACGTTCACCAATCAGAGGTCATCCCTGACACTCCAGAAGAGGATATTCACACTATCGATGCGGTCTTATTGACCGTACGTCTACGAATGTTGGACGTTGAACTCAACGCTGGCTTGAGAGCTCGACGTCGTTCACTGGCATTGGAGGCGGCGTACCCCACGCCCAACACTTGAGGAGCAAGAATATACACTCTCGAAGGGACGAAGACTCTCACAGACGGAAGCTTAAACCTTCACTGAGGAAACATCAAGCTTCCCCGAGTCTCAGCTTGTAGATCGACTTTAGATGACAAGATGAGGCCTAGAGGAACTGGTACTTATACGACGCTGAGTAGCTTGTCTCAGGTGCCAGTGATAGTCCTTTACGGTAGCAGCACGAGCACGCTAGTGGCTCCCCTACGCAAGCGTAAAACCGCGCAATGACATGACTTGGACTGCACCCTGTGCGTGACTGGCCATGGCACGTAAGTCACGCTCACGTGCGGACTGTGCTTTGTGACAGTCACTTCCCGTGCTTGTGACTGCGGCCGCCGACGTCCGAGTCAGCGCAAGACTTGGCATTTTTCGTGCAACCACAGGAACTGTACTGTACCTGGCGAGATTCTCGAACCATGAAAGGCATTTGTTTGTAAGCTACATCCACTGCGGAAGCGCGCCGTTGACTTTCTTTCGGTGACTGATGTGGTTTCTAGACTACTATGATCAAAGTATCATAAATTTTCGTAGTACTATAGGGCAAAGATGTCATTCTTACGTCGGTCAGTCGTAACGCTATCTTCTTTGTTTCAGTAATATTAATGTTAAACTTGACTTCAGTCTCAGTACCAATACAATTTGAAAAACATCAACTCGAACCTATGATTTCCCATCGTATTTGTGGGGTTTTTCAACTCGTCTGGGACGTACGTATCCACTAAAATTTCAGTAAAACATCAGCAACAACAACCCGCAACCCAGGGCAACTCGAAAAGGCATCGAATTGCCCTGGGTTACGGGTTGTGCCAGTCTCTGCAGTGGCTGCTTTTCGGTCGACAAGCGCCAATCGACCGACGAACAAACAACTTGCGGCTCCGATACACATCCAAACGCCGGAGCGCCTGCACCCACAACTCGCAACTAACGGTCCCGCAGCACATCCTGACTCCCAAGATGACTGCGTATCCGCCCATACCATGCGCGTCAGCCTGCGGTCATAGGCACACATAGAGAGTCTATGGCAAGTTAGTGTACGATCGAGCCCAGTGGTAAGTGACTCTGACTGCGGATGCGCCTCTCTACACAGTCACTAGGGACTCGAAGGGCCACAGCGGTTATGTCAGCCGCTGTGCATAGCTGTCTGAAGATCCGTTACGGTCAGGATACTTGATGGAACAATTTTAAGTTCTGGGGTTGAGGGTACGTTGTGTCCTTGGGTATATATACCCACGGAGGATCGTTCATTGGACCGCAGACAATCTCACTTCAACAGTTCTACACAACACACAGCACTCTTACATCGAGCACTTCGGTCGTTGAGCCACAGCTACTCACTCATAAAATTCCCACTACCGCTATCACCACAGCTACTCAACCGCCAGCCTCCACGATGCACTTCGGCAAGCGTTTCTCCACCTCCAACGCCTCCTTCGCCTCTTCCACCGGCACACTCACCTCGGTCACGAGCACCAACACCGCAGTCTCTACCTCTACCCTCGCGCCTTCCAAACAAGCTCGCACCGAGAAAGACTACTTCGCCGCTCAAGGAGCTCTCCAGAGCACTTACGGTTTCGGTGGTGCTGCACCAGTCATCCCCACGGTGTCTTCTTCCCCTAAGACGAAGAAGCCCTCCACTGCTTCGACTACTTCGTCACAGGCGAGTACCGCTGCTAACAGCCGCCCCGCGAAGGACTGGGAAGCCGCCTACGCCACGTTAAGCTCCCAGTACGGGTTCGGAGGAGCAGCTCCGATGGTGCCTTCCGTCCCAAAGTCGAGCAAGTAAACCTCTAGCCTCAGGCTTCGGTTTTTATATCTATGCTTTATGGTGCGTATCCTATTCTATCTTCACGCAGATGATCATAGCTAATTTACATTTCGACTCAAGCTATCTGCCTCTGACTATACGCGAGCGTACCGTTGACACGAGCGTCAACACCTCCGTACTTATGGCGATGCTTCTGCAACTCGTTGTCGCGATGCTTATGCTTACGCGACAGGCCCTGCGAGAGCGTTGGTGCTCTCGCGGCGAGCTCCCCTGGCATCACTGCCTTCATGGGCACGGTCACCGGGCAATACCTCGGTCAATACGCTGTATTGATCATGGACGGTTATTCTACGCTTCGCAACTTTAACTCCCAGTTACTCAGCAAACTGTGGTTTGGTGTCATATAGTGCCCCGTCCTTCGCCTGGCTTATGAGATCTGTCGCTCTCATCTTCCTACCTCCCTTCATCCCACACTTTACTCACACCTTTCTCGTGTCTATGAGCTCCTTTTGTTATCTCCAAACCTTCCCGTTTCATCGATTCTTTCCGCATAAAACATACACTCGGCGCTCGTGTACCGCACTTAATTTCCCCTTCTTCACCGCTATCTTCTCCTCCTCCACTGTAGTCAAAGTACTTAATCGTTGCCTACAAATAATGCTCATAAGTAATTTTCAAAATTCTCCATCGTCTGTACCATTTGTATCGAAGTCATATAAATGAGATCTCCTCGAGTCCTCGACCCCAAGTCCGAGTCTATTTGAAACCTGGTTGATACACCATTGAGATTTAAATTGACCTGAGCTTTCAATTACTACACCAGTGACGACCTCGAGAAGGTCTGAAAGGTCTGAGTCCCCGTGCGTAAGTGCAAATTTAGGACCGTACTCCGGAGGCCTCACCGGCCTTGTCCCTTCGCTCTAATATTCAGCAGCACTCCCTACAGCCTGTACATGCCACCTATGAACAATTTACCCGCAGGCACAAACGTCTCCGAGCCTCCCAGCAAGTCCCGAAGGCGCCTCAACCCTTCCTCCGCGAAAACTTCACCGAAAAACTTGCAAAAAAGATTGCAAAAGAACTAGCCCACCGCGAGGGTCGAACTCGCAGCCTTCAGATGCGCAGAATATATGCGCGTTATACCCGCTACTCCTAAGAGTCTGACGCTCTATCCGATTGAGCTAGGCGGGCGATGTTTAGTTTATTAGAGTAGAAGATACGGAGCGCTGAACGCGGAACGGTATCTTAGGCGCTGGCTCTCCCGACGCTGATAGAAGGCGCCTACGACTTGCTCCCTTACTCTCAAGTGTTCGTGCATGTCCATCGTTTTATAATCTCAATTGGCACCTGAAAGTCTTATCTGTCTTTCTGTAGAATTATCACGGACGCTACCCCTGGTGCGTGAACATTAGGGCTCTGCATGTGTGGCCACAGAGTCGTCACAGGAGCTTGAAAGTTGAGCTCGCACAGTTCAAGCTCTGAGGCCGTCCTCTTCGAGCTTAGCCCCGAGGACTTCCACGAGTTCAAACTACCAGCCCGATAGGAATACAAGAACCATTCCATGAACGCCATTTCATTCCGTGAGTTCTCGCGTCTATTATACTCTATAGCCAGGGTTCATCGACGTTCATCTCCGCCTCCAATTGTCTTCCCTACAGTATATGCGCTGGTAATCGGTGGTGGGCTTCTCCCGCTGGTTCCTTAATCGTTCCTTCCTTTGTTGAATTTCAAAGTTCGATGTTACTTAATCGTGGTGCACTGTATATGGTATGTATGACGCTCACGCTTGTGTGTGTGCTGAATCCGTATAGGTACCACTGAGGTCTTGCAGCTGTGCGTCGATGTTACCGTCCGTCGTGATGTTATACACGCATCCGACTGTGTTTAGATTAGAAGGGAATGATAATGAGTCTCAAGATCTAGCAGGCAAGCACTTGGTATGTATGCCAAACTCTCGTACGCGTAACTCACATCTATCTAACACCAGCACCTCGTATATTCCCACTCAGAGGCTTCGACACAAAAGGGCCCGACGATGCAAGTACGTCGGTACTATTCCTTCTCATGCTTCACAACACAAAATATTCATCTTGATTGATCCTCCCTTGCCGCAAAGGCTTATGTTTAAGTGAACGATCCGATACGTTAGCGTCGTGCGTACTGTGATGCTCAGCGAGATCCAGTCATTGCTACTGATAGATCATAGCGCGATTCCAGCACGAGCTCAGCACTGATCACTCCCTCCTTTCTCGCCGCCTACCTCATACCAACACGCCCCGATGATCAATTCAGCATACACGCTCATTTGTGCGTTCTCCTGCATTCTCAAGCTTCTCCTGTCCTGATATACACCACAGCGTCTAGATCTGGCAGTTTCATAACACAACACAATACACCCGCATCTTGATGCTTCTTCCCTTGTCGCAGAGGGCAAGGTTCGCATTTACCTCAGCGATCCGTTAGAACCGTGCGTACTCCGGAATCTATTTACACCACTAATGATAGCGTGATATACTATATCAATACCAGCGGGAGTAGGATGTGTCCTATCACGATGCCATGTCATGATCGGTACTAACATATGTTGGTTGGTTGAAAGGGAGGGTGGTAAGCTTCTGGACTTGTTAGGTAAGTACCAAGGACGTATACCGTAACTTACATCTATCTATGTACTAATGATTCGCCTACGTTAGCTCCCGATCCTACTTCAAACCCATAAATCCGATGATCAATACATAGATGTATGTCTGCTACAGCGTGTTCTCAGGCTTCTCCTCGTCCTGACACACCACCGTCTGATAGATTCACCATACCATAGAACACAATACACCCGCATCTTGATTCTTCCAGTCACTCACAACAGATGACATCGGAAAGGTGGTAATTGCAAGTTTCGCGTTGACTTCAGGCGCGTACTGTGACGCTCGCTCATAATTATCTGCAGCACCAAGTCTGGTAACGTCACATATCTACCCTAGGTGTGGTACTCCTACTAATGTGCAGAACACTCCAACACTCGAATCGCCTAAACCTCGGCTAGCTGGAGTCTCACTCTACATAGTACTGCCTGCGGGTACTGTATTCATAGGCCACGGCAAGTCTAACCCAAGTCATGAAACATCGCACTTACCGCACTTAACGTACTAGCACTGACAGTGCGCCACAATGACAGGAATAACCAAATCGTTCAGCGTATCCACTTCAAGGGGATGCCCTTCTTGGCCATGGGTGATGGGAGCGCGAGATAGGTTCGGTGATCCAACGACCCCAACGGCTCGCGCTCATGATACAGGTCACGAGCCTGAGATCCTGGGGCCTTCCGAGGGCGACGTCAACGTACACTGATCTGGCTATACAGAATTAGTTGTCCGTAGGATGCTCCCGACTCCTGCTGCTAGATCTTGCGTGCGTGCGGTGGCTAGCCTTCGACGTCCATGGTCGAGGTACAGCATTGCCAACGTCTATTCTATCCCGCCTAGAATACGATACTTATCCCACATCTCGGAGCTCGACTACTCCATGCCACTCGGGTGCTATGGCGGAGCGCCCCAACACTCCCCTCTCTCTGCTTCCCTCCGTCCTTCCCTGCTTGCCGTCTTCCCGATTTCCCCTGCAGGGCTGGGACTCCTACAGTTGCGCTCCGTGAAGCTTATACATTCCGGTCCGCTAGTATCTCCAGGTTCCTTTCGGTTCCTTTCGAGACTCCTCGAGCTCCTAGAGTATAGATGCCTATGCCCTATGGTAGACTCTAATACGTACAGCGTCTTACAGTCTAGCATAGGGCGTCGATATCTTGCTTACCCCGGTTGAAGGTGGTTGGGTGCATCAGGGCATTCTTAGGTGGCCGGGAGTCATGCATTACAGTACATAGAGATTAGACTACGAACCTACGTAACTTACCGTTTGTGCGTATACAGTCAATGGATATCACGAACGGGATAATCGATAAGCTTAAGTACGCGTTCGATGGACGGAGCCGTCAGTATATAACGTCAACAGAAGATTTCCATGGCCAGTCGAGCGGCAGTACGGCCGCTGAGTACGGCATACCACAGCTGGACACCTCTCGACTGTTCTGTTCTGTAAGTGTAGTACGTACGTCTACGATTGATGGGATCCGATGACTGTGGGGATGTCATGATCATGCCACCACTGAGAGTGCTGGGAGTTGGAATTCTCCACGGACACACGGTCGCGCCACGGGATCCATGGCGAGTTTGGATTTACCGCTGCCTTTGCCTAGCTAGCCAGTATATAGAGATTTAAAGTGGGAGCCTCGTGTCGGAGAGCACGAGGTTCGAATTCCCTTACACTGAATATTCGACTCAACCGCTACCACCTGCAACGAAATCAAGAGACTCAATTCGAACTCTGTACTCACCCACGCGACTTCCTACATCTGAACTCTACACACACGCACACTGCTTGGTCCGGGTACGACTCGGGTTTGTTGGAACGCTGAATGTTCTGTTCGCGGTTCGGAGGACGCTAGAGCGAGGTTCTTTTGATAGAGCGACTCGGTGTCTCACCATTCAAATCAGTCCAGTTCCCCTTCCGGTGCGTCTTTGTCTTTGTCCCTCTTTCCTCCCCTTTGGAATCCACAAGCTCATCGATACCAAGGGTGTTTGTCGCAGCAGCCAGGGCCACACCTAAGCGAATTTGTATTCGTGCGGGCCTAGTACTACGTAGTTGGGAGGTTGTGTTGTTGACAGAGCAACGTATCTCGTGGGCCCCGTCAGAGACACGGTCGTTGTGTTCCTGATTAGCTTCCTGGCCATCTGGCAGGTGGAAGATCGCAGATCAAACGCACCAAAGCGAACGCGGCGGCTTCTCGATTCGTGAGTGATTGTGCGTTGTGATTGGCCAGCACGCTTAAATCACCCTCAATCAAATCCAGAACAGAGCGTCGCGTGCGTACATCCACCGCTGTCCATACCCATCACTCTCCTTATACCCCCAATCTCACATCCCCCTCCCTGTCCCTGCTCCTCCTTCCCCCCTTCCTCACTGTCTCTTCCCCCCTTGTCCGCCACGGAACCCACTGTCCTTCACCCTCCCAAAAAAGCTTATCTCAGACGTCACTCAAGTCTGCCCTCCCGCTCCTTCCTCATTGACTCATCCCGACCACAGCTGCCGTGCGCAATATGAGTGATTTCCAGTACGTCACCCTCACAAATCACTGTGAAGAGTCCCACTCTAATTATGTGATCCCCAACTAGGTCTTCGTCGTCGCAGTCCTCCCCTTCATCCTCGCCCTCGCCCATCCTGGGCACACCGCACCTAGACGAGGCCCCCTTGTCTTCATTCGAGAAGGACTTCGTAAGTTCCCCTCTCACACCACATACATACTTCCCACCCTCTTACATACGCTCCTCACAGTTCTCAAACTTCTCCTGCTGCGGCCTCACACTCGCAGACATGCACGAGCTGCTCGACCACTTCGAAGAATCTCACGTCCTCGTCCTCGGCACAGACGGCAAATCCGTCTACCCCCACTTCGCCGCCAACACCAGCGCGAGCCCCTCCAACGCACCCCCGCTCGCCAGCATGGCCATAGGCTACCCGCAACCACACCCTCCCGCTGAACCCTCGGCGTATACTTACACCCCGCCGAAGCAGGAATACTACGGCTATGGGTACCATGGGCCGGATGCTGGTGTTGGGTTGGGCTACCCCGACCTCGAGGAACCGTACAACCCGTTCGGGTTTGATGATTATCATGGCTTTGTTGGTGTCCAGGCTCCGTTGTCCTCCTCGGCTGCACCGCCGCCGTACGAGCAGCCACCGCTCCTGCGCATCAACACCAGCTTCCCCCGCTCCTCTGTATCCTCTGTGTCTACAGACTCGGATGTCTTCAGCACCAGCACTCCCTCGCCGACATTCACCGCAACAACCTCAAGCGGACCACCATACTCATCTGCCCCATCGCCCTTGTCCGTCTCCTCGCTCCCAAGGAGCACAGCAAGCTCGACGTTCAGCTCGCCAGATCTCAAGCCTTCACGCGTTGCCGACGAACGATGCTTCCCTCCCGCGCTGTTGAGCCTCCCGCCTCAGATCTCCCAGCATCAGCGAATCCAGATGACCACTTCGCTACCGCTCATCGAGTCTAAGCCTCTGGGCCCGCATATATCCAAGCGGACAACCGCCATCGAGCCATACAACATCCCGCCCTCCCTCTCCCGCCGCAACTCCTCCTTCTCTTCGCCTTCTTACCCTCCCCACACCTACCCTGCACCACCACCTCAAACCAGTAGCGTCGGGCCACACCGAACCGTCCCTACCTCTCACTCCCACGCTCAGGTACTACAGACGAGTCGAGCTCCCGCGACGATCACTGGTCGACCGCCAGCAACGGTAACAGGCAGACCACCAGCAACGATCACAGGCCGCCCACCAGCAGCGGCGACAGGCCGCAGCAGACGACGAGACGGCCGTGAGAAGGCGTTCAAGTGTCCGCACCCGGGGTGCACGAAGAGTTATCTGAACCCGAATGGGTTGAAGTATCATTTGGAGAAGGGGACGTGTGTTGTTGATCCTAACTTTGTCGACGTCAATGCTCCCTCTCTTTCTGCTCCGGCTCCCATTGTCGTTGTACAATCGGAGGGAACTCAGGAAGAGACGGCTGTTGAGGAGGCGGCAACAGAGGAAGGGCAAGAGGAGAGGGAAGATAGGGAGGAAGAGAGAGATAGGTGGTCCTCGCCTATCGCGCTGCCGAGCGTACCGCCTATCCCATCTAGCGTGCCCGTCTCGCCTATCACGCTCGTATGAGGCTCCTTACTATCCTGCTGTCTTTCCCTCCTCACCCACTCGACCCTCACCCACTCACTGGGTCCGCATACATCTACCTGCAGCTGCCCTCGGCGGACGCATACACCCACCCACCAACACATATAGAACGGCTCTTCAAATAAGCCAAGCAAACCAAGCAAAGTAATTGTAATATCTGTACCATACGCAAGGATAAATAGTCTCTTCTTTCTTTTCTCCCCTTTCCCTTCTGATCCTTCTCTTCTCCTCTTCTTATCCCTTATCCCTTATTCCTTATTCTCTATTCGTTCTCCTCCTTGTCGCTTATCGCTCTTCGCTCGTCTCTTCGCTTCGCTTCGCTATACCATACCATACCTTCCCTTCTCCCTTACCCTCTTTCTTGCTAGCAGGAAATTTCAAAATGTTTGTAGCTCTTTCCTCGCCCTCAGGTCTTTAATCGCCATTGCGCCGAGTAATCATAGCACTTAATCACTCTTCTTCCACCCTTCACCCAGTTATAATCCTCATCCTTCTTTCTCTCCCTCTCTGTTCCTTTGCATCTCGTTTGTTCGCTGCATTTTACTCTCTTCGTTTCGCGAGTTTATGGTACCGTGCTGTAATCGGATTGCATGTATGCATGTAAGTAGTACATATGCCTGTCCCGGATCTGATTCCCTCGTGGTAGGGAATTGGAATGGTTAAGTAGTACGTATAGTTGATCTGTATATAGGAATTGATGGAATTATGGATGAGTATGTTGAGGTTATGTGCAGGATTTGGAGGGTGTGATTGTGATTTGGAGTTGAGTTAAGGTCTGTGAGGATGCTCGAGACGTTCGGCCGATCGACACGGTGGTGATAGAGCAAAGCCGTGGATAGCGTATAGATAGCAAGCAAATTGGAGCCTAGTTTATTCCAGGCCGAACCGTGTGGTCATGACGTAGGTGGGAGAAGGGAGCAAGCACTCGAGCACGAACTTTGTAAATTAACTCGGGAAGTTTCACACCATCGAATGGTTTGGGACATCTACTAGCATGTACACTAGGGAATCGGGATACAAAGTAAGATATATTGAGCTGCCTCGAAGAACTAAGATGGTATGCTACATATGACATTACTTTCCGACGAACCTTGCGATCTGGTAGTCCATGAACCGATTCATCAGTATCTCGTCGATGTCCACTTCGAACCGCAGCGGCACGTAGCGACTCATCGTGTCGTAGTATACGTCCCACGACTCGATAATTGTCGACGAAGGCTGTAGTGAAATTTATGGTAAGGTTTGTCAGTATGTCAGCCATAGCAGCAAAGCAAGTACGCACAATACTCATGACGAACTTATACTCCAAAAACGGCGTCGCCCACGCATACTTGTCCGGTTCTACAGGCATATCCCCGCCCCCTTGATTAAGTATAAACTCGTCGCACCATCGCACATGACCATGCGGTAAGGTGTCCTTCATAGTCGTGCGGAGGATGAGCTGCCAGTGGTCGGGGGCGAGGAGGACGAACCGGCGGACGAGGATTTCGGAGCGGATCATGTCGGTGTTGCATTCGGAGGTCCCCAAGATGAGGTTGGATTTGTGTTGGCCTTGGTCGCCTGCGTAGGAGTGCGCTATGCGATGGAGCCACTGGGGGAAGTCGGTGGTGAATATATGTATGTGGGTGATGATCGCAGAGAAGGGGGTATATGTGGATGTACTTACCTCTACGTTCCACTTTGGAGAAAGACGAACTTGTTCTGGTGTAGTCAAGTAATGTGGCCACAACGTCTTTGCAACCTGCATGAAATCCGTTGACTCCCATAATAATGATAACTCCATCCCATCCTGGCACGTCAACTTACATCAGTCGCACTGGTATATCCCATAACCTGCGCTTGTCCTCTCGTCCTTTTCGCCGTGATCGCGACAATCTTCTTGGGCGACAGGATCTCCATCCGCACGGGGTTACGCCAGAGCTTCTTGAACTTTGTCTCAATAGTGTCCACACCCGTCGACCCGCGTGAGGGCCACACACGAACAGGCCACGGGTCCTTGTTCTTGTACGGATCAGGGTTTGCGCCGAGTGTGCGTTTGCCGGAAGCGTCGGTGTAGCTTGCGAGGACCATGCGCCAGTACTCTGGACCACTCATGTACGTGTCTGAATAGCGTCGTAATAATGAGTATTATTCAGTAAGAGGTACAGATTGATTTCGCACATACCGTAGACATTGAAGAAATTATGGCCGATTCTACGAAGCTTGAGATTCTTAATCTCGTTGGAAGTCGTGATCGCCGCATCGAAGACGGGGTTCTTGAGCTCAGCGAGGGCTTCGCCCACAGCGGTCTTCAGCTGTTGTGCAGTCGCAACGCTGGTCTTCGTAGGCAGGAAATATATTTTGTACTTTGGCTTGCCAGCTGGAAGCTTAGGCTGCCAAAAGCGGGCTTTCACGTCAAACCTACAGATCTCAATAGTTCAGCTATCCCCTGTCAGTGAACTTCAGCACCCAGCACTTACTTGGTAGACGTCTTCTGTCTCACTATCTGCAAAAACTTGGTCCACGACCGACACTTCCCAACTTCATTGTCACTCTTTAACGCCATCTTCTCCACCAACCCCGTAATCTTCTCGCTCTTCCCATCCGAAGGCTTAAACCCTTCGAAATGAAAATCCTTCCAAAATCCTTCCTGGAGCTGCTTCTTAAACTCAACCTTCGCCTCAGGACCCGTATACGTGTGCCCGGGTTTCCCTGCCACGTCCACGTTAATCCTCACTTTCTTCATCGACATACCCTCCATGTCCTTCCTTACAAGCAAGTTCATCGCTAAGGTCTCCTCACTGATATAGAATCGCTCTGTACTGATGATCCCTGCAGGGATTTGAAAGTATCGCTTGTGCGCTTCCTTGCTGCCCACCTTGAGTACTTCATCCTTGCGTCGGTAAGCGGGGAGGTCGATGGTTTTGGCTTGGACACCTATGTTTGTTGGAGGACCGTCAGCCCACCAGTACGACGCGCTGACTATCTGGCCTGTGGGTGTGAATAGGTCTTCTGGCTCTGGTTCTGGGTCGGGATCTTCGTCATCGTCACCATCGTTTGCCCAGGATCCGCCATGGAAGTCGGTGGTAAAGTCGTTAGAGTCCTCGTAGTTAGTTTGATCGTTGTCCTCAGAGGCCACATTAGTGATAATTTGGCCTGGTGACTTGTTGAGCTCGATGTGGTCGTCCACAGGTCGAGCTGGTGGGTCAAATTCCATGATGTACTATTCAAGGTCACCTGTCAGTTGCGGATGTGTATATTGGAGCTCAAAATGGATGGTTGGTACCTCAGGCCTCACTGTTGGCCTCTATAGCTACGCTTACTGAATGCTGCTTTCGAGAAGGTAGCTTGCCGACCCAACTCACCTATATAGCCCATTTTCACGGGATTCGATCGGCAGGCACGACTTGTAGACCTGCGTCGGACGTCGAAAATCGCCGCCGTCAGCTATATGTACCTTGAACCTACGCACTTGGAGTCTCGAACAGTGTTCACAAAGTTACAACGATGACAGCTTGGCAGCTTGGCTCCTGTACCTTGACGAGCATGTCGTTGAGCGTTATTGGTGACCCTGCACATAGAAACTGAATATAAGTATGTATGTCAGTGAACTGAACATTTATATAGCTCGATCGCGTGAGTACTCACCATTCTTCTTGTGAGGCCGGGTAGTACTTCGTAAGCAATGATTCACATTTGGCTCCAATACTGTAAACTGTTCCGGTACTACGTTTTGATAGCAAGTTGATGTCTTTCCAGTTCGTGTCAGCGCGAAGAACGGTAAATGTACCTGACGGACTTCAAGTTGGAGTCCAGGTAGCAGTGCTATGATCCAGACTCGGCTTTTGTGATTGTGTCCAGAGGTTCGGGTGTAATCAGTTTCGAGTCATGTGAATTGGTGCTCGACAGCTTGACCGACTGTTTTTATTGGGGTGAGAACAGTCAAACGGTTTTTGTAGTGTGGGTGATACAGTAGTAAGTTCGGAGTGTAAGTAGTAGAGTCGAAGTTTGAACCACGAATCGCGATTGCCAGTGTAGCGCCGTTTGTGATAAGTAAGTACGCCGCGGTAAATCGGTAGGACCCAGAGTACATAGTAGTCATTGGCTGTTGGTTACACATAGAATGCGGTGTGAGAGCGTGTATTGCAGACTTGATGTTGGGGTGGAGCTCATTCGAGTCCTGCTGTCTTACCCATCTTTCAAAGCCAGGGCCCAACGCAACAAACTTGAAGAAAGCTAACTATTCTTTAGGGTATCGAAGCGAATACTATTACATAAATGATGGCAAAGAGAGTCCATACCCACTACACGCATATCGATATCAACATTATGCAGCGCCTTCACTCAACCTTGTTTCAATCCAGCCCTGTATATCTAAGGAACCCTTAAGTAAGCTTAGGATACGCACGTAAAGAATGCGATACACGTACCTCCTTCGTGGAGTTGGAAATCGAAGCCATGCGAGGCACACAGTCCCCGCAACTCGTTGAGCGCGACAGAGAACAGCGCACGAGGCAGAGTATCTGTCGCACGGATGACTAATGTCTTGAACGACTTCGACTGGCGATTCCGATGCAAACAAGCGTGCAACGCCTTCAACATCCCATCGGCATCCCCCATCTTCTCGAGTTCCGCCTCGGCCTCTTCCGCACCCGGCGACGCAGCTTTGACCACGGGCTTATGCCAGACAACTACCTCTAGCGTCTCCAAGTGGCGAGGAAGATGCCACTCAGCAATGAGAGCATGCTCGTCAAGACGCAGCAACCCTATCGCCAAATGCCGAAGTTCCGAGAAGAGCTCTGAATTCTGAGCCCAGTTCCTAAACAATACGCTCTCGGCTGCCCGCCCAACTAAGAATAGTCTCTCCAGACGCGGTAAACACACATCGTCCACTGCCACAACGCGCATCAGCTCTCGCTGAGTAGAATCGAATATATCCCGGTACAGTTCGAGGTTGCGCAAGGCAGGTACTGTGCCCGAGGAGACGAACGGCGTTTCGTTATGACTGTACATAGCCAGCTTGAGGGTACGGAGACGGGGAAGTGTCGGCAAGTACGGTGCGCATTTCACTTCGGCTGGGCTGTGCTCAATATCCCGAAGACACAGGTACTCGAGCTCGGCAGGTACGAAGTTATTCGGTTTCGCATGACGGTTCCATGGGGCATTGAACGCGCTGGGTCCATGAAGTGTAGCTCCTGGGATAGTAGATGATTTGGATTTAGGGGAAGAAGGGAGGGTATAGACGAGGATGTTGTCAATTGGGAAGGGGAGATGCTCCTTGACAGTCAACCCGTGATTACACACAGTGACGAATTTGAGGGATGTCAGCGAACGCAGCGTGTGCATGAAATCTTCCTGGCCACGTCCCGGATTCTTCTTCTTGACAGCGGAGAGACCCGGGGCCTTGCTCCCTTCGTCGCTGAATACCCACACATCCTGCGTGAAGTCCCGGAGGTCAGCAGAGCTCCTCAGCGTCCTCGAGAACAGATCCACGCTTTTGGACGAGAACAAGAAGGGGTGTGCGTAAAGGAGTTCATTGGCAGCAGAATACCAAGCTCTGCACATGAGCGTGGCACTACGCACAGTGCTCTGGGTGACCTTGAGCACCTCGAGGGAGTTCTTCGTACGCGCAAGTTCCCTGTACAGTGCACGCGGCTCCTGCCTAAACCTAACTGCTCTCTCGTAGACAGCCGGGAGGAGATGGCCCAGGATGTCGAGTACAATCTCTGTCGGAAGATTTTGGACCGGGGTGGTAGGGGAGCGTTCTGCGTCGAACGGGGTAGCGGGCGACGGGACTGAGGTACTGCCATGATTTGTCTCGCAGCGGGGCGTAGCGCGCGTACGCGACTTGAAGGGATTGCGTATCTTCAGCTTTGTGATAGTAGCAAACGACGAAGTCGGTGCGTCGGTTCTGTCCATAGCGGAGGAGCGATAGAGAGGTTTCAATCGACGTCGAGATGGGTGTACGAGACAAAGTGTGAGCACACACACGAAGGCGGCTTTTGAGGGATACTAACCCCACTAGCTAGACGATGTGCGACTGACCCTTTCAGCCACTGACGCTCAGACGTCAGGCTTGTTATTCACGAGGGCAACGCGTGATATGTGGGGACACTCACACTTGTGCGACTACTATGGCTGACATTGAGAATCCATCATGGTCGGACGAGATCCATTCGAGCAATCGAGCCAAATCTCGCTTCTCAGGGCCCGTAGTTCACCCATGACGGATCTACACGAGCCTCAGCAGGTCTACCAAGAGGGAGAGATATGTCAGAAATGGTGCTATTGACGGTCCAGAGGGGCTACTTACAGACATCACCTTGCGCCACGGGTCCCCTTCCCATCCGTCCAAGTGGTCTCATGCACTTGTGATTCGTCCAGAGAGACTTTGTCAAGCGTACAAGGACACCAATGGAGGTCTCCTGTTCCTAGATTCGACACCATTTCAACACCCTAGACAGACACATCATCAGACAGTGCCACATCGTACCTCCAAAGAGAAAGAAAATTTTCACGAACCTGTAAAGCACAACACTGCCCATCTCTCTTCCAAGTATAAATAGTCTTCCTTTACCCAAGCTTTGAATGCTCGAAGCACACGCACCAGCAGTTCTTGAGCGGTCAGTCCCAGTGGTCCATGAGCACGGTGAGTTATTAGCCACAGGATGTACTTCCTTCTCTTGCTTCCCTGAAGGTACGTCAACAAAGGTATGTGAAGGGCTGGATAACACGGGCCGTGTTTCCCATTGATCACAAAGGTGCCGAAGATTTAGCAAGGTATCCAAAGTTCGACACAGCTCGTTTCATGACGCTCAAAGGAGATGGACGTGTTTATCTAGGGTTCTGCACTGGCTCAGTAAACCAGATACGATTATACGTAACAACGCAATTCTGTGAATGTCGATTCAGAAGAACACGGCCTGTTTACGCTGGAAACATACCTTGTACTCGTGTACTCTTTATCGTCAGTAATTTATAAGCTCTGTAGATGATGATTTGCAACCGAGTACACGACCTTGCTGCAGATCACATGTCAGCGCAGCATCAGCATTGAAGCTACTTACGAGAGACGAAAATCTTCACGAACACGCCCTGCATTGCCATCCCATCTCTCTTCCATGTATATATAGCTCGTTCTTTCCCAAGCTGTGAATGCTCAAGATGCGAAGCGTTCTTGGAACGCCCCCATGAGCAGTGTGAGTTTCTTCCCTCCACTTCTCTGGAAAAGTATGTCAACAAGGGTTCGTGAGTGTCTGAATGAAACTGACCGTGTTCCCACCTGATGGCAAAGATGCCGAAGGTACAGCTTTCCAAAGTTTAGTCAGACCTCATTTCATGACGCTCAGATGAGATGGTCACCTAGGGTCCAACGAGAACTCAGGAGTCAGTAAGCAAGCCACGGGCGTGCGGATAAAGCTTACTCATACACATGTTTACATTAGCATCTGCAACGTCAAGTTATTCAGTATTCTTCAGTTTTATCATAGTGCTCAGGCAATGGGAATGCACCTGCGGCTTTTCTTGCTGGTAGCGCTTTACTGCTTGTTCCTTGTAAATAAAGGCTCAGCGTGACACTTACCAATGTAGTCGGCATATGTAGCCACAACAACACGCTTGCTGGTCAGCAACGTAACTGGGCTGCTACTGCAGCAGCGAATGTCTGACTGACTCCCTGCTTGTTTAGCTGCGCCGAGAGCAGCAGTGACTGGTCAAATGGGCTCAAGGAGCGACTTTCGCGGACTTAGACCTAAAACTATGAATACTATTCAGCAAGCATTACACGCAAAAGAGCCGAAGCTTACCTCACAGTTTACCACCTGCAATACGCTTCGATCGCGAGTCCCAAATGTAATATTCGGGAATATGCGTGCAGTGTCAGAAGGGGTGGCATAGAGATACAACCAACGAAAGGTCATGAGAGTAGAATAGGGTAGGATAGAATGGATGGATGGATACAATCATAAGGATACTAGTCGATATAGCTATAGAGGTAAGCTCTGAACGTAGCGATACACAAAGGGGGAGGGGTATAAACGGGCACTCAGATAGGAGTGACGAGTGAAGGTCATAGTGAAAGGGGCTCGAAGAAGTGAGGAAAGAAGAAGGATAAAATGATATTAGCAATAAACTCATAATCTCCTCGTAGAATGAAAAAGGAGTAGAAACAAAACACTTGAACCTTGGGATCATAGCGTTAAACAGCCAACTCCTGCGGGGTATAGTGATCCAAATGCTGCACGTCGACGAACTTGGCCGTGGTGTCGCTGCTCCTGATACGTGCAAGTCTCATTTGCGTACTACAAAGGCAGTCAGATACAAGCTCTCGTGAATTGAAAACGGGTGGACTGACCTCGTACTGCGAGCTTCCATACCAACGAGCATCTCTGCTACACAACTATCCGGGTCTACCAGAAACAATCATTATCAGCATATGACACTTTATCCAATGAGAGCACGACAGGAAGAAACGCACCTTGATAAACAACACTCAACCCCGTCTTCCCCTCCCTACACAAACTCTGCACCTTCTCCGCATCACCCGGTGCACTCAACACCCCAGGCCCCACCACCAAACACAGCTCTCTCAAACACAATCCTCTACTCACGCTCCCACTTCCACTCCCGCGGCTGTTGTGGTTGCGACGGAGATTATGCTCAAGACACTTGAACACACTCCGCACGAGCTGCCTCCCCTCTCCAGGATCGTAACTTTGAGGTGGGATATGAGATCGAGAGCGGGAGAGAGATGGGGAGAGAGATCGCGATCGACGGAGGGTGTTCACTTCGGCGCGTGTGTATGCCGGCTGGCCGCATGAGAGGAGCAGCGTGAGTCTCTCGACTGTGGGCGGGATGTGCCATTTTTCGAGTGCGGAGGTGTCCATGGTGCCGATGACGCCTATTGTCAGTGAGCGCAGGTTCGTCGGGATCGTGGTGGTGGTAGAGTCACCGCTGGTAGAGCTGGTGGGAGTTGGAGGGGCTGTATCGGCTGCGTCGAATGCCCCAGAGACAAGCTTAAGACTTTCCTGAAGATGCCCGAGTGCCTGTACCACCGTGAACGCATGCAAATTGTACAGAATGCTCGGATCGGCTACACGAGCGAGAGACGCGAATGGGACTTCGTCTCCGTAAATATCGAGCGTGCGAATGGATGGGAATGTTTCTGCGGTCAGGAGAGCCGGTGCGTCGGGGTTGACGACGGGCGTGAGGGACTGGAAGTAGTGGTTCTGGACGAGGGCGACGCGTTCGACGTGGGGCATGCGAGGGAACTTGACGGTGGGGAGTATGTACATATCTCTCAAGCACAACGTCTTGAGTGTATCGAACGACGTAGAAGTATTCGCTGACTCGTGTGAAGGGAGCAAGCAGAACTGGGGATGATTCTGCGACTCGAAGGAGGTACCGTGGATGGTGAGATGTTCGAGTTCGGAGGGGAAGGCGCTGGAGAGGGAGAAGAGGGGGACAGTGGAGATGTGTCCGGAGGGGACGACGTGTTTGAGGCTGAGGGCGTTGAGGACGGAGGTGGTACGAGCGAGGCGGGTGACGAGGTGTGCGCCGTCGTCGGTGTCTGCGCTGGTGCTCTTGATGCTGAGGGTATTTTGCAGCCAGGCGAGCGGGGACTTGCTTGCGATGAGAGGGGCGTATAGGTCGTTTACGTAGTCGGCGAGATGGGGATGAGCAGTCAGGGTGCGTAGGAGGAGCTCGATTTTGCGTTTGGTGAGTATTATGGGCGAGCTGTAGAGCAGTTCTATGCCAACTGGATACCAGGACCGACAGGACAAGGTCGCGGCATACAAGCCCTGTTGGCAAAGAGCTGCTTCTCTCGCTCTGGCTGCACGAGACGGCTCGACAATGTGGGATATGGGGTAGGTATGTTGTCCCAGTAGTCCGTCATGCGAGAGGTGGGTGAGGATGGCGAGAATGAGTTCGTCGGGGAGGCTCTGGGCGATCGATGATCTCCTGCTACTGTAGCTGGACGCTCGCTTAGGCCGACGAGCTCTGCCCACCCTGAGCATTTGAGCCAAGCGTTGTCCGAGGGGCATGTCGGCTGCTGGAGCAAGGCAAGTGTGATGAGTGAAGGACGTAGTGTATGTCTGATAGGCTGACTTACATTGATCCAAGCGCGATATATACAAATGGTCCCCACATGAGAAATCTTATCAGTGTCAGTAGGGGGGATCCGGGGCAAATTGTGGATTGAGGACCTCGACGAGAACTAGGCCGACCATGCATGCTTGATCAATGCTGCCTCGGCCTAGACATCTTCACTGGCAAGCCGCAAATCCGAGACACGTTCGCCTTCTCTCTTCTGCATCGTCAAGTGCTATCTGTTAAGAGACTCTTATTGCTGGCCTTACACCTGAGTTGTAGATGGTAGTTGACGACAAGGACTTAGGAGAAGAAGCAGTCGCCTTCGAAGATGAGAAACGTGGGCGTCGGGATTTTCGCACGACCACGCCTCAACGCCACAAAGTGTCCGGATCAACTAACGTTCGGATCAACGATTTACCTCATCCAGACTGGCAGTTCGTCGGCTTCTTGCTCTCGACCGCGACGGTGCTCAGCGCGGGGAGCAGTTTCCAGATTATCTTGGCAAATGGCACACCTGATACCAGTCCTCCGTGGCTATCCGGGGCAGTTCGACGCCAAACTAGACTTGTCCAACGAGGCGAATCACAGGCTGTCTTGTGCGGCATCACCGCGCCAGAGCCAGCCAATTCAATATTTCCAGTCCGATGACCTCCTCCTCCTACACTATCCGATGTCTGTAGCGGAGCATACCTGATAGATTATTCGATAATTTCCATATCCTCGTGCCCCGACGGCCTCCTCTCGCCGTGTCGGTAAACGTCAGCCGCCCCCCGACGCATACTATAAAAGTCGCGCCCCAGTCAGCCTCAAAATCCCCATCATATCCTCCCTCATCCCGTCCTCACAACTTACTTTTACGCCGTTTCACGACCTCACATACCTTCACGTTCACGATGTTCAAGAACTTGCTGGCTTTGCTTGCGAGCACCACCATCCTCGCTGCCTATGCGGCTCCTCCCGTCGAAAATGAACTTCAGGGAAGAGCGGCTGCTGTCGACAACATCGTCTACGTCACTGACGCGAACACATTCTGGTACGTCTTACGTTCAGCCTTTCTTCCGGCTTATACTCACGCATGTTGTTCAGCATGATCGTCCCTCGTGACCCTCACACCAACATCGGAGACAGCGAACATCCCGGGTACGTGGGCCATCGATCCACATCACAGCGAATGCATTCTAATAACTTGGTGTTGTCAATATAGAGGGATGAAAACCTACTGCTCTCCCAACGGCCGATACTCCTCCCAACAAGGCCAACTCCCAGCCGACTTCTGGAAGAACGTCTCCTTCAAGACCGGCAAGGGCAAGAACGGCGGTCGTTACGCCCAACGTCAGTCCCCTCTCTTCTCCCTCCCATTCACAACTAACGCCCTTCTCTCCTTTTCTTTCTCATAGTGACCGGCTGCATAAACTCCTCCCACCTCTCGCGTCTCAACCCGAACGACGCCGGCGGCCAATACGACTCCTCCGGCGGATACAACGGCCAGGGCAACCCCCAAGGCTCTCAGTGTCTCGGGTACAAGCACTACGTCGAGCTCGTTGAGCCCAGGGGACCTAGAGCTTGTATCAAGTGCTGCGACGACCCGGCCGATTGTCCCACTAATAAGGATACGCAGGGGTGCCCGAACGTTATTCCGGGCAATTACTTTGATTGCAACTAGTCTGCGATGACGAACTTTATGGACTTCATACCACTCTTAATAGTTCGAGGACTTTTCGACTTTTTGCTTCACGTCACGACGAACTCTTTACGACCCCTTCGGACTCTTCAACATCAATCTACTGTACAATGTACACTTCGTGCTTCATCATCCCCTTTACCTTCAAGGACTTCTTACATTGTATTAGTAGTAACCGCAGTCACAGTAGTAATTTGACAAACAAATAGTAGTAGTGCACCTTAGTAGTGTTTTTTTTGGAATTAAACCCGTTCGATGATAGTTTTGTGACAGTACAACCTCAACTACATATGTGATATGGTAAGTAGGGTTTTGAGGCTGGAGGCTAGGGTTATTGGGACGACGTTCGTTTACTCACTACACCGAGAATACCTGTGACGGGAGCCTACTTCCTCGTCTGCCAGCGCTTCAAGGTTGGAAGTTTGGAAGTTTGACTGCCCTTTTGGGAACGGAATTGATGAGCGTCCGACGCTTCCGAAACGGGCAGTTCAACTTGAGCTTGAACTTTGACCTCCTAATGATCGCACTCACTGCGACGCCGGGCTTTTGACTACGCACACCCTGATATTGATTAAAATTGAACAGGGCGATAAATAGGTCCATTACACGGGTGAGTACGCGTATGCAGTCCCCACTCTCACCGTGTCAAATATTGTTCTTATGCCGTGTCACCAGTGAGTAGTGTCGATGTAAAACCGAAAGTCACTCCTATGCAAAGTAACTTGTTTTAGAGTTATGGTGAAGCTATGACTCACGTGTAAATTGACTTTGTGGTGCCCCAGCTATTTCAAGGCCAATCTACCTCTTCATCATCAAGTTGGCTGGCATGGCTTCGATGTTGGTGAGAAAGGCTATAATTCTGTCGATAAGTGACTTGCCGACTGTGCGTGCTACCTAGAGCCTAAAGCAATGAATGGTATACTGACAGGTAATAGTCCTCATGTGATACTCTTCGCATCCACCACTTATTCTGTATGTCAGGGTACGCACACTTCTTACCATTGGAAATAGGTTGTAAAACTCTCGCCTCTGCCAAAGGAAGGCGTTTACGACGATGGCGAGGACCTGTTTAGTGCTGATCTTATGGACTTACTTGGCAAACGTTGGTTGTACCGCAGGACAGGACAGCCGCCGCCCATTCTAAGACGTCAAGTTTCGGTCTCCCCGGCATCGCCTTTCGACGCATCAAGCTTAAATCTGATGCATGACTCAGGATATCTATGGTGTCTGGCTGTATATCTTGTCCTTGTGCGAGATGTCACAGATGAGGTGCCACTTGATGGATGCAGGGGGTCATTAGGACGAAGGGTAAGAAAGCAGTGACCAACGCTCGGGTACGCTCACAGCTGTACCTTACAGTCCGAAACTGGGGTACCTGAGCTCTTTCTATCTCGAAACAAAGGCAGAAACAGCTCTCAGGGGCATTTCCAAGACAATACCCAGGGCGTACATAAGGGGTCGGCCGCCGCGACCAGGAACTGGACGTTATCCGAATACATCTGATCTAAGCATACGCGACAGTCGGACTGAGCCTCGAGACCATTGGATTCGATTCGTGCGCATCACTCAACTTCACAAACAGCTCACAGGTTGACATAGCATTCCGAATTCTCGTATTCGTTCCAATGTCGAACTCGTTTCACAGTTATTGAGCCGGCGATCGCTCCTCCACAGCCAACTCTTCTAGATCTCCTCAATTCCGAAATAGCACCACGTCGATTGAAGAACCCTCTTCTCACAGAAGTGGAGAGCAGGAAGCAGGACCTGAGTACTATCGATTGTAGTATTCCACCCATTGCTGGAATAGACAGCAATTTGAAGCGTGCGAGACTCGATGACGAAGCGGAGGAGGGTTTGTACAAGTTGGTAAGCCACACGTACCTGCGCTGACTAAGGATGAGTCTCACACTTTATAGACCATAATCTATAGATTCTATAGACCACGAGATCCTGAACTCGCGAAGGTTGGGCGTGGCTACACTGCCTCAGGGAGACTACTACCTATAGGCCATCTTCAGGCGTCCTGTGAGCAAACGTTGTTCGATATTTCGTGTGGTTAAATCCTTTGAAAATATAAGAACTCGATACTATGTATCCGAATTTGAGTCGTATAGTTTGGCCGTAGAGTCTGACCTGCCTGTCACGAGCACGAGCATGTGTACAATGAGGTAAGAGTAAGGCCACTGTGAGGCGAACTGGCGCTGGGTGCTCGTTATGGGCGCTTGAGAAACTTGTTCTCGTCCAGCCCGCCATGTCGCGCATTCCTCAACCACCGTCTCGCAATACAGCTCGTTCTCCAGCAAAACCAACTGCTACGCCAGCTTCACGTCTAGGTGCATCAAATGCAACCTCAAGTACGCGTAAACCCCCTCCCAGTCCAACCCCGACTAGCAGGACGTTGCGGCCTCAGGCCAGCATGAAATCAGTGAAGCCACCTCCTTCGCCACAGAAATCTCCCGTTCGACGGACGCCAGATAATTCCACGAAGTTGCATGAAGATGCAACTGCAGAACCGAAGACTACTCAGCTGAGCATACGTGAGCAGATCGCGTTGAGGAGAGCTGAAGCGAAGAAAGCGGCGTCCAAGCCTTCGACCCCGAGCAACGGGTTCGACAATTTTGAAGGGCTGGAAGATGCTTTGCCTGATGTGAAGCAAGAAGAAGGTGCTGTTGATCTTGGGCGGTGGTCGGTGAAGGAAACTATTGAACGTGGACGTTCGACGGGTGAGTTTAGAGTACACCATTGGCCATGAGCGAAGATGTGTCACCGACGACATCCTTGCGTAACACTTGATGCCAACGATGGCATATCTCGTAATCGAATGCATTCTTTCTTTCTATCTCAGAATGAATTCGGATATCGTTTGTTGGTTGGAACGGCCGACTTCGTGCTGAAATGGATGTTTGCAGAGATTACATCATGCGCCGTTGTCTCATGTATACTCTGTCATTGGTAGACGTCGCATCTATGTCGGTCCGTGCACACTACCCCATGGCTGTGTTTGCTGTTTTCTATGTTATTGCAGAATGCTGATCATTGTCTTCGACAGGTGCCATAAACCTTGCGTCTCGTGCACTACCCTGTCTTCCATCCGCACTCTTCGAGATTCATCTCGGTATCAAACCAGAGCCGTTGAAATCTGTTCCTATTGAACCTCCAATAACGACGGCCTCGTCTGACGAGACTGCCGCTTCTAGAAGACGAGCCGCGAATCACGCTGCCCCTTCTTGGTACGAAGCTCAGGACCTTCAGGTGCTGAAAGCATGGTCGAACGATATCCTCGAGATACAGCCCGAAATATCCATGTTTGGCTCCCTCAAGGCTATCGACGTATGTGATTATGATTTGATGATTTTCTATCCGCTCAGTCTCTGCCGAATCTAGCTTCACAATAATAAGTTAAGAGCGCTCCCGGATTCCTTCGCTGACCTAACAGCGCTCACCTCGCTGGACATTTCCCACAACGAGATTAACAAGCTACCGACAAATTTTTGGGCTTTGCCCTGTCTCACTACCCTGAACCTCTCGCATAATGCTTTGGAGTCCTTACCGTTCTTCGCTCCATTCTCCACCGCCGACCCAAGCCCATTAGCTCGTACCCGTGATCCTCGGGGTGACTGGTATACTGAGACCATCACTCGCGCCACTGTACCGCTTCCTAAATTGAGCTGCCTGGATGTCTCACACAATAGACTTACGGCAACCGGCATTGACCATGAGCCTGGCCACCTCCCTGCTGGGCTCACAAAATTGAATATCTCCTCAAATCCTTTGGGAAACGCGTCTTCCCTCATCCGCGCCCTGTCTCGACTGGAGCACCTATCAGAAATCGTTGCCGGACGTGCAGATTTCGGCGATGGTTCTTTCCCGGTGAATGTGCTATCCGAAGCCTATACACCCTTCCCTGCACTCTCTGTCCTTGATGTAGGCGAAACACAAGTCACCCGCGCCGCCGTTGAGGCTGCGTTGCTCCCAGTTGCAGCGAAGAGAAAGATCGAGTACGAACTTACGACGGAGTCCCCGAAGCCTGGCACTCTGCGTGTCGTTGTTGGCAAACAAGTGATCAAGGAAGCATGGGAGATAGAGGCTGAACAGAGAGCGAAGGCTCGCACACGACAGTTATCGACCACTCAGCGCATCGATGAGCCATCGTCGACCACTACTAAGCCTGAGATTGTGAAAGAAGCGTGGGAGATCGAGGCCGAGCAGGGCTTGTTTACTGAGGGTGCCCGACGTCGTGCGAGAGCCGCTACTGCAACACGCTCAGCATCTCCTACTAAAGTTCATAGTCCATCATCCTCGACTGCGTCGGCCACTCCACTTGCAAAACCCGTGGAGAAAGAAGCTTGGGAGATCGAAGCTGAGCAGGGTCTGCTCACTGCAGGAGGACGACGACGAGCAAGAGCAGCTGCGGCAGCGTCTGCGTTGTCTGTCTCCCCTTCCCACACCCCTTCCCCTTCGTCAACGCCAGGGACCTCTCCCACACCTTCGGCATCTGCCTTAGCCAATCCACAGTATTACAGCTCGACCGCCCATATACTAACATTGCCACCGTCGTCAGCACTACCGAAGGCATCCCATATGCGATCATTCTCTCTGGCTGCTAAAGCGATTGTTCCATCATCTCCCAGCGCGCAGGACCTGTCCCTCGCTATTCCAACACCTACGCTTCCTCTCGCAGCAGTTGTGCATCAGCCTTTCTCCGATTCTCTCAAATGTCTCATCCTTACAGGCAGGCGCATGGATCCGACGTTCAACCTCCCTTCAGATACCGATGGACCCTTCCTTCCTCGCCTGGAAGAGCTTAACCTCGAGAACTGTGGCCTTTCGGACGCTGTTGCCGTATCAAAGTCGCAAGATGTATCTGGAAACGACATAGCCACTTCGCGAACCAATGAAGCTGTACTGCCCTTGATCGCACGATTATTCCCAAGCTTGAAAACCCTGGACCTCTCTTACAACTCTCTAACCTCGGCATCGATATCGACCGACGCCTTGGCTCGCATTATGTACTCGCGTGACGCCGAAGATAACGGACAACCAGCGCGGGCTGGTTTGAGGCATCTCCGATTACGAGGTAATCGCCTCACGGACCTCGATGGTTTCCAGGGGCTCGCGGAGGCTTTCAAAGGCAATAGAGTTGTCTCCGAATGGAAAGTCGAGGAGCTGGACGTCAGGGACAACGAAATTAGTAGGTTGCCGCCTGAAATCGGGCTTTTGCCGATGGACGTGTTTTTAGTGGACGGTAATGTGTATGTTTTACCTCGTGTTTCTTGCATGTTTGATGCCGCTGATGCCGAGTCATCTTTCTTCTTCAGGTTCAGGGTGCCTGCAAGACGCGTTTGGGAAAGAGAGGGGACAAAAGGTTTGCTAAGCTGGTTGCGAGGTCGTATTGAGTAGAATATTTGACATTGATATCGACTCCTTAACTCGGAAGATTACTGAATGCGTAGGGCATATTATTTTAATGCTATCTTAGTGAACAACTGTACCATACGTCTCGAGTCGTGAGATCGTGGCTTCATCGAACTGTGCTTCATCTAGGCTGAGTCTGAGGCTGAGGCATTCCAGCAGTAAGAGCTGAAATACTTGCTGTGTACGAATCCCATTCTTCCCATCTACTTATCGGGTCAATTCATAAGCTAGTTGTAGTATAATGGACGGGTCGACGACCTACGCAAAGCGAGTTGGTGCCGACCACATTTGCAGGCTATCCTCTATTCGCCATTGAGGCTGAGGTTCATCGTCGAGCAACGAAGTCCCTGGGATGTGTGTGTAATACATGCTTGATGACGAGTGATGACTAGGCGTAGGGCTCGGAGTCGGAGTGTAATGTATGGCAGGTATACTTGAAAGGCGGCGCGTTGAGGTCGTAGGAGCGGAGAGACTTCTAGGCGGAGGAGTCTGGGTCGACGTGGTCCCCAATTCACTTGGATTGACACCAACATCGACCCGAAAGGATGAAGAGGGGACAGCGGAACTTGCTCTGGGAATGATATCGGGCGGGAGCTGCATCAGTTCGTCTGATAACATTGCCATAATATCTTCTTCAGGTGTCGTACGACTTGGGCCGGGTACTGGTGAACTTGCGACTGTCGGGGGCTCAGCTGGAGTACTGGGTCGAAGATGAGAATTCGGGATGTCGGGACTGCCGACATCAAGACCGATGCCGTGGCCGCTGTGATATGCGTGAACCTGCGGTAATGGTGAGACATAGTGAGTGCACCGACGGATATATACTTCGGCCGTGATACGCACTTTGCCAAGCGTACTCTTGAGTCTCTGTACCTCAAGTTCAAGGTTCTTAATGTATCTAGAATCCGGACGGTCATTGAACTGTTGCATTTTTCCACAAGAGAGCGTAGAGGGGTTACCCAGCGGTCTGTCGAGCAGTAAAGGTAAGATACGACAGAACGGACAGGCAAAGAATCTGACTCACGTCTCGACTTCCGTTGTACGTGCATGCCGCTTTGAGCGATTTGCAGCTCGAGCATGTCGTCCCATTTGCTGCATTACCGTCGCCTGCCAGCCGTCGGTTTGGTCTAAGCTGCGGACCCAGCAACACGGAATAACAAACTCACATTTGACTGAACATGGGATGCCAATAATGAGCCAGAGTTGTTTCTTTCATCTCAAAACCACTTACTCACCTTTTCTACGCCTACACGCATCGCATGGCTTAGCACGGCCCTTCCTCACTCCATGTATAGTGTTGGTGGTCTGGAAGAATCGCTGAGCACAGATACGCAGAGCATCTAGATATAACTGACCGATTTCATTACAAGCAACCCTGAAGACGTCGATGTTAAAGATGAGTAGTTGAGTGCTATTGCAGGACGGTCAGCCAGACCGTTTCGACTCGTGACTCCACTCTTAAAGTATCGCGGCTAGAAATACTAAAATTCACCTTTACCCCAGACTACTGCTCATTGCAGCATGCAAAAGCAGATTGCCGCTAGCAGATCCGGAGATTCAAGGATGGCGACCTGACGAATATGTTCGCGAAGCCCAAGAATCGCTGCGGCTACCAATGACAACTGGACAGCCAGGAGCAGATGTTCAGATGACTGTCGACGATCAGCGGCACTGGCTAACTTACGAGTGCCCCGTGAGAGCGTTTGACTTTTTCAACAAAGAAGTTTAGAGTGGGAGAGATGGCTGGTGTGCAAAACGGCTGCGTGGAAGTGACGAGGGAAAGGCGGCCACATTGTCTGGGTAAACGAAGCTGATTTAAGTATTATAGAACGTACACACCTTTACTGGTAAACCCCGGTATGACACGATAGTTGTTCTCCTTAGCTGACCTCCTTAGTACCTATCTCTACTCCGATAAGCGGCGACCACACGCCGTTAGTATGCCTCACTCACACCGCCACTAAATCCATCGACACAGTTTTCATCTCTTGCAACAGCCTGTAATCAAAACTTCACAGCACGTTGACATCCTATCCCCGATCGAAGTGAATAAGCTGTGGCGACGATAAGCATACTATATTGACGCCTTCATTCTACATGTTATTACTGCAACAAGGGTAAGATACATCTTCAGCCGACAAACTAAACGGATGCACGATGTGAAACTACTATACACGCTGACCATCATCATGACCATATCCATGCTTCACTGACTGTTCTATGATAGTATGTCTAGCTTTCTCAGAGGCCTGTGTCTTGCCAGCGACTAGAGGCTTGGCACTCTATGCGGGTCTTCGCTCATATTTACGCCATGCCCTCCGAAGCCGCCAAAATTGTTGATATACGCCCCCCAGTCGTTCCACCTGAAAATGATTTGTTAGTAAAACGTATTCTGGCGGGAAGCTCGGCATCATACGCACTCCATACAATTAGGCGCTGTTGACAGAAGAGCTAGCGTCTGACTATCCAAGGAAGATCCTGCCTCTGATGCACTACCCAATAAGTCAACATCGCTGCTCGGCCATGCTCCATTAACGTTGTGATTGTTGAAACCGTAGTGTTCGGCAGCGAAAGGGGAAAATGACGTGGACGATTCAGGTCCGAGAATCGGGTTGAAGTCCGTTGCTCGCGCAGGGTACGAATATGGTGATTCGGCCATAGCACCAGTCGGCGGCGGCGGTGGTGGATGAGTAGTCGTGGGAGTGTCTGAACTAGTTGGCCACGTTTGATGCGGGCTAGGCACAGCGCCGTCTGCGTCAAACACGGGATGTACAGGTAACCGACTGAGCTCGTCACTGTGCACAGGCAAAGCATAGCCGACGCCGTTTTGCGACATTTCTTGGTTGGGAGACCAAGTCCTACTCGTATGTCGCATGTGATGAACGCGATTTGATCCTGCAATCCGTCTCTGTTCAGGTTGAGAGTGCTGGCTATGCGGGCTATCGCTATGCTGTGTCGTAGGCGTCGACATTTGATCGTCGCGTGATCGCTTCGGACGAGGCTGGGGACTTGGAGATGGCAGAGGGAGGTCGCCGACTGTGGCCAGCTGGGTCATGACACTACTGTAAACACACATGTAAGGCCCGTGTTCTGTTGAAGTAGGACAGATAACGATCTTACAGGATGCGACCCGCGACGAACCACCTTTAGCCCGAATATCCGACCAATGACATAAGCGGGATGCTGAGAAGCACGATACAGATCTACGCGCACCTTGGTTCGAGATACTTCAATATTCGCATACACTTGTACACATCCTGCATCTCTTTGGCGGGATTGGTCGACATCCCAGAGCGCTTGCCTCCCCAGATATTGATAATCAGGACGATGCCAATCGAGAATAATTGCAGCTTTGATATAAAAAGACATGCGACAAAGTAATATTAGAACTGGAATAAAGCTTGGAAAATCGCGCGCACGTACAATAAAATGGTAAGAGGAATGAGGATATCTCTCGTGTTGAACCTCCAATATATGTATAGACGATCGAGCGGCGTTGGTGCAAATGGCAAGCGAGGCAAAGGAAAGCGCGGACGTTTTCTTCGGTGACGGGATCCACTGTCTGTGAACGGTAATCTGAACTTGATAGTATAAGGCATAGAGGAAGGCAGATTGATTGAAGAAGGTCGGGTCCTCCATCCGTGGGTTCCATCGCACTGTAGGCCATCAGCTCTCGTGTAACTCGACAATATGGAGAGCCAACATACGATGATCGGGTACAGTGTCAATCCACTGGTTCAGCGAAGAATCAAGCTCTGCCACCATATGCTCTTCCCATTGCGGGCCCGTGTAACCCAGAAGGGCTTTCGACTTGTTGATTGCATACTATGATAACGATTGCGCACATCAGGAGTTCTGGCGAAGAGCTTGCTATAGAAGTAGACTCACAATCGTTCGCAGCGCTCGCGCTAGTATCTGGTACAACTTTAGGCAGCTGATGAAGTAGCTGACCTTGCTAGGCTTGCCTGGCGGTTGTTGGAAGGCCAGCTTGGGGTCTTCAGGATACCAGTACTCATCGTCTACGTCAAGAGGCAGGCCAACGTCGTAACTGTTGCCGAAGATATGAGTAGAGGATTCAATCGAGAGAATTGGTAATGCTTACTCTTCTTCCTGAATACAGCATGACTTGCCGAGACCCTGGCATATGGCACGGTCTATGCTCACCAGGATCCTATAGATAACATGAGCAAATGAGCGGCTGTAAGTGAATATTCTTACCAGAAAGCACGCTTCATCTGTTCACCTTCCGCGGGTGAGAGGGATTTGTAGCACTTTCGACGGTGTATACCAAGATCTTGTGCTACCCGTATGCCATGTGCTACCACCGATGAGGCTACTTGAGGACACGGAGCGCCCATGAGGAAGATAGCGATGAGCTAAAGAGCATATGTTAATTCGCTTTTGACGCTGAGTAGGAGGGGCGACTCACACAAGGTATCTGCACATCATAAACACTAGGCCTACTAAGCTGGACGGCCTTTCGAGTGCTTTGTACTTGAGTAAAGTAATTCCACCCAGCAGATGATGGATGGTCTCGATCACAGTAAGCGCGAGGGTCGTCCGAAACCTTGGCACCGATAGCGCATACTAACAACACAGTTGACCCGAATCCTGCATTGACCAGATGAAGTCCTTCTTTGATGCCTCTCTCGAAGGTAGGGCGGTGTAAGAGGGGCATGAAGATGTTGCAATGCTCAAAATAATGCTGGACGAACGCCCATAACATCGACGGCTCGGGGAAGCTTTCGGGCGGAAAGGGCCGTTCTTCGTGCGATCCAAACTGCTCTTCAAGCCATGAAGCTTCCAAGTGACTAGGAAAGAGAAGCTCTGCCATCGATTGGCTGGGCCCGGCATGGCCTGCATAGTCCTGCTTCACGTCCAACGCAGTCTGGATCAGCGTCAAATCGCTCGACTTTCCGACGAAGTTCGGGGGCATAAACCCTTCCACGTGCATTCGTTTGAGAGCTGCGTTTAATAACTGCGTCCCTCCTTCATCGTCACTATCTTCAATGTCTTCTGGATCTAGTGGCGTACTCGCTGGGATACACATAATACTATTCAGCTCGCTAGCGGACGACGGTGGGGAGCTTCCTCTTGAGTTCTCGGCTGCGTCGTGTGCAGCAGTGAGTCTTGCCAGCAGTTCATGCGTCTGGGCTAGCTGCTTTTCGAGATTCTGTACATACCTTTATACGAGGAATGATGTAAACCAAGTGAGAAAGAGAGAATATCTGAGGATGGTTAATACACATACTCGGGGTCCGTAAACCGCTTCTGTAAACGATTGAGTGTGAGTGTGACCAGACATGAGAATGTATTAGGACTCGCCTTGTCGGATTGAGTGTACGTACATGGGCACTTGTAGGTGACGCAATTGGTGCATTGATCTCCTGCCACACGACCCCCGTCACCTGAGAGACTCAATCAGTTGACCGTACGCGATAAGATCTCTCTAAGAGAAAGCACTGAGAATCCGGCCGGCGCGCCAAACAGGCACCACGTAGAACGCACGAGGTCGCACTTGCGATTTAGTGGCGATGAATTGACGGAGAAATGCTGATCTTACACTTTACTGTCGGCATACAGTTAGCACTTTAAGGTGGTAGACTGGAAAAGTCGAACGTCTGACCTTTCCTCCGACGACACATATCACACGCCCTGACTCTCCTCCTTTTTTCAGCTGGTTGGCCATCGTTTTCGAGCCGCGGCGTTGGCCGCTGCTCGGTTTCATCCTGTGAAGACATCGCTCTGGCGTACTAGGGGCGGGATATCAGAAAGAGTGGGAAGGGTTGGTGGCGGTAGAGGTTGAAGTTACAAGCTGCGCTTGCCAATTCATCCACGCACTTCCTGGTGGTATAACACAGCAATCCAGGACGCTCGCAAACCCTGTCGGAGGCGGCACTTGGTGGCTAGGACTCAACTCACAACTTACCAATCACATACGACATTGCGCGGCTGGTGTGTACGTAAGCAGCGTTATCCTCACTGCGCAGCCAATCACATGCACCTCCGAGTCTATGGTCCTATCTGCTTAGACTCTCTCCGAGTCTTTACGTGCGCATGCGTTTGACCTATAGTTTGCATGTAGACTGGGTAATATCGTAGGTCCATTCACCGGTGGTATCGCACGAAATTTGAAGAGATACTCTAACAAAGCCGTACAGCCGCGTGGACGACTGCCGATCTCTGGCGAGAGCTCTTGTGAGCCCTTCTCATCCGTTATGTCGCACAAAGGATCAAATATGTTTACTAAGTACTCCCATGCAAGTGACAGATCATACTCAAGCTGTAGCGGATAAGAAATGCCTACAGCCCCGGTGAACGACAGAGGGGACGTTCTTGCTTACGAGGACAGTGGTCCTCCCTCCGATCACACAGATTACACGACGATTGTAATAGTACATGGACTCGTGTTCTACACTCGTGCGTACTACTTTATAGGAGTTGTGTGATGACATTAAGTAACCATATCTTGTTCAATCATCAGCTGTTTTCCACCGTTTGCTGCCATACGCGCGCGAGCGCAACTTCCGCATAGTCCTGCTGAACATGCGAGACTATCCCGGTTCTTCGTCATTTTCTCCCGAGGAGCTTGAGGCCTTTTCGACTTCTCCGCACAACGCGGTCCAGGAGATTGGCCACCAGCTTGCTGCCTTTCTTGTGTACTTTGCGCAAAAGTACAAGATCCCGGAGATCAGGCTCATCGACGGAAAACAGACTGCCGGATTGGTCTTCCTGACTTGGTCATTCAGCAACACATTCCATATGTCTCTCCTCGGTAACGCGCACACACTTCCCGCAGAGACTAAAGCAATACTTTCGAAGTACTGGCGTTGCTCGGTCATGTATGGTACATTGACTTTCTGCGTTGTAATCCATAGACACCGATCTTACGCTGACTGACTGTGCTCAGATCCTGCACTTGGCAACATCGGGGCGACAATACCTCCGGGCGCGTATAGTCCCCTCCGAGACGCTTCGCTCACGCCAACCGCACTTACGAAGAGGTTCGCAACTTGGGTGTCTGCTTACTACCCTCCCGTACCGGCTTCCGCCATGTCTACATACACAGTTGAAGACCTTATCGCCCGACAACAGCTCGCTGATGACCCTAGTTTTAAAGAGAGCCTGCCGGTCGAGTATATGAAGACTTCTACGGTAGAGCGTATATCTAGCGAGGAGCTCGAGCGAATGACAGATCCTGGCGTCGTCGAACGGAGCGCACAAGCCATGAGAGCCGTCCCAAGAGATATCTATAGGGACAACGCTCGACGGGCATTGTGGGAACCTGAAGTAGACCCTGACTTGGGATCAGGAGAGGTTACCTTTCCGCACTTGAGCGTACTCGTCCTATGGTTTGATATGACCATGGGTGACTGTATCTGGGCCGTCAAGACGCTCCATGACGCACACGCCGCAGAGCAACAGAAGGAAGGATCGAGAGCTAGAGAGGTAGAGTTTGTCTGTCTTAAATGGCTAAATCACTTTGTCAGTATGGTCTCTCGTGATTTTGGCTTCTATTATGCTAGCCTAGCTAATATGTCATTCACAGGCGCATTGGGATGACCCTGAGGGTATAATGCGTAATTTGGCAGAGCATCTTTAGGTACAGTAAGTATACCATGACTTCCATGCGCGATATTACGAGCAGTACTTTTCTGCGTCGTGCTCACGTAGTGTCTCGAGGCACCTTGTTATAGGTGCCCCTCGAAAGCTGAACAAGCTCCTTTCAAGTAGTTCTATGAGGACGTGTAAGCCGACTTCGCCGGCGCGTTTTCTTAAATGACAAGGTTCACATGGGCCGAAGAGGTGTACAACTCGGTGCTTCGCGCATAGTCGCCGTTTACAGAGTACTATCGACTGTGGCCCGAGGAAATTGTCAACAGGGTTCACGTAAGATGGCATCTCGGGATGATGTAGAACTACTGCGTATGCATACACTGGCAGCGAATGAATACTATCCATGATAAAGTAAGTAGCTGTGCCAGCGCACTGTATAGCATTACAAGCAAGTGAAGTCATTCTCCGAGTCTCTGTGGCCAGGACCACGTGCGGTCCGCTGATCCGACTCGAGGACTTTGTGGCGTCGATCAAACATACTCAGTCGATCTGATAATAGTGAATCTAAGCACTGGCAGTTCATTGAATATACGAGTCTACAGATACCCATTATCGAATCTATTAGACAATCTATAATTCGCATGTTACTTTCAGATTTACCCCCAAACCCACGATCAAGAACGTCATGATGGCGGCGAGAGTAAGTGGTAAGTGCTCAATCACAGAAAGAGCGTCGACCCAGTCTTGACCTCCTTCAATATACCAGCGTCCGCGAGCTTGTCAAACAAGTTGAACAGCATGAGATCCTACAAAGGGAGCAAAAAGTGAGCAAACTGTACGGAGAAATTTTTACGAGGATACTTACGCAGGCTTTCTGAGCGATGAAGCTGACGGTGACGGGAAGATATTCGGTGGTGCCAGTGATAGTCGAGTTGTATGCGACCTCGCCAACTGCAGATAAAACATATAAGTAAGTTCTGAGCAGCGACTTTGAAGAGAGGGAAAATGAGACGTACGGGGGACGACCATGTCGGGAGTTTCAGAGAACACAGCAACACGGCCGAAGCTGTACCCAAAAGGAACAGTCGGCGGGCTGAAGAGGAACCACGTATGAGTACCATGATAAGGACGC
Source organism: Irpex sp. Y119-03 (assembly GCA_037042295.1). Taxonomy (NCBI): domain Eukaryota; kingdom Fungi; phylum Basidiomycota; class Agaricomycetes; order Polyporales; family Irpicaceae; genus Irpex; species Irpex sp. Y119-03. The sequence continues at coordinate 183,752 of JAXQKB010000341.1, read as the reverse complement.
GCCATGATCCGCACACAATGCACAAACTTACTCGAGATACTGGTTTCTGTAGTTCGTCCTTCCAGAGGTCTGCGGGTACAGCATAATGGCGTCCGAGCACGTCTCGTCGTTGTGCCCAACCACCTCCTGCTGGAACCAGTTCATATACGCCGTCTTATTAGCAATCGCATCGATCTTCTGCTGCGTTCCATTCGCAAACGCACGGCCATACGCCCACCGGGTGACCGGGGTAGGGTTAATGAACGGCGCACGTCCGTTGTGCGCCGCCTTATAATCAGCAATGAACGGATCCGCAACGAGGACGGTTTGGTCGAGCGTGATGATGTCGGCGTAGGTCGTGTTGAGCAGCGTGCGCAGAGGAGGAGGAGGGTTCTGCCCCTGGGCGATAAGCGGGCTGGTCTGTAGCCAGAGGTCCGAGATGTTCACTTCTGTGCGGGTTGTGTGGAGGAAACCTTCGAGTTTGGTGATGAAGTCGTTGAAGATGGCGTTCGCGGTGCCGTTCTCTGGGGGAGTGGTGAGGAAGCTGCCGCCGAAGCCGTCGGTGGGGAAGACGAGCTTGGTGGGGAATTTGTCGTACTATCACGGAGAATCAAGGCATGTCAGCGTATTGTATTGGAGATTGCTAGAGCACTCAAGGAATACGTACCTGCTTGTAGTCCTGGTACCACCAGTCTCCAACAGTCTTCCAGCTCTTAGCGTCTCTCGCGAATACTCCAGCAGTATCAAGCTCGGTAGCCAGCGGCATCACATCATCAAGCGGAACAGATCCATGAGACGGCCTATTTCCATAAACACCATTCGCACCAGAAGGCCCACGCATAGATCCACCGGTATCACTCCCAATAGCGTAGTCCAACCAATCGTAAGCGGCGACCGCAACTCCAGAGCCCGTAGACGACGAGCTACCATCCTGGTACCCATCACCACGAGGGTTGTACGGGGCGTGATAGTCAACCCAATCATCTGTGGCGGTCTCCCCGTTGGCGAACTGCGAAGGGAAAGTCTTGCAGACGATGATCGCGCCGCCGTCGATCAGGCGCTGAATAGCAGGGGCCGTCTTGTTCTTCGCGGGGTACAGGTCGAAGAACGCACGGTTACCGCATGAGGTCTTCGTACCGGCGATGTCGAAGATGTCCTTGACGGCGACACGCTTTCCAGCGAGAGGCTGCTTCGCTGACGGGGTGAAGTAGAGACGTGAGGGGACGGCGACGCCTTGCGTGGCGTCACCGTTGGCGTTGGCTGGAAGTTGCTTGTAGCCGCCTTTCCCGTCTGGGATCGTGCCGTAAAGACAGGCCCCGTTCGTATCGTCGTAGAGCCTCCAAGCTGAACGGAGATGAGTTTCACGGGGAAAATGATAGACGATATGCAACTCACCCTCATGGACATTACCAGTGTCAGGGTCTACAAAGTAGGGACCACTTGCAATCTTTTTGGTCAACGGAACAGTCGTAGATCCCAGAACGACCTTGACGTCCTTCCCGGGGAACACACTGACAGACGTCTTGTGGCTCGAACCAGACACATAGACACCTACAATGACATATCGTTTAGTAAAGACGCCGGATGAGGGGAGATTTGAAATGAGAACGTGCCTTGCAAGAAAGAAGTCTGCCAGACATCATCCGATGCACTGTAGTTCTTGCTCAACGACGTGAGGTCGTTCTCCGTGAACTTGGACGCCGTCGTCGAGATGAACGTGAACGGAACGAGTTCAGACGAACCCTTCAGAGCAGAGCTGTGAGACCCAAGCTTCAATTGTGACACTGGTGTTGCAGGGACGTAGTATGATACACCGTCGACGAGCACCGTTTGACCAGTCGAGGAAACAGCGGCATGTGCGTCGAGAGCGACGTAGCCGATGAGGGAAATGAAGCTGAGGACCTTGCCGAAGTTGAACACCATGATGCTGAGTGACCGAGTGCGACCTAAAGCTTGAACTCAAAACTTGGGCTCAACCTTTCCACTCCTCGAAATTGCCACCTTTTATAGTGCTCCCCAGCCGCAGATACCAGATAATGAAGTAGGCCATCTGACTCGACACACACATGACACGATGTGCAGAGGAAGAACAGAAGGCCCCCGACTTCTCACTGCCATAAACACGCCCGACATCCGATATACGGCAGACGACAATGATGCTGACTCGAAGTGTCGGTAGCAGCGGTTGAGATAAACGTGTTCGGCGCGACTGGGCGTAATTCCAGTGGTCAAGCCTATCACGGCAAGAGTTAGGTCAGCCATGTCACCGCGGAAAGCGAGGGTGAGGGTAGTATTGGGGTAGTAAGCAGTAAACATTTTCAACATACCTGTCAGGCACCAAGTCCAGCGATCGTCGATTACCTTCACCTTTTCATAGAAGACTCCCCTAGAAGCTGTGTGCTATCTATCAGTGTGCTGCAGTGACGGTAGCCAGAGATAAGGACATACATGGGCGTTTATCTCCTCCTTGAGCCCGGAAGCCTCGGAAATACCGCACAACGCAGCCGAAATTTCATCAACCTGGGCAACGCGATAGCAGGAATATTTCTGCACGCATATGACGACCTTCACAGTCGACGATATCTGCACTTTTTGGGGACGTATGATACGCCCGGTACGCCCGGACACCACGGAGAGTTCAGACAGCCTTATCTCGAGCACTTGGCGGTATTCAATGACATCGTCGGACGGAATACGTATCCTAAATGGAAAGAAATTCCAGAATCCAAGAGATAAGACGTCACGGCATGAGTCTGACGTGTTCTCGTAAGGGATTTAATTGAGTTTTACTGTAATATGTCGCCCTGAGCACAACACAACGTGGATTACTTGGTAAGTATGCAATTGTAGCGATGATGAGTACATACCGTTAAGTTTCCACTCAGGTTCTGCGTACAAGAACCATTTGCTCCATGAGAAGGTGTGAACGAAATCCGAATGTTGTGGACGTACACTTCCAAGATATCGATGCTTGCAGTTGGTCACGGTTATGTGACTAGCACGGTGTCACAGCGTGACTCATCCTGCTACTGGCACGTGCCTGTGACTAGACGCGAAACAGGTTGCGTCATGATCACTGGCACGGCCACTCTCGTCAACATTCACGTCCATACTTACTGGAAGCTGCCTGCTCGAAAATATACTTCTTGAAACTTCCTGCGTTACGGACGACTTGTATGCACGCCGTCTCTTTCACACATCTGACTCACGCGAAGTACGTGACCAACAAATGGTAATCGACATTTTGGATTACAGACTCAACGAACAAACAGAGATAGCTAGTACAAACGAATGTGAAGAGCGATTCAGACAGAATACAACATATCCCGGAACGAGTCGCTCTCGTCATCCACCGTTATCGAAAGCCAGGCACAAACTTCTTGAAGACTCTCCTTTAGAGAATGATGGGGAGACAGCCAACGGCGACGAGGGATCCGGGCTACACAACCAGGTGAATATTAGTGTTTACTCTGAGTTACGAAAGAGCTTGATAGGCTTACCTCGTTGTAGCAGCACGTAGGCGTGGACGAGCACGCAGAGGCGTCCGTAATGCCAAGGCCGGTGTTGCATCCCGCAGCAACCATACCTCCGTTCGCGAAGGGGTGGTTCTCAAGGTTGTTGTTCTTGAGGATCGCCTTGCCAGCCTCCGAGTGGGACTATCCGAATGCGACGTGAGATTGGTTGCGTTGTCATAATAATCGCAAGTAAACGTACGCTGTGCATGCTGTTGCAGCACGACACCGACGCGCCAGTGGGGCAGGGGGAACTTCCCTGGCGGGAGACGAGGGGGTTCGCGGAGACGATGAGGGGGAGCGCGATGATGAGGGCGGCGGTGAAGAACTTCATGGTGGATACGAAGGAGAGTACGGGTTGGAGAGAAAGAGAGTAAGTTTGCGTTGGTCAAGGAGTGCGGCGGAAACTACGAGAGGATGGGGAGCTAACTCCATCCTTGAGGCCCTTTTATAGGCTCGCTCAAGAACCCTCAACCTCGACATCGGCGAAAAAAAAGTGGGATTTCACACCGACGTCGACGGACACTTGGGATGCGAAGGCAGCTGCTTCTGTCGATGTGACAAGGGTGGTGCGCCCTAAATGTCCCAGATTGCGAATTGAACGGTCCCGGTTATCGATCATCCTAGACGATCCCATGTTTTCGTATGTCGCGAACCGAACAGAAGAGTTCATCGTACGAACTGGCTTGCTCGATGTTCTTACTTGCTGACGGATTGAGTTTTTATTAGATCTATACGAAATAAACCTCAATTGCAAGCCGTTAGCTCACTAGTTGTCAAACTGCACTGTGATCGATCATGTCGCCGTTTTCATATTTTGTGAACCCGCCACAGAAGACTTCAGATCACAGTTCGGTTCTCTGTACGTGTATATTTGCTGCTGGATAACGTCAATCTGCATTAGATCTATAGAAGATGATCGATAAACCTCGAATCGCCATGAACAGAACATAGACGAACCTTGCAATTGCAACAAAGGGGATCGCACCGGTACCGAAGCTTAGCAGCTGTGTCGGGAAGACTGGACGCGATTCTCGTACTGGAACAGTTCGTGTAGCTCACTGCAGTACGAAATGTCGCAGATATGCAGCACTCGCGTTCAAGTAAATAGCAAATGGGGGTAGTAGTATAGATTCAGAGCGTCCAGGCCAACGTTTCCGAGGCCGTTACAGAAAGCACAGACAACAAAATTATCAAACGAGCGGTATAACAAGCAAACGAGCAGATATTATGTCCGTGATGACCACGACGAGGGCGTGCATCTAATTGATGATAATGGGAATGCAGCCAATGCTAACGAGACTCCCCTAATGGACGTTAACAGCAGATGGTAAGTATATGAATCCGACTCAACGAGCTCTAGAGACTTACGGCGCCGGATTCGCAGCACACAGGGGTGGCGGAGCAAGTGGGACTGTCCAGAATACCGATGCCAGTGTTGCAGTTTGCGGCGACACTGCCCCAGGCAGCATTGGGATGAGCCTCGAGGTTGTGCTCCTTGAGCAAGGCCTTGCCCTTCTCAGAATTAGACTATAACGCAACGATTTGTAAGTCTGCGATTGAGAGCCCGACTATGACTTATAAAAACTCACCTTGTAGACGTCGTTGCAGCACTGGACAGACCCGGTGTTGCAAGTTCCACCGCTGCCACCACCACGAGTGGTGAGGGGTGTCGCGACAGCAAGGAGCGGGAGGGCAAGGAGGACGATGGAGTGGAACATCATTGTGATTATTGAACGAAGAGAGAGTGACTCTGGTAAGTGAGCGAGTGAGTTTGCGTTGGCGTTGAAAGAGAGAACTGCTGAGTTCGGTAGATGAAGTTCACCAACCAGCTCTGCTCACCTTTTTATGCGACTCGGACTCGGGTTGGCTCATCGTTAACACCGACTCGCACGCCCATTGCATCGACCATCGCCCCATCCTAGTCTCGTGCCCAGAAGAGACGGACGTCGCCGAGGCTCCGTCCCCATTAGGCCGTCGGAGATCGAAAAAGAATGAAAGGTCCAACGGCCTAAGGGTCTGGGGTTTCTGGTAGAGACGGGTGGGGGTCAATGTAAACGCCACAATGACGCAGGCAAAAGGCTGGTCTCGCGGGCGTCTACGCCAGCCCTCCAGAGTGCTCGGTAGTCCGTGTCTGCATTCCCAGCCACTGTAATAAAAATCTGAGTCGCTGGTATATCCCATGAAGCCTCTCTAAAGACGATGCATTATTTTTGAGATTTTACGGCTCGCTGGGCGATGAGTCGACTCCACGCATGGGTTAGGCGCTCTCGATTGACCCCTACCCGTCTCTACCAGAACGACCAGACGGTTAGCTGAAGGATCCTCAAGTGTTTTTCGATCTCCGACGTCCAAAAGCGGAACCGTCTGGAGCCGAGACTAGCCCCATCCAACGAACCGAGCTCGACAGTGTTAACGTTAACATTAGGCATCGAGCTCAGCTGTCCATGTCACTGTCATCGCACAAAAGTACTAGTGCCCCCCCAGCTGCGGTCGTAGAACGTACAGCCGACCAAACTCGCTCCCTCGCTCCCGGACTGACGTGCAAAGAGCTCGGTCGAGAGAATCGTCGCGCGAAGAAGTGATGCGATCCTACTACTATACCTAAATCGGGACGGAGTCGGGGTTTCGTAGAAATGATGCTTCGCGCGTCGTTGACTGGATGTTGTGTGGCGTTTGCTTCTACCGGGACCGTGACATCACCGACTGGATGGGGAGGACCGTCGAGGCCTCGAGATGTCAGGGACGTGTGACACGCATTGAGCGGACACCGTTATACGTCAAAAATTGTACTCGGTGGATTCGGGGTTCTTCCTTGTTTGTGAATGTGTGATGCTTCTCAGCATTCTTCTGTGACAGCTACTTGGTTGCCTCTCCGTCGGTATTCAAGATGAAGCTCTCGATCTACAAATGCGGATTGTGAGTACGGAGAGAAGAGGTTCAAATCGCTTGCAAAGGTACGTGCAGCTTGGGTTGGCTTCATCAAATCGTTCGATGGCTGAATCGCTCGGTTCAAATTTTTTTGGCAGGGTTAGATCAGGATCTCAATGACATGTACGCTTTTTGCGTGACAAGCTTTGTGGCGTTTTGGTCACCGGCACTAATGACCTCGCAAAATATTGAAGGTGAGCACGGATGAATGCAGTTCAATGGTTTGATATTGGCGATACTCACTAGGGTTTAATATTATAATTAGGCTCCGTATCTTTCTATCGCCACAAGTGCTTTGTACACGTTATATGTACGAGGCATCCTGAGCCTTCGATGTACATGCCAGAGGCGAGCCCATCTTTTACGTTGCAGAATAATTTGAGGACAAAGAAAGTATACCGGTAGACATATCCTGTCGAGATAAGCAACCGTCCAATAAGCGATTATCAACCATGCGATGGCGTCCCTACTATCAGACAGGGGTCTCTGCCTATTCGGGACATCATCATGCATCAACGCTCGTCGCTGAATATTGAATACCACTATGGGATCCACCAAGTGAGTCGGCCCTCATCTTCGTGTACTGAGATCCCAGCCTGATTTTTCGTTGGTAGAGCTTCCTGCCTGCATGCGGTCACTTTGTATACTTTTTAGCACGAAAATTACCCTGATAAATTGGGGTTCGATATCATCATATCTGTATGCCTCAGATACGGACCTCAACATGGTCAAGTATGGCGTCACAAAGCAGATACTTTGACGAAGTACGAAGGCCAGAGCAGCCCTCGAAATCCGTATAAAACCCTATTGTTCGCTTAGTTTCTTGCAGCAGGGCACACCGCTTTTCCTCCACTCTACACCGACATGTCTCCCGCACGTACTATCCCCACCTTCCGCACAGAGCAGACCTGGGAGCACAACGGCCTCCAGATTCTCGCTGTCGGCGTCGAGTATCCTGCCTTTACTCGGCCTCAGAGTGAAGCCACCAGGGACTATGCCGCTGAGCTCTATCCCTCCACACCAGCGTAAGCACCTTCTTACTACATTTTTTGCTCGCAGCATAAAGACTCATTTGTACTTTGCACAGAATGGAGAAGATGATCGAGATTGCTAATAAGACAGGAATCGACAGCCGCAACTTCGCGATTCCGATCGGCCACCCCGTCATGTACGCCAAAGAGTCTCCGCTCATCGACAAGCAGCGCGAGATGTTCTTGTCGCTCGGTGTCGACCAGGCGACAGCCGCAGCGCGCAAGGCTCTCGCAGAGTGGGGCGGCGACATCCGCCACATCACGCACGTCATCGGTGTCTCCTCTATGGCCTTCAGCAACCCCGGCTTCGAGTTCTACGTCGCGCAGAACTTGGGGTTGAACAAGGACGTCGAGCGAGTCGTCTTGCACGGCGTCGGGTGTTCGGGAGGCTTGGCTGGGTTACGCAACGCTGCGAACATCGCGTGTGGAATGTCGTTCCTCGGAAGGCCCGCGAGGATCTTGGTCGTGTCGACTGAGTTGTCCAGTGCCTCGACGAGGAACGAGCTGGATATGATCCATAACTCGCAGGAGGTCCGCATTCCGGCGGCGTTGTTCGGGGATGCTGCGACAGCGATCGTTCTCAGCAACGGCATCGGCGAGCATCCCGCTTCGTGCAAGCCGGTTTATGATGTCTACGCTTGGCAGCTCACCACGCTCGATGACTGTCCTCACGACATCGCTCTGGATGTCTACCCGGATGGTACGTCACACGCTCTCTAAATCTTATGTTCAATATCATATTGACTTGTACTTTCTTTCTGTAGGATGGCGCGTCAACCTCACCGGTCGTGTGCCCAAACTGACCGCCAACGCCGTGCCCGGCGTTTTCCATGACCTCGTCTCTCGCGTTCCCTCACTCACCGCTTCCCTCGGCTCCTCTCCCTCTCCTGCCGACATCGACTGGGCTGTCCACCCCGGTGGCGCCAAGATCCTCATCGACGTCGTTAAGAAGATGAACTTGACCGACGATCATGTCCGTGCCAGCTGGGACATCTACAAGAATCACGGGAACACCGCTAGCGCGACGATCTTCAGCGTGTTGAACCGTCTGAGGAAGCCTGATATGGGCGAGGGGCGTGAGTGGGTCGTTGGGTTTGCGTTTGGACCTGGTATCTCTGTGGAGACTTGCGTGCTCAGACGATGCAGGCCTGATGCTGAGCTCGAGGGCTTGACCGCTGACTTAAAAGTCTGATGTTGACTCGAGCTCCGAGTCGCTCTACTTGATATCAATGTGTACTAACCACTCCTGTGCTACTAGTTGTTAACCACTGCTACATACCCTTCCTACTGTATATAGACATGCTTATAGATACCTGCGTCGCGTGATCCTCTCATTCCAACTTTACCAACGAGTGATTGCCCAATTTGGAAGACCTGTGTGGCCACCAATGCCACGTGGAGCGTGCGATTGTGGCGCTGACCCTCGAGTCCGGATCAAATACTGAACTGCGACGTTCGTCTGCTCTCCCAACCTTCACTCTTGCATATAAGTATGTATACGCGTAGGAAACGAGGTTGCTCACCACCTGGCCTGAAGTTACTGGGCGAATCAACAATCTACTCACAAGTTCCATCTCGTGATGTCCTTCGCGGCTCCTCCGAGCGTGACCGCGTGCCATGTTATGTAATCATTGTCTGAAACCCAGCTGAGTTACATTAGACCTCACTGTCATCTTCGTAAGTACTGTATTCCATGATGTACAACATTTATGCTTTCTCACTGCGCTGGCTGAGAAGCTTCCCACTGATAGGTACCTGGAATTATTATGCCTAGACGTGCAAGGCGGTGCAGATGTCAACCCACACGGTCAGACATTCTACATGCGCATCAGGTTACAGTCCACTAATCACATATCATACATCAATACGACAGGATATACAGTATACCTCACATCAACCCATCTCTCATGGCCAGCAAACGTGACACACAAGGCCTAGGAGAGACCGGTGCGGTTGCATTGGTCGCCACGCACTGGCAAAACTCGCTCAGTGATCAATGATCCACCCCATCATCAGTCGACACCTACTGACATTCACACATGGAGGGATGTTCAGATCGTGAGGGACATTCCATTAGTGTTCCTATGGCGTTGGCAGCCGTGGCCTCGTCCTTGGCACGTTAGACGTCGCAAGTCGACGACGCGACAACGCTCGACTGCTTTCTTCCCTTTTACTCCTTACACCTTTCGTCCTTTCTTCTTCTCTCTTTTTCTCATCGCGCTCTGAGTCGGGCCAGTCCCCTCTCACTTTGCCTGGTTGTTAAATTTTATTCTTCAGGTTATTGAGCGTGCTTGAAGCCGCCCTTTTTTCGTTCTTTTTTGCATGGTGAGTGATGCGTTCATGTCCTGTGTGTCCATACTAAGAGAGGCATGAGAAGTACCAGTAGTTATCATCTCTTACAATGATTGTACCCTCAGGCTTGCACACCATCTTCTCCGCACGACGTAGGTCTTTCTCCACTTCGTATACGCCACTTCACTTCACCTCAAATTCTCATGTCTCGCTCATAACTCGCTTTTATCTACAGATGCGCCTTCTCGTAATGACGACTCCGATCCCAACCATATCGAAGCCAAGATCTTCGTTACCTTCCACATCATTGGCGGTTTAGGTAATCTGTTAATGCTCATCACGGCGATGGCGTCGAGGAGAGTGAGCAGGCACGTTACATGGATCAACTTTTGTGTGACCTGGGTCATTTTTGCAATCTCGTATACATTACTGTGAGTTTTCTGACTCACTGCTTATGATAAGCTGGATGTAACATTGGACGGACTAATTGCATGCTCATCAATCTGCCAGGTTCTACGCCGGACGACAGTTCAGTGAGGCAGAGCCATCGTTCCCTTTATGTTTAACTCAAGCAGGACTGATCTATGGCGCACCTGTTCTGTGAGTCGTCTTCCTTGTCAGCATCACAAGATCTATGCTCATTGCAAACGATTATCACACATGCAGGGGAGCATGTTCGACGCTTTCCCTGGTTATCCAAGTATGCAGCTCTCCGAAGTTGCACATAATTTGAGCTAATCTGAGACAATACAGATCTGGCAGAGCCTGAGACGGATCATGCACAAAGATGCGTCCGTTGGGCAACTGCGAGGAAGAGTCTCCTCTGTTCACCATCCTCGTGAGTTGTTAGTTTCTTCTTTCTTGGCCAGTGCTGTACTGAATGCTTGGATCTAGCTGGTCTTGTTCCCATACGTCGTATGGTTCGGGATGGTTCTCAGTGCTCTCATAGTAAGTTTAAGCCTTACGTCGGGCATTTGACAGAGTACTGACATTCACATGTGCGCAGGTCGGCTTGCACGATCCCTCAAATGTTTTGCGTACCAATAGTTCAGTTTATTGTGCTATCTGGACAGGAGTTCCGTACGTCCTTTTGGTTGATTCGACTTGTCTTCGATCCTAAGCTCGGACTGTTTTCATTTTCCCTCCATACAGTGGGCATGTCTCGGCAGGAATTGTTGCGGTGGTCCTGGCTTTGGCACTCATCTTCCAAGGTACGTTTCATAGGTTATTATCAACGCTTGCTTATCTCACTCAACTGTCACGTTAAGGTCTCATCGCGGCTCTGCTAAGCCGTTCCTGGGGTGCATATATGAAGCTCCGTCAGGTAGACAAGAACGCACTGTCATTCTCGATGGTCGTACGCATGGGGTGCTTCCTGGTGCTAAACATCATAGCCGTCAGGTGAGTTGGGTCCATTGCGATAGGATGGACAAGACTTGTTTTTCTAAATTCTGCTGCCTTCGATCCTTTAGTCAAATCGTAGTCTTCTTGACTAAGAAAACGGTCATTGCTAACATTTGGATTTCCCTCAGTGAGCAAGTTCCTCTTGTCATGGTTTTCGTATCTGCCCACTAAATCCATTACTTGCAGCACCTATCGCTGCTGTTGCTGTCTTTGGTACACAGAAGGTCGGTCATTTTCATGATCAATCGTCCGATATGCCCGAATCGATCCAACTGACACCGTATTCTGCAGGACATCCTCCGTGTGTGGACCTTCCGCAAGTCTTCTGAGTAAACGTGAATGAAAAGGAGAGGAGCGAGAGCAGTGCTTGCTGACAGGGTGTATATTACTGTTGTAATACCTACATATCATTGTGGTCCCCCGTGCGTTCGTGGGGGTCCGAGATTATCTGATAACTGCTATGACCTTTGAGCGCCTTCGAGCATCGCGCATCAGTGCATGAAGACGCCATTTTCCCTCACTGTACCATGTACCCTCGCAATCGCGTAACCCACGTCCGTGACCGTCCCCGACGCACGACCCCGACGCATATAAGTGACCACACCCTGCTGCGGACAACGTCAACGTCGGGGAGAGGATGCGCCTCGTCGTTCCTCTAAACGTCTGCCATAGCGCAGTGCGCCTTTCGGCGAGAGCTTCTACAAGTTCTCACTTACCAATCCTTTCACGTCGCGCCTCACTCCTACCACCTACACCGTGGTCAGCTGGACGACCACTACGACTTCAAACTCGTTCCTTCCAACACCTTTCTCAGCAACCGCAACCACCGGCACAACCACAACCGCCATCTCCAGAGTCTAAGTCGACCCCTCCGAAACAACCCGCTCAGGCGAAGAAGCCTTCCTCGGATGACGCTGTGCATATCACTGTCGCAGAACAGCGCAGGAAAGATTGGAACATTATAAAGCGGCTCTCTGGGAACTTGTGGCCCAAGGGTGATTGGTCGACACGATCGAGAGTTGTACTAGGCGTGGGACTCCTTATTTCTGCAAAGGTGTGTCTGTACTTGGTATCTCTGGGAAACACAGAAACTTAACGTAGATGCCAGCTGTTGAACGTGCAAGTACCGTTCCTGTTCAAGCAGATCATCGATGCGTTCAACGTGGACCCAACAGCTGGTTCTACGGTATGGGTTGTCGGAGGGTCGCTTATTGTGGGTTGTACGTATGCTTCTTCTATACTCTGTTCCAAAGATGAGACCAACGGTGGTCGATAGATGGTCTTGCAAGAATCGGCGCAACTTTGTTTGGTGAGCTTTTGAACGCCACGTTTGCCAACGTAGGGCAGCGTGCAATTCGCAAGGTCGCACGGGAAACATTCGAACATTTGCTTAACCTGGATCTCAAGTTCCATTTGTCGAGGCAGACGGGTGGTTTAACGAGAGCTATTGACCGCGGTACGAAGTGAGTAGTCTCGGAGTCCCAGATACAGCCCATTATTCACCACATATGCCCGCCTCAAAGGGGTATCACCTTCATTTTGCAGGCTATCATGTTCCGAATAGTCCCAACGGCATTGGAGATATCACTGGTCTGCGGAATCCTGGTATGCACTTGATGCTTGACAGCAATTTCGTTTTTTCTCGAACTTCGTCGTTGACTCACTGTGTAGACCTACAACTTTGGATGGAATTTCGCAGCGATCACCCTGGTTACAATGGCTGCATATACTTGGTTCACTGTGAGGACAACTGCTTGGAGGTACTTCAGCTTATGCCTAGTTTGCTGTTTCTTCTGTTGACATCCTTGTGGCCAGAACTCGTTTCCGTCGTGAAGCAAATGCTGCAGACAACAAGGCAGCGACTGTAGCCGTGGACTCCCTGATCAACTACGAGGCTGTGAAGCACTTCAACAACGAATCGTACGAGATTGCTCAGTACGACAAGCACTTGAAGACGTACGAGAGGGCGGCCTTGAAGATCGCTACTTCGTTATCCTACCTCAACTCTGGACAGAATGTGATCTTCTCCTCGGCATTGACAGCTATGATGTTTTTGGCGGCACAAGGTGTCATCAATGGTTAGTTGAGGTTCCGAACTCCAGAAGCTTAGAATACTGACGTATAGTCGAACAGGTACTATGACTGTCGGAGACCTCGTAATGGCCAACCAGCTCGTGTTCCAGCTTTCCCTCCCTCTGAACTTCCTGGGTACCATCTATCGTGAGATGCGTCAGAGCCTGCTTGACCTCGAAGTCTTGTTCAATCTACAAACACAACACCAGCCTCCCTTGGACAAACCGAATGCAGCGGCCCTCCAACTGCGAGGTGGTTCGATCCGCTTCGACAAAGTCAACTTCGCATATCACCCCGATCGACCGATCTTCAAGGACCTAAGCTTCACGATTCCCGCAGGCAAGAAGGTAGCATTTGTTGGACCCAGCGGATGCGGCAAGTCAACGATTGTCAGGCTTCTCTTCAGATTCTATGATCCTTCCTCTGGACGGATCTACATCGACGAACAGGATATCGAGGAGCTGCAGCTTAGCAGCGTGAGGAAGGCAATCGGTGTCGTACCACAGGATACGCCACTATTCCACTCTGATGTCCTTCACAATGTGAGGTATGGTCGTCTTGATGCTTCCGATGAGGAGGTGAAGGAGGCTGCAAAGAAGGCGCATGTTCATGAAGCAGTCATGCGGCTACCGGAAGGCTACGCGACCAAGGTTGGAGAGAGAGGTCTGATGATTTCTGGAGGAGAGAAGCAGCGGCTAGCTGTGGCTCGAGTATTGTTGAAGGATCCTCCGATCCTGTTCTTCGACGAAGCGGTGAGCATCGCTTCGATACGTCATTTGGTCATCCTGTAGCTGAACTGTTCGCACAGACATCTGCCCTAGATGCTCACACTGAGTCAGAGTTGATGCGCAACATCAACTCCATCCTTCAGGAGAAGTCTCGTACCAGCATATTCATCGCACATCGGTTGCGCACGGTCGTCGAAGCTGGTGCGTAGTTGATGTTGGTCATTATTCTTCTCGATTCACTGACGTGCATGACACATTAGATTTGATCTTTGTGCTCAACAACGGGCAGATTGTCGAACAGGGTACTCACGAGCAACTCATGCGTGCTGGCGGTCTATACCACAGCATGTGGGTTGAGCAGGCGTCACATCTTGAGTATAATATCGCACCAGACACGGAGAAGATCTCTGGTTAGACGCGGCATGTCATCTGGCTCAGAGCAAGTTGGAGGGAGCGAAAGGAAGGCAAGATGATTGGCCTGTGTAGGTGATTAGAGGGCCGCTATTTTTATGTATTTACCTTTGCAGGATAAGATGGATATAGAACACAAGCTCACCAAAGGCTAGCCTATGTTGGGAGTCGGATTTGGTGGTGGTAAGGTGTGGTAGTACAGGCATAATGGCTACACATAACGATGGTCAGAGTCTGAGGGTGGACGGTAAGTTGGCTCTGTTCCGTGGGAAAACTGACAGAAACTGCCCCTTTCGGCATAGGCCTCTCAACAACTGCCTCTTTGGGTGGTTCCATCAATCACAACTCCGAACTCAGACATCAACTTACGTCGAGCCGTTCAGCAGCCAACTTCTCATCTAACCATTATCGCCTCCTCTGCTGTCGACGGCCAGACCCATTTAGAGATGCCTTCTCGCCCCAAGAGCCACACTTCTGTGGCCTCGAATAGCGCCGATGTTCCCCCTGCAAAGAACGTCTCTCTGGAGTTAAATTTAGAAGGGATGGACCCGGAGTATGCGAGGGTGTTAGAGAGAACGAAGGGTCAATGGACTGGTCTCCTACCACCACAACTCTTTCTGGACGTGTTTATGGCCGACGCTCCCTCAGACGCACCATCCGACATCGAGTTTCCTTCCAACGCGTCCTCGAGCTCTGAACTGGCCGAATTATTCGTGAGTCAAACCCACGAATGTCATCATTCTTGTGCCTTGCTTACCTAGTTCAGGTCACATATGTCGAAAACACGAAGATCTGTCCCGGCCTTGTACTTCATTCCTTCGCATATCCAGACTCTTCCCCGTCCGACAACCCCTCCACATCTACTACTGGCCAGAACGACCACTCCCACTCGGACGAAGATGAAAACAACGTGGCCTTAATTTTGGAGAATGGTGGAACGGATACATCTCTGAAAGGCGAAGAGGTGGTGGCCGAGTCAGAAGAGGCTACCGGAGACAGGATTAGTTTCACTTGGCACCAGTTGGCCCTCATGATCGAAATCAAGTGCTCCAAGAGCCCTTTCTACTCACTCGCTGATGCCAAGCGGGCGCGTACCATCGAAAAGCAAGACCCAGAAAGTATCTTCACACGCCTCATGCTTGCCATGTACGCCAGAGAGGCGTTCATTCACCATCAACGGACTCATCTCTTTCAACTCCTTATCGTCGGGAACCAGGCGCATTTTATTCGATGGGATCGCGCTGGGGCAATTGTTTCTGGTGCATGGGATTACATCGAGGACCCTCAGCCACTCGTGCAGTTCCTCTGGCGGCTTAACCATATGACTCAACGTCAGGGTGGGTGGGACATGACAGCGTGTATCCCTTCGGCAGATGAGTTGTCTCGCTTCCAGAAAGCGATTGAAGGCTGGATAGAGCGTTGTGGGGGAGTCGAGAGCATCAAATTGATATTTGGCGCAGAGGACACCTTGGACTCGGAATACCCTGCCTACAAGATCAAGGTCGAGCCGGGGCGAATTGGGACACGACAAGAACTCATTATACAGAAGCCTCTTGTGTGTTCTCGCGACGTTCTTGGGAGGGCCACGAGAGCTTATATCGCCTACAATCTCCAAAGCGACGAAATCGTGTTCTTCAAGGATGGCTGGCGTACCGATTCGGAGCAGAATCTGGCAGAGGACACAATTTACGCGAAGCTGAAGCGTCTTGGAATTCCGAATACTCCTCGTGTTCTCTGTGCCGGCGACGTTGCGCTCGACGGGATCGAGCAGGAAACCCTCCTCTTATCAAGGCGTTTGGTCAGCGCGTGGCTTGTGTCTAGCTCGTTATCCTCCCACCGATATCATCATCGTGTTGTCCAGGAGCTCGCATACCCTTTAGAATTTCTTAAATCCGACAAAGAATTCATAGTGGTGCTGAGAGACTGCTGTGTCGGTCAGTCCCACTTGTCACTATCTCATCATATACGACATCTAATCTTTAACTGCTCAGCGATTCAAAAGGCTCATAGGAAAGGCATACTTCATCGGGACTTCAGCATTGGGAATATCATGGCCAAGTTCAGCGCTGCTGGAGTGTTTGAAGGAGGTGTTCTGATTGACTGGGACCTTAGTGGCACCACAACTGATCGTAGCCCCAATCGTGGTCGAGTGAGTGATCATCACGATGTATGTGAAAGTTATATGCTGTTCTAACATGCATAATAGGGGACGTGGCCTTTCTTATCCATCGACATACTGCAAGATCCAAGCAAACCTTTCGAGATCATGGACGATCTGCAATCTCTGTTCTGGGTCCTCCTCTACATCTGCATGCGTTTCTTTGACGACGACTCACCAGAGAGCATCGATCTTCAAACCATCCTTCTTCAGAGAGAGCGCGCCATCGTCAACGGGAGGACTGAGTGTCTAGGTGGTAGTATGAAGGTGGACTTCTTGCTCGATCGACAGTTCAAAGATCTCACTTTCACCTCGAGCCGCATGGAGGAGCTCATGAAGACTATGGCTATCAAGTGGAAGAAATACTACAGACTATGGGAGGCTATCGACCATGCCAGTTGCAAGGAGGATCTAGCCTCAGCAACCTCCAAGTTCAGGCAATACAAGACTCAAATGAGCGAACCACAGTTCTGGATAGATCTCCTTGATGAATTCATACGCGGAGATGTCGGCGAGGACGGAGCTGTACGTCATCAAGTGCCGCGATTTCTCATTCGGCCCACCCCCGTCAATTTGGCTGAGGAAATTTGCGTATTTGGAATGCTGAGATCGGGACTTCAAGATTCACCTTCAATAATCCCTCGGGAGACCGCTGAAGTCACCAAGGCATGTCCTCGGAGCCATAAACGCACTCACGCTCAGCTCTGGTCAGATGACGAGCCTCTCATCGTGTCACATACCCCTACCACTCCTCTGGTTAAAAGAACCAAAGACATGGAGGATTCCACTCGCGGAGAAGACGTGTATTGGGCCTGGCCACAGACGGTAGTAGACGTCTCAACAGCTTTACCTCGAACTCCACCGCCGAAGGGGGTAGGTACACCAGCTGCAGAGCTTGCACCTCATATACCTCTTTATGATGCACGCGTAACTGAAGAGGCACCAGATACTGAGTAGGCAAAAGAAGTCAAACGAAGAAGTGACCAGCAATGTGATCGGGCAGCTGTACCAATATTCCTCTTAGACCTATTAAGTTGACAGTAAATTCTGCGCAAGGCGATTAGTACAACCAATCGAGTAGATATGTGAAGAGTATTTGAACACTTGATTCGCTGGGACGAAGGCATTGTTATCGTGAACCATAATAACTGCCTTTTGTAGACAACCTTAGCCTCTAACGGTGATAGCCGAAGACAGCTACCAGCCGTAACTTGGAAGTTGAACGTTAACGTTAACATTGAACTTCTCTCCACTTTCAAGTACTACTTCGCGCTCGACTGTAGTCTAACTTCGACTCAATAAGTCTTTCCAGCCCATTTTACTGCCAGCACCCGCCATATTGCGACCCTTTTCGAGTATCGCTTCACAGAGGGTAGTGTTTCGCTGGTGATACACTTGAAGATCGCCTTCACAGCTTCTATCAAACCCTCAGCAGCGACCGACAACACCCTCAAATATGTTTCTGACGGATCAATGCATGCGCAGCTACCCCGCATGCGCCCTGGTCTGCGGCCCTAAGATGTGAAGGCCCGTATTTGAGGTGTTCTCGTAAGCGTTTCCAAGCCAGCATCAGACGCCTTCTCTACTCTTCGTTCGTCCACAGCGGCGCACAGGAGAACGCGTACTTGAAAAGTTCAGAAGAGTGCAATTCAGGTGCTGTAATTATACCTGCTGGTTTTCGATAGATTCAGTCCTGTCTCTTCGGGCATGGTTGCTAGACATATCTGAATCTCGGGCCAGCAACATCAGGTCATGGATGGCCGTCCATCGTATATCGGGCATAGGGCAGACATCAATATTCAATGGCGGTGAGCACAGACTCTCTCGTCTTCACCCTCATTGTAGCATCCATTCAGGTTGTGTCATGACTACCAAGCCCAAGCGGTATAAAAAGTGTCGCTTGTTAGATGGGTAGCGGGTTACGCTCGAACCGAGTGCATTTCCATCACCGACATGGCCTTCAGCAAGGTTCTCAGCCTCATTTCACTTATCAGCTACCTTGCTCTCGATGCACATGCAGCTGTTGCTTTGACTGGCCAAACGATCCTCGTTGGAGACATCTCATACTACGTCCCCCCAGACTACGTGGCGCAGCTGGAGCTTGGGTCTTATAGTTTGTCTCTGAACAGCTCTGACCTTGTGCCGTTTACTTTCGTCTCGACGACAACTTTCGAGTTCACGGAGAGCGACCTCACATCTTTAAGCAGGAATTACAGTGCATCTGATGACGTATGGCAGACTTCTTTCTTACAAGGTACATCTCCGTCTCAAATGTCAGCTGTCCTTCCTATTCCAACGCCTCTAACGATATATCATTGTAGGTGTCTATGTATCGAGCTCGAACAATGGGACGTTCGTCACCTTGACCCCAGGGCAAGACTCTGTTAAAGTCGTGTTGGGATCAAATACTGCACCTTTAACGAAGCAGATCCCCAGCGGACCTTACTTTGTAGATCCTGATACTGGCAACGTCCATGAAGGTCAGCGCGCAATGTGTATGTCTGTTGCCTATCTGATGATAGTTCACTCGCAGCTTGGAGACTTTATGACGATACCAATGGTGCGTGCCTGTACGGTACTATCCCAGATGGGAAAGGTGGTTACAAGCAGCTTCCTGCTCACGCCAATGGAGATGCCACACAAGGCATTGCAGTACCCTCGCGTCTCTACTTCACTGCTTCCTCCGAAAAGCCTCTGGCCGGGAAGCGTATCGCCGTCAAGGACATCTTCGATATTTCAGGCTTGAAAACCTCGTGTGGCAACCGTGCGTTCTTCGACCTATACCCCGCCAAGAACGAGACTGCTCCTGCAATTCAACGATGGATCAATGGCGGTGCCATCATCGTCTGCAAGACTTTCCCTTCTCAATTCGCCAACGGCGAGACTGCCACCGCCGACTGGGTCGACTATCATGCCCCGTATAACCCTCGAGGTGACGGTTATCAGGACGGTAGCTCGTCTTCTACTGGATCGGGGGTTGCGGTTGCCGCTTACGATTGGCTGGACTATGCTATTGGAAGCGACACGGGAGGATCTATGCGTGGACCTGCTGCTGCCAATGGCGTTTATGGTAATAGGCCATCTCATGGTGCTGTGTCGCTGGATGGTGTGATGCCTC
The DNA here is from genome assembly GCA_037042295.1 of Irpex sp. Y119-03. Taxonomy (NCBI): domain Eukaryota; kingdom Fungi; phylum Basidiomycota; class Agaricomycetes; order Polyporales; family Irpicaceae; genus Irpex; species Irpex sp. Y119-03. The sequence continues at coordinate 164,115 of JAXQKB010000341.1, read as the reverse complement.
TGTCACCCGAGCTTGATACTGCTGGGGTCTTTGCGAGGGATGCTAAGAGCTGGAAGCTTGCCGGTGATTGGTGGTACAAGGACTACAAGCAAGTGCGTGTCTGATTTGTGTCCAAATTGTACAGTATACTGACCTAGGGCTCTTCTCCTCGATAGTTCCACAAATACCCTACGAAGATCCTCTTTCCTGTCGATGGCTTCGGGAGCAGCTTCCTGACCACTCCTCCGGTCAACGGCACTGGGGACGCAATGTTCAACGAGTTCATCACCAAACTCGAAGGTTTCCTTCAGACGAATCGTACAGAAGTGAACGTCACAGATCTATGGAAACAGACCAGTCCTCTGATCGCGCAAGGCCAAAACCCTCCTCCCTCCCTCGAGACCGTTCTTAACACGACATACTCCGACCTCATTACCCTCGACCAAATCGCTTTGGTTGCCGATCCCTTTATTGCGGATTATAAGGCAGCTAGGAACGGACGTGCGCCATTTGTTGACCCTGCTCCGCTGGCCCGGTGGGCATACGGCCGTGGTTTGTCGAATGGCACTCAGCAAAAGATAGATGCCATTGCGAACAAGACGTTATACATGAACTGGTTCCAGCAGGATGTTCTTGGCCTCAACAATGAGACGTGTTCGGACGCTATCTTGGTGTACCCGCTGGACGCTGGATTTACGAACTATCGCAATGAATACCACAGGTTCGTTTCTTTCTGCCTAAATTGTCTATACGTTTCCCTTTACTGAAATGGCTCTAGCTCCCCTCCTCGTGCACCCTTTGGGTATGGCTTCACTCGCGCTGCTGTGTTTGCCGAACTTCCCGACATGGTTCTCCCAGGTGCGTTGCTCCCTTACTTCGAGTCACTCGTAAGAGACTAATGGATGTGTATACGAAGTGGGCGAGCTCCCCTATAGCTCGACTGTCACAGGCACCACGGAATATCTGCCTGTCAGCATCAGCGTCGTCGCAAACAAAGCTTGTGTACGTATTTCCAGTGTCGTTACAATACTCTCCATGCTAATCTGCTCTATTGCTCGTATATTCCAGGACTTGATGTTATTTAGCTTATTTGATAAGCTTGCAGATGCCGGTATCTTGAAGACGGTCAAGACTGGGTCCACGCTCTTCCTTTGAAGACTGTGGCAGTTCTCCTGTTCTGGACGCTTTAGCCGAGATTTTGAGTGTCGCAAAGACATATAACCACCGTAGTTGTTAATTGGTACACTTAGATCCATATACTTGTTAATATGAACATGAAATAGCCACCTGTCTGTTTTTGTTGCGAAAGGGAAGTTGTAGGGGCCCGAGGTGCGCCATCATATGCATGTCACACCTTCCGGTATGCTTGTGACGAAATTGTGACGACTTGAAGTTTGAAGCGACCTTGGCGAAACCGGTACCATAAGTATGCATGCGACTTCTTACTTCCTTCCTGCACTCACTACTTACCACGATGAGCTCGTCGACCACCACCCTTGTCAACTGCAAACATGGTCAAGCTTGCCAGGCGTCACTGAAGTCGTAGTAGCCTGTGAACGGAACACAACCGGCTCTTTTCACATGCTACCATGAACTTGAGCTTCAGACCGCTTTCCACGTCTTTTCCTAGGCTTCAAAGAGTTGTATTTCAACGAGCGAGGCTTGTTGAACAACCGCGAAGAAGCATACGACGTAAACACGACATGGCTGCGAAGCACGCTGTACAAGAACCCAGGCTCTCCGCCAGTCTCATTGTTGTTAATCAGCGGAATGAGATTCTGTTGGTGCAGAGGAATCCAAAATCTAGTGCGTTTGCGGGTATGCACGTACGTCTCACTCTATTGTAGGGGCTCTATTGAGCATATTGTTTGTGCTCACTATATGTGCAGGTCTTCCCCGGAGGAAACTACGACTTCGCGCAAGATGCCGGGTCATTGGAGATGACGGCCATAAGGGAAACGTTCGAGGAGACTGGCGTTTTACTCGCATCCCCTTCGAATGATACTGGGAAGTACCCGAACGACGTGGAGCTGGACAAGGCGAGAGCAAGGATACACTCACAGAAAGAAAGGTTTGGAGAGTTCCTTGAGAAGTGGGGTTTACGTGCGGAGGTGGGAACACTGGCGAAGTTCACTATGTGGACGACGCCTGTTAATCAGCCGAGGTGGGCTAGTTGTTCTAATTGACTACTACGCTAGTCTGATCGACATTCATCCGCTCAAGACGGTTCAAGACCCAGTTCTATGTAGCCTTCCTCTCTTCTCCTTCCACGGCTTCCACTTCAACGCCTGTCACGACAACTACCTTCACTTCCGGTGACAAACATGACCGCCTTCCCACCCCCGACGGTGGCCTCGAAGTCGTCGCCGCGCGTTACATCCACCCCACCGACGCACTCCAGGAATGCGCCTCTCGCAAGATTGCACTAATGCCTCCACAATATTACCTCGTCTCGACCCTCGCACCGCTACTTGTAGGCAGAGTTAGTACTCCCGAGCAGAGAGAACGGGTGGAGCGGCTTGCGAAAGGGGCGTTTGGGAGGATGGATGTGAACCCTGTTCCGCTGACGCTTATACCTGGTCAAGAAACTGAGGTGAAACGGGTAGGTAAGGGATGGTCGTGCTTGGTGTATGAGGGAGATGAAGCGAGGGGTGGGGTGAAGGGTAGGAGACATCGGTCTTTGGTCAAGTTTGAGAAGCCTGGGGTAAGTTGTCCGTCAAGTTCCCCTGGATGGCCAACGATTAAGATTTATGCTTGCAGGTGATATCAGAGATCGAGCTTCAACGGAACTTTGACGTGTACGATGAAAGTGTTGTTGAGCGTTTGGTCTCGGATGCGGAGAGGGAGAGGTCGCGATTGTGATTGTAAGCTGTATTGACTGTACTCATGACATCAAGGATTCCAAACATAATCTTCTACTGTCTCCCAAGACCATCTCAAACCCTCAAATTCACCAATTGCAGGAACATCGACCACAGTTTCTGCCAATGTGTCACCTTTGGGAAAGGGGACTGCCTGTGTATGGTCGCCGTATGATTTGACTCCCTTCCACTCCTTCGAGAAGTACCATCGCTTGGCCGAGACACCTTTGACACCCCTCATTACCACCTGCGCCCACTGCCCAACCAAGATAAAGATCCCTCTCGTCTCCAACTCCGGGTCCAAATTCGCATCACGTTCAACGGTTGGTCGAAGTCGAAGCATAACAATACGCGAGCCAGACGGAACCTGCTCGTCTTTCCACACCTCTTCATACGCCTCAACCTTCCCACTCTCTGGATTCACCATCTCACCACGCTCGACTTCACTCCCATCTTCCAAAATCTCACAATGTCCAACGTCCGGAGCCGCCTCTCCTCCACCTTCCACAGCACGATTGTCCACGAAGTGATCCCACTGACACCTCCCGTCTTCATAGTACTTCTTCACTCCAGCGAACGCCCACTCGCACTTCGTTGGATCGGAATGTAGAGGACGGAAGTCGGTGAAGAGGTTGGTGGTGCCTCCTCCGTTTAGGACAAGCGTGTCTGTGGGCTCGGTGGGTGGGTTTGGGAGGAAGCGAATGGATGTGCGATGGGATATCGATGGAGGTCGAGGGTCCATTGGGTGGGGTTTGGTCTGATGAGCGCGGAGTACGAGGGTGGTGGTGGTCAAGAAGGAAGAGAGATGAAGATTGCTTCTTCAGGCAATTCGATTCAGATTCAGCCCGCAGCTCCGAGCGGGCCGGACTCTACTATCTCACTTTCCGGGTACGTTGCATCAAAATACAGGTTATGAATTTCTTCTGCCCTACACTACTCGTCTACTACAACCTCCGCAACTTCTTGCCCCTTCGCCTCGTCGGTGGCGCCCTCCCCTTTGTCTGATCAACTGTCAAGTTGCCCTGGGGCTTAGACTTGGGTGTCTTCGTCGTGTTCGGAGGTGTATCGACATCCGCTTCGTTCGAACCCTCTAGTGTACGAATCTCGGAGGTCGCGGTCAGAGGAACTGACGACGATGCCTGATAGCCTGGTGCTGACGACTGGCTGTCTTCAATCGAAGGACCTTCCGAGCCTGATTCGTCCCCAGATTCCACGTATCTGGTTGTTGCAGGCCCGCTAGGCTCGCTGTCGACGTCACTGCAATCAGCGTCATCGCGGCTTCTTTTGCCCTGTGCCTGTTCTTGCTGGTCTGCCGGAACCAGCTCTGGTGTAGCCCTGGTTAAACGAGACTGCATGGTCTTCCTCGAAGCATTCGACTTCTGCGCCTCCATAACACGTAGCTCCTTGGCCATAGCCTCCGCTATTCTGTCGTTCTGTTTGACGGTAGACTCCAACGGAAAAGGGCGTCTTTTATCCGGTGCCCATCGATTGACGTCGAACGCCGCTTTGTACACCGAACTCCAGAAGTGAGGGCTGCATACCTGTGCGTACTTCATAGCGAAGGCTTGCGCAATCGGAGCCTGCTCTGCCAATACTGGATCGTCGACAGCGTGGCAGGTCCCGGCGATGTCCAGTGCAGCCTGGATACTCGGTATGTCCGCTCGGTTCAGCTCCGCCTTGAGCCGGTAATATTGTTTCCAATGGGTTGCCATTGTCCCCAACAGCCACCCTACGCTCCTAGACTCGAGACTATCGGCAAAATCTCCTATCTTGTCGTCCAAGAAGAACTGCTTCTTCAACTTGCCGCCTACGTAGTATAAACGACCATTGATGATGGTGGTGTCCTGCTCTGTGTACATGTCGCCGGAGAGATTACTTGGGTGCTCGAACAGGGCAACAATGGCCCAGAGTAGGACCCAAAAGAGAGCTTGAAGATCGTCCAGAATGTCGTGGGGCTTCAGTGGATCCTCCAGCTGCTCTATGGATAAAAAGTTCCATATAGGCTCAGAAGGCTACGAATAAGTCAGTATTCTGGCTTCGAACTCAAGAGATGTTATTTGAATTACTCACGTCGACTCGGTGACTTTGCAACTGTTCACGGGTAGTTTGTGTACCTAGGGGCTGTACATAGCCACAGTATTCCCAATTAATCAGAACGCCCTCCCAGAAACCGTACTCCGGACGATATCTTGCCATAATATTCGATGGGGTGATGTTCTTGTATAATAACCCAGTCTTCGACGCTCCTGAGAGAGCTAGAAGCACACAGACAATTTGAGTACTTTAACATTATGATATAAAGGGGATGGACACATACCATAATGACAGGTTTGCATAACGTACATCACGTCCCTGATGTTCTGCAGGCATACCAGTGGGCAATTAACGTCCTGCAAGATCCGATGCTGGCGTATTGGATGCGTGATGACTATGTTCCTACGCTTCGGTGATTGGCCAATCACACTTCCCACCAGCTCGTGCATACGTGTTACATTGCCAGCCACATCTCCGCTAGCGTAAATCTCCGGTACGGAGGCCACATTGTACCGCTTTAGAATGCTATAGGCCGTTGCCTCCGCGAAGGAAACGCTGTCATCGACTCTCCAACAGTCCTTGAAGATGACCAGCTTGTTCAATTTCCTGCTGTAGGCAAGATACCTGCGCGTTCCCTTCCCAATCATTTCCCCTTGCCTCGTATGAAATGGTCTCTTGATAATGATTACGTCTTCTCCGTCTCTAGGATTTAGTGCAACCTTATAGGCGGGCCAGTTAGCATCCAAAGCCATTGTGATGTCCATGGCGGGAGTGCTCCCCCAAACTGTGCGTGCAGCTGTACCCGGATAGAACGACAATAACCAGGTGGCACAAGCAGTAGAGAACTGAGTGCACTCGAGCGCAGTCGCCGCAGACACCGTTGCGTCCCACCCGCGCTCGATTTCACTCATACGTCCGTACACGTGCAGGAACAGCTTCAGTGGCCTTGGATCCTCGACGTAGTTGAACTTGCCTGACACAGACGCGCCGGCACGGTCCCATCGTATGAAGCGAATCTCGTTACCCAAAACGAGTAATTGGAAGAGATGTGTGCGGTGTTGGTGGCTGAAGGTTTGCTCCGCGTATGACGCCAATCTCCCTCGGGTTATCAAACTCTGATACTCTCGCCGCTCGATCATTCCCAGTTGTGGCGGGTCCCCGGGCCTTTCGTGAAATGGATCCCCGTAATTCGTAAACTCAATGAATAGGCCAGGTTCGTGCCAACTGAAGGAGAGGACTTTGTTGCGATCCGCTGATGTGGCCTTCTTTGGGTTAGCACGGGTTCCCGTGCCGTTCTTACTTGATGCAGGACTCAAGATAGTCAACATTGGGTCTAATGCCTCTCGAGATTCAGCAGTCATCGTATAAATCTTGACACCGTCTGGGCATAAGCCAGATTCGCGAATAGTCTTCAGCTAGAGATTAATATCCTCAGCTTTCTCGGTCGACTAGGACACCTATGGGCTGTTCACTCACGAAGTCTTCGATCCCGCAAACATGTCTATCGTCGTCACTGGAGCACTGCGGGAACTTGATGTCCTCATATGATGGCATGGAAGAAGCCTCCTGGAGTGTTTTGGCTGAAGACATGTACGTCTTGATGAAGTCCAGAGGAGCGAGAAACCCCGCCCAGAAACCTTCGGTTAGTCTGGCAATATCTGTGCATTCGACAATGCAGTCGACGATATCGTCCTCGGGTAAAGATGGTTCATTGGTCGTTGACACTGGGTGTGAGGGTAGCGCACGAGCAGGGTTTAGCCAGTCAGATATTGTCTGTTCTCTCCCCGGACAAGACGGTTCCAGAACTCACTAGCTCCGATAAGTGACCTCGGTGTCTCGTAGTGGGATTCGACTGTCGCGGGTGGCTTGCAAGTTGTTCAAGGCCAAGACTGCGGCCGACCAACACATCCTGTGCCCCGTATATATACCTTCGTAACGCGGACTTCCCAAAGGGGCAGTTGTGACCAGGCCACATCCCAAAAGGGCAGTTACTAGGCCGGCCACGTGGTCGTGAGTCAACAATGAAAGCTTTATCAATCTCCATCGTGCTGATACCATCGCTTGCGTATGCATAGCTTTCTGTAAACATTGACAAGCTAGGAGTCAGATCGGACGCTCACCTACATAATTCATGTAGTTATAGTATTTTGAGAAGATTTGAATATTCAGCGTTAAGGCGGCAGGGACATATGATAATGCCTATTATACAGATTGCACACGCTCTGGTGAAAGTAAAATATTCAAGGTTCAGCTACACGCTGATGACTATGCTTGGCACGGTACCTTCTTAAGATACAAGTCTCCACGGATATACCGGGACCAAACGCGCACGCTACGACAAAGTCTCTCCCTTTCCCCATATCATCATTTCTTAGTCTGCTGAGAACGCTGAATATAGTTGCACTGGAAGTGTTTCCATGTTTTCTGTATATGTCCCAGCTCGCGCGCATGTGCTCTCCCGTCAAACCCATCTCTTTTGTGACCTCAGTAAGAACCTTAGCGCCGCCGGGGTGAACGGCCCAGTCGAAATCTGTTGGTGCGAGGGGAGGCTTTGAGATGAGGGCGGGAACTCGTGAAGTGATGGACGAGAAAATGCGAGGAACGGAGGAAGATGTCAGTTTGGGGATTTTGTGACTTAGAGACGCATGCCATCCTGACCAATACACATATCAATAGGTGTACTGTGGGAGAGGAAGTTACATACCATCGGCAGCGAGGTCAAGCCTAAGGTCGTTGGCGGACTCCTCAACAGTGGTCGTATCCCAGCCAAGAAGATCATACACAGGTGTAGATGGCTCAGGATCGTCTCCAATGCAGTTACTCAGAATGAGTGCTGAGCCGGCATCGGCAAAGAGAGTGGCTGGAATCAGGATCTCCTGGTCATGGTGAATGCGATCGAGTTCGTTTCTGGCACATAGCGAGGCAAGCTCTACAGAAACGACGAGGATACGTGCTGGTCGTCCCATGAACGTGTACCCACACGCAAGTTGGGCAGCGTGACGAAGTCCTGCAAGGCCGCCAGCGCACCCAACGCCTTGTAAACAAGCGCGGTCTACATCCTTGGCTAGACCAAGTTCTCGAGCGATGTAGTAGTCGTTTCCTGGATTACTGAAGGCTGTGGACGACACAGCGATAATGTGCGTGATCTGGGACAGGTCGCCGCCCCACTCCGCGATAGCGGTGCAAGCAGCTTGAGTCGCGAGCTGAACGCCTACTGTGAGGAATAATTCGCGCTGTTGCTCCACGTCCGGACTCTTCGCACCATAAATAATAGGGTGATCTTCGTCGAAGGCACAGGATCGCATTTCAATACCCGTCCTTTCCGCAATGTCGAGCACCTTTTCCAGCCTTTGGTAGAATCATCAGCATCATGCCGACGTCACAGCATACCGTGGGTGTGAATGTTAAAACTTACGCAGGAGTCATTGGATAGAACCGTGACGCATATTCGCGAAGGAGTAACTTCTGAGGGACGTGACGTTCTGGGTAGGCTGAAGCAACTCCTACGACTTGAAGGTTCATATCAGCGGGGAATGGCGCTTTGTAGGGTGGCCTTGGGGATGTGACTCGTACGGGAGACATAGATGACAAAGGAGAGGTGCGGGTAGTACAGACATCCTAGCAGATGGTGAAGGATTTATGATGAAAAATGACGCATGAATGATGGCCCGTAAACCTGTCATTTGTTCCTTGAACCGTGATAAACACGGGCGGTGCTCTAGCAGAGGATTTCGACGCCCATAGTGCCTTGGCGGCCATTGTTTGTAAGCAGCAAGGGCCCACCGCGACCGTTCCTGTTTGAGGGATCGAACACGGTAAACATTGTTCACTGAGGGCGACGACACATATAGGCCCTGTCGAGTAAGCTTTAGTCGACGCTTTGCTGGGATCGCGGAGCATCCTGGAGAGTAAATTACGATGTAGTAGTGATAGGTAAAGGGAGCTTTAACCATCAAGGCGTTGCAATCTATAATACGGAATAGGTGTCATTGTGTCAAAACTACACAGCCTTGGGTCGCTAACTTTACCTAGGTCTTATCAGTCGTGCCTTTCATCTTGAAGGTGACCGCCCTTCCTTAGTATTGTCTGTATCGGTGTTCAGTGATCATGACATGCCTATCGAGACGGTGCATTGAACAAAGGTGGACCAGCGGAGCACTTACCGATTAATTCAAGTTGACGACTACATATTTTCTGAGCAAGACTCGATTGGATGCAACTGCTAACGGAGTACGCCATTTGTTTAACTGCGCTGAGTACCTGGCATAGCGGGGCGGCCATGCGTGAACCGGTCCTTAGGCTTTTCACGTTGGGATAATAAGCCTTACTGCCATGGAGGGACCTAGTGTGTGGCAAGGAAGGAGGCAAGGAGACATGAGTACAGCATTGGATTAAGGCTGCAAAACACGAACCATGGTGATGCAAACCCTTTCATTTCTGTTCACCCAGCTAGGGCCCGTTCTGAGGGGCTGAGGACTCAGAAGACATCCAAGTCAGTTCAAGCATCATCGTAAGGAGCACAATCGGCGATGTATTGGAACCCATTACCTGACACTAGCACCAACATGCCAGTGGCGAGTCGCAAAGCACTTCGTAGCGATAAACACCTTTCTTCTTACGGTTGCCAGACTTCAGCCCGACCATGGCAAGGTGGGTATTGAACAAACTGCATACATATCGCTGGTGCCCCGACCGTCTGATTGAAGAAAGGTTTCCAAAGCTCTAGTCAGCAGATAACCGTACAGTTTTGTATCGGGTATGTGGAACGACTAGACTGGAAATAGAGAGAAGGATGTCGTTGGAACCAAAGTAGTACACCGCGACGGCGGCGGGTGCGTCGGGAGTCGGTGATCAGGCGCTTGATGCGAGATACCATTTTGGGAGTAATACACCGACATAGACGCCTAGCATCAACGAAGCTCTCGCTCAGCTCGACGTCAAGACTCTCCCGAAGGCCCTACGCCATTACACGCTACGTGAGTGTTGCTAGTCCATTCTATGGCCCGTCTAGACGTTGGGAGGAAGGTACGGAGGAGGTGGGAGAGGTGGAACAGGCTGGATGGAAGGATACGAACGCAGATGACGGGTCTATAGCTTGGTGAGCAAGTATGCTGATATTTTGTGTTCCTGCAGCCGGACTAGTGCGAACGACTATCGCAGTGAGTACATTTCACAAAATCTGAGCTCGAGAGCTGCAACTGATGTCCGCATGTAGCTACCGACCACTTCAACCGAACTCGCCCAGCATGATCATTACCAAGGAGCACAGGCGCACCATCTACGAGAACCTCTTCAAGGGTACGCAATGATTCCCCCTGCTCTGCCTTACAGCGATCTCAAAATATGCTTTGAAATCGCTTAGAGGGTGTTCTGGTCGCCAAGAAGGATTACAATGCGCCGAAGCACGAAGAGCTTGACATCCCCAACCTCGAGGTTATCAAGGCCCTGCAGAGCCTTACCTCCAAGGGCTACGTGAAGACTCAGTTCTCGTGGCAGTGGTACTACTACGTTCTCACCCCCGAGGGCGTTGAGTACCTCCGTGAATGGTGCGTAGTATAGCAATGCACATGAAGCATTTCTTGATATCTTTCTCAGGCTCCACCTTCCCGCCGAGATTGTCCCCGCCACACACAAAAAGGCGGCTCGTCCTGCTCGTCCCGCTGGTATCCGCCAGGGTGGTGAGGGTGCTTACCGCGCTCCCCGCCCCGATCGTGATGAGTACAGGAAGAAGGACAGCGCACCGTCTGGCGAGTTCAGGCCACAGTTCGCTGGTGTTGGTCGGGGTACCCCACGGGAGTAAACTAGTGCGTCTGTTGCACTAGTCTTATTTTCTCTCTTCGCAGGGCGGAGGCAGCGTGGGGATGCTGGATCGGCAGGGATGTCGGGGCGTCCCCTTTTCCACTTATATCATCATGCTGTCGGATGTGTTTTTACCTCCCTCTTTACTTGTCGTCTCACGCAAAATTGTAGTATGAGCCCTCTCTGCATGCCCCGCTTATGCTATGTCGTCTCGCTGTCACGTTCTTGCTTTCAATTAACCAAAAAGTTCTACAACGTTTCTAGGTACGTGTTTACCACGGCCCTGTGTACGATAATCGACAATCTGCCTAGTGAAAGAGCTATAAGGTTCACATCAGTTCCGCTACCTAAGGAAACAGTAAATTCGTTACGCATACCTGACTCTCCCACACCCTCTGGCTCCGCTGACAAAAAGAGTAGACTGCATTGCAGCCATTTTGTCTAGAATCCCCCAGATGCCGGCGTCCTCCCATATCGCACCAGAATCGTCTTCATCCACAAGCGAGAAGTCCCGCCCTTGAGCTTGCGTCTTCAGCTCCATCCGGACCCTTTGCATCTGTTCAGCCAGACCAGTAATATTCCACTCTTCCAGGGGACCTCCAACGTCGAACGCTGTTGTCACAAGCTGCATCGCCGACATATGCTCCTCCGTTACCATCTTGAACGTATTCGAGCGCTGCGTAGGTACTCCGATGCGTTCATTACTATTCGACGACAGCAAAGGTACGTCCGTTGCCACCCAGACGGTCTTTATCCCCTTCGCTAGGGTCGGGTCTGCCAGGAGGGAGCTGAGCGTGTCGACGAGAGCCTCGGCGCAGTCGTGAAGTAGGTCCGGCTGTACCGTCTCCATTCGCCAGTGGACGGCAAGGTAGGGGCGGGATGCGGACGCGAGAAGGTCAGAGAGCTCCCAGAGCTTTTGAGAGTAGTCGAACCCAGATGCGGAGGGAACAGCGTAGAATGGGAGGTGTCGCAGGTCCCAGTGGACAACAAGAACCTCAGCTTCAGATACCAAGTCGGGTTTATGCGTAGTTTGGTCTGTGTCGTAAGCGTCTTGAAGCAACGTCAGGTCTGGACTGATTGGCTCTGTGAGGGTCATCCGCAAGACATCCTGGTCCGTGAGGTACGTGGACATAGCGATACCAGGGGAAGTAGCAGCGGTCGCGTCAGATATGTTCGCGTGCACAGAAAGCGGCCGGCGAGAGTCCAGAGTAAGGTGCCGCAGCTTAGTCTTCAAACAGAACGAGTTCTTGAGACGAGGATCGTTTTCTTCCAGTGCGTGATCGTCGACGTATAGAGCAAGCCCATCCTGAGCAAGAGCCTGAGTTGATTCGGCATGGTTGACGCGTAAAGCCATTCGTTCGTCGAAGAAAACAAGCTGGCCAGTAGGTGGATCAGGTCGCATTCCGACCCAAGTCCTGAAGTCGTCCATGAACATCACTTGGCCGACGCCTCCGCTAATGTCCCGGAATTGTCTCGCTACGCTGCCGACATCATAATACGCCTCAAATCCCCATCTTCCACAAGCACCAAGTCGGCTCTTGCTAACATTTGGGAGCACAACAGTTCGGTTGAGTGCTGCAGCGAGATGAAGGATCTGGGTAAAGTGGATGCGCCCTCGAGACTCTTGCTCGCCAATCCACAGGGGAAGGAGAAGCCGGCATCGGTCTTGCGCGCGACAGAACTGCGAGTCCACGAGGCTTGTGGTGAGGCCGACACGGGTCGCGTCGGGCGATGGGTGAACTTCAGGGACTGCAGTAACGAGTGGAGGCCAGCGCATATGCGCGATGTCTGTAGTGGTAGCCGTCTCTTCTTGCTCTTCACCCATAAAATCCGGAATGTCTGTGCGATCGACTTTTGGTCTTCGAGGAAATGGAGGTCTGGTTCGTGGTCGCTGTTGTGGCTTCAAATCTTGTACGAAAGGACTTGTCGTAGGACGAGCGGACAAGGGGAGTAAGCTAGTAAATCGCCAGAGAGTCGCAGCAATTACAGCAAGAAGTAGCAGTCCCAACAGCACATATCTTCGTCGTGCAAACGTTCGAAGGGTTCCTCGTCCAGTCGTTTTGGCCACCCAGTTGGATCTGGTTCGACGCCTTGGGCTCTCAGGGTCGTCAGAATCCTCGTCTTGTTCCAGCTCGACTTTCCCCAACTCCCAATAGGTTTCTTGCCTACTTTGTCTTCGAAGCATTGTCGAGGTGGCTTAGCAAGGTGGAAGCCGAATTTAAACGTCGCGAGTGAACATTGTTGAGAGGCGCGTTCATAGGTACATGATTATGTAAGCGGCTGCTTGGTGGCGTTCTGCATTTTGGCGAGTCTCGAAATTGAAAGAGCAATTAGAAATAGTATTAATTGAGTAGACTACATGACACAACAGAAAGAATAAACACGAGGAATTAGTCTAAATGTAGCAACCAACAGATCCCCGAAGACAGCAAAACACGAAAAGCCATAATCCAACGAGACATTCTAAGTTCCAAATACGGAGACAAACTATCAAAAGGATGCACAGTCCCACCCGTATAAATACCGTATCTATCCACTCAAGTATCCTCTCAGTTAAACCTAACCGACAGGACACCCCGGGCCTTCGCGCGACGCATGCTACGACGCAGCGCGTCCGCCAGAACATCCGGCTTGTCTACATCTGCAGTACAACTCTTGCCAGAGAAAGTGAAATCGACGTGCCTGACGTCTTCGAATTGTGAGCTCGAGAGGAGCTCGTCTATAGGTTGGAGAGCTTGCACATCTAGGTCTATTAAACTTGTGCCGTTGCATGTGAAGTCGACGTGGTGTACGTCGAGGGAGGTGATGTCGGTGAGCATGGAGGTTGCGGAGGATATGTGGGCGGGAGTGAAATCTCCGTTTATGAGGAGGTTGATGGATTGTAGTTTGGGCGTGAAGTTACCTGGCGGAAATTAGCATGTGCGAAATAATTGAATATTTAGATATGCATACCTGCAAGTGCATCGTCCGAGTTGGGCGAAACAGGGACCTCAAGGTGAGCCAAACGAGACCCCAGTGCCTTCAAGATGGAGGGAAGACCACTATGACTGGGAGCCTTCCAAGTAAGAGAAAAGTGGGGAAGTGTAGCCCTGGGGAGGTACGACAACCAATCTGCAATACGCTGCGTAATCGCTGGCTGTTGGAAGTGCACACCGTATCGGAGCGAGGTCAGTCCAGACGGAGGATCGATCCTCATGCCACCTCGGCCGAACGGCGACCCGATGGTGAGCGAAGACAGCGCGAGGGATTTCAACTTCGGGAACATGGCAACGAACGCGAAGAACTCGTCGCAATCGCTGAAGTTGGCGACGACCAGTTCCAGATGTGTGACATTACATGAGATAGACTCCAGGAGTGATTTGTAGGAAGAGCCAGACCAGAAGCTGTAGAGGACGGTGAGGGAGGTAATTTCGGTGAATCGAGAGATGATCGCCCATGTGCTGCCACGATCAGCGCGTGACTGGGGTGGCGACACGAGTTTGAGTTCCCGAATATGTTGCGCGGCGGGCGTCGAGTAGTAGTCAGAGCGTTTGGGAACGCTGCTGTCGATGACGACCTTGGAGTGGAGGTGATGTCTGCTACGGTGCAGCCAGGCGCGACGTGTTAGCGCGCAGGTTTTTAGAGCGTCGCGGTCGTGCGACAGACAGTCGATGATGCTGTCTGTTATTTCTTGGGGGAAGTCGCTGAACGATGAGAGAAGAAGGAAAAATGTGAGTGAGTTGTGTTGGCACTGCTGAGGATGAACAAAGACCGTACCAGCCGGCTACCATATTTTCTACGTATCTGGATTCAGTTGTTGGCGCCACCAATAATCTTTACAGTCAGTTGTGAAGTCGAGGGAACAAGAAAAAGAAAAGCTAGAGAGAACAGGAAATGTGGGGTATACAAGCGAGTAGGATGGTGGCGGTTCAGAAACAAGATAGAGAGCAGAGATAAAGCAGTCTCGCCATCTTTTCCCAGTTTTGTGTCACAGCCAACGAGGTGGTCGGACTGGTCGGAAATGTCCGTGCGATGATCCATGACATGACTCGTATGGTCGCCGGTCGAGTCGTTCCGCTTGCTGACGGAGCTCCCTGATCCGCGTTCCTACGGACGGGCGAGTCCCTTCTGGGCATGGCGCCGACTGGAGAGGCGGGCAAACGATGAGGAGAGGACGGTTCTACAGCACTTGCCTTTTGCGACTGCGATCTCGACGACATGGATGAGTGGGCTCACGAGTTCGAAGTAGGCTGGCATTTTATATGGTGAGTGTATTGAGTTATACAACAGCTGATATCTGGGTGCTTCACGTGAACAGGTGCGTTGAATGAACGTTTGTACGTTTGTTTAGTTGTCTGATGAGCACTCAGGCTCTTTCATAAGCGTGCTCGTGATTCCTGTTATACATCCACGATGCGGTCACGGTACTGAATCGTGGATGTATAATCCTGCATGCTCTTCTGCTATCGGGAAGTATAGGAGGGTTGACCTCGGTGGCTCTCGCGATCGGTGCCAGTGAGTACATACTTAGCCGTGGTCGTTCTCTAATATTTCCATTGCCAAGTGCATCTGGTCAAAACCGGGATGGTAATCGCTTGGCTATATGGATTCTTTACAGGCTCGTTATTCAGAGTGGCTCTACTGGCTCAGGCCTCAGTCTCAGGCTTGACGCAAGAACGAAGGAGTGGGCAGCATGAGCTCTATTCAGAGTTATAGGATATAGAGCCGAGATTGAAAGGTTGAGCTGTGAAGACTCGGCCTGCGGCCGTCCTCCACGGCCGTCATACAGGTACGTACTCCGCCAACTTGCCTAGTTGGACGCAAGTATATCTCGCAAACTCTTGTCAGACTAGTATGGCGGCCCCTTGGGCTTGACTTGCATTATGACGTTAAAGGCTTTAGGGCTCGAGCCTGTGGCTGCGATGGATGCACATAGACAGCAATGAAACTCATCACGATACTTAACGTCGGGATTCGGTAAGTCTACACAGTTACTGTACATACGCCTTTGTCCATTCAGACAGTTGCCTTCAGAAATGATGATAAACCAGCAGAAATACGATGAGCCGTACCAATGTGTGCCACCACTTAAACCCTCCTGACAAGCAGCAAACCTTCCAGCTGTTCAGTCAAGTGCGGGACACCGTATACTTATCGCTTGCCTCCATGGAACTCGGACGATTGACCTGCCATTGTGCATCATACATGAGTCCCCACAACTCTTCGCTATCAGATATCCGCTTGTCGAGTCGTACGATTTTAGGTATACTATCGACAATGGATGTATGTATCGCGCAGGTTCATCAATATTCGATGATCATATTTACCATGACCTCGACCGACGCGCACGGTGGTGTTCAAGTGAGCGGCGGTAGCCTCGCTCATACAAACTTATAAAGCCAATTTAACATACTTTTGCGTGAGACGGTACCTTCATTGAAGTTCTCAGCATTCATGGCTGTTATCTGTACAGTGAGCTTGTTTAATTTTCGAACGTTGGGGAAAGAATCCAAGGGGCATTAGACTCATTTTACCACGACTCGGGGTTCGCCATCAATCCGCGCTTTTGAGCGTGGCTAGACGCGTCTGACCACTTCCCCAGACCGTGTTCACCCTCGCACGACATTCAAAAGGACCCTGTCCCCATCCCTCGCATGAACCGCTACCAGTTCGTCTACCTGGTGACCTTCGTCGGCGTGTTCTCCTCTCTCGTCTACGTCTCCAACATCGTCAAAGCCAAGCTCCGGGACGCCGGCTACGACATCTCGGAACTCATCCTTGTTGGTCTCCCCAAGAAAACCGAAACTCCTCAAACGACAAAAACACCGTCTCCGCTCACTGCTGTCATGTCGTCGGACTTGGCTGAGAAGGCACCGCAAGTGCTTGCTCTGTTGTTCGCCGTGGTCACCTCTGCGCTGGTGTACTGGAAGTTTGGGAGCAGTGAGTCGAACCACTTTTGACCGGGTTGACTGTGTCTGACGCTGTGACGTGTCAGAGAGAAAGCCAGTGCTCGATGCTAGCAAGTGGCAAGAGTTCCCGTTGAAGGAGAAGATAATAATCTCTCCTAACACTGCCATGTACGTAGCACGCCCTTCCTTCACGCCAAACACGCTGACTTACCATGCACACACAGCTACCGCTTCGGCCTGCCTCACCCGCAGGATGTGTTGGGCCTCCCCATTGGCCAGCACGTGTCTATCCAAGCCGAAATCAACGGCAAGGACATCATGCGCAGCTACACGCCTACCAGCAGCGACGACGACACCGGCCACTTTGACTTGCTCATCAAGGCGTACGAGAAGGGTAACATCTCCCGACACGTCTCTCTCCTCAAAATCGGCGACAAAATCCGCGTCAAGGGTCCCAAGGGTCAATTTACCTACCGTCCTGACCTCTCTCGCCACCTCGGTATGATCGCTGGTGGTACCGGAATCACACCTATGCTCCAGATCATCCGCGCTGCTCTCAAAAACCCGCAGGATAAGACGAAACTGAGCCTCATCTATGCGAATGTCAACCCGGAGGATATTCTGTTGAAGAAGGAGCTCGACTTGCTTGCGCAGAACCATTCGCATCGGTTCTCGGTGTACTATGTGCTGAACAACCCGCCGGAGGGATGGACTGGCGGTGTTGGGTTCGTGACGAAGGAGCAAATTGAGACGCACTTGCCTGCTCCGAGTGCAGATATCAAGGTGCTCATGTGTGGTCCTCCTCCCATGATGACTGCTATGAAGTGAGGTCAATTCTGCTGTATTGCTAGCCCTTTACTAACATCGTTAAAGGAAACACTTGGCCGAGCTCAACTACGAGGCTCCTCGTACCGTCAGCAAGCTCCCTGATCAGGTAGCCCTTGGATTCCTCGCTTGTTCTCTTCTCCTACTGACATATTCGTTCAGGTGTTCTTGTTCTAGGGTGAAACTCTGGCTCAGTCCTTTGGATAGACATACGGTGCTAGATTTATATGTTGTGAGGGTAATGTGCGATTCCGGACATCGTGAATAGATGAACTGTTTGTTTCTGGCAGTTTTTGTCTCTGGAGAGCGTGAATCTCGGACAATGTTTTTTCGACAGTCCTTGAAGGTAGGTGGATTCTCCTTCTCAGATGCACAGTGCTGCGCGAATGCCAATCAGATGTTTGCACCCGAAGTGAGTAACCTAGCTGTGTTTGTGAGAATCACCTGGGACCAGCTGACCCGCGATAAGCCAGATCAGTGAACCTTCGCCACATCAGTACAAGTATATAGAGACCGCTCTCTGCGAACTCTGGTGCATCCCCTTCTCCCCCCTTCTCTACGTTCATGGACTGGATCGATGAAATCTACGATCGAACCTCTTTTGCAGAGCACGTCGCTGCATTGGGAATTTTGGGAGAGAAGCATACGATAGAAGAGCTCTTGACTCGGACTACCAAAAATACGAGATCCGGGAACGAGTTTGGTTTCAAGCCTCAGGCGATGTCTATTGGAGTCGAAGTAGGCCAACAGTACTTTCACGGATTCGAGACGGCTGTGGAACCGAAGGGGATTAACCCTCACACGGAGAAGGACCTTCCCAGCTCGTTCTGGATTCGATTTAAAGAAGAGGTATGTTTGGCTGATACTGATACCGATGCGGTCCATCTCATTCTGACATCCTGTGCTGGATATAACCAGTGGTTCCAAATACGCGTGTTCTGCACTGGTTTGACAGACCTCACCTACGCTCCGTACGAATGTCGGATTCCCTTCCGCGACGTCATTCCCGGGGGCATCAAACTGCGAGCAGAGTATAGGAAGGACTGCGACCGCGTCACTGCCATACTATCGATCAAAGCTCGCCGCCCTCCTCGTTATACACACTACCTGACTTCTGTCATCACGGCCGGAGGGGTATTCTTTGATAGACACGCAACAGAAGCCGACTTTCGGCGGCCACTGGTGTCGGAACTGCATGCGGGGATTATCCATGCGATAGAGGACCCCAATCTCGCCATCAACGTTGGCTTTTCTGTTGTTTTAGCTGTTAAGTATGCTGATTCTGGTCATGTTTCCTGTAGCTCGGTCTGTGGAACGTTCATCAGCTGACCCTGGATGTGACGGCCCGCCAATACAAGCTTTTGTGGATGTGTACGTTGAAAACTGGTTCTGTATCAAACATCTTACCTATATTCACATTCAACAGGTATGGTACGCCTCAGAATGCTGAACTTGTACCCCGACTTCGACGATGCTACAATCCCGGAGCCAGATCCCTTACCTATACCTCGTTGGCGGGACCTGCCAATACGGACATTGTTGACTGATCTGTCATTCGCAATACGGTATCTTGTCGAGGCGCTGCTTTCCCATGGAAACATCTCTATCCCAGAAATCCCAGAACTTCTCTCTGTTCTGTCGCATGTACCAGCTGATCGTCGACCGTTAGTACTTGAAGGTTTGTTCAAGTGGACCAGGCAAAACAATATTATGGCGGATGTCAGAGGTGTGTCTATAGGTCTCACTGCTACAACTCCTCTGATTCTTGCTGTAGAGGTGGCTCGTCGCATTTCGCGTCCCAGGCCTCTGGACACACATCTAGTCATGACAAGACGCTGCTTGATCACCCCCACCAAGTGCATCCTCATGCCGCCCGTGCAAGAGACCTCCAACTCAATGCTACGTAGGTGGGCGGCGTATGAGGATAGGTTTCTTCGAGTGCAATTTGTCGACGAGGATGGCGACTTTCCGGTCAAAGGAGAGACGCTCGTCATCGACGACAAGTTGCAGGGAACGGAGGGAGTCTTTGCACGTCTCCGTCGTGCGCTCAAGTTTGGCCTCTTTATCGCAGGCAGACACTATGTCTTTGCCACATTCAGCGAGAGCCAAGTTCGGTCAGTAGGTTTCTCTGCGATCTCTTGCATCGTTGAGAAGTATTGATACCATGGTGCCGCAGGGAGCGTGGATGTTGGTTTATAGCTGAGACGGAGGATTTCACTGTGCAAAACGTCCTTCGCGCCATGGGTGACCTCACCAAGGAACGAAATGTGGCAAAGCACGCTGCTCGTCAAAGCTTGGTGAGCGTTCCGGTAGAATCAAGCAGCGATGCGTTCTAACTATCGTGTCTCTGTACAAGGCATTGAGCACGAGCCGTCCAGTGAAGTCAGATGTAAAGATTAACCGCGGATATCCAGATATCCAGCGGAATGGATAGTAGGCCCTCTTTGAGTTCTCCAGTGCAGATAACGTACTGACCTATGCGTAGCACGTTCACAGATGGTGCGGGCCACTTTACGCAAACACTTGCAGATGAAGCTGCACGAGTTATCGGATACACTGCTACGCCGGTGTCCGCTGTTCAGTTCAGAGACGGAGGCGTGAAAGGTACATTGTCTGTAGTCAATGATCCTACGCTGAGAGACTTCGAGATTCGCGAAAGGGATAGTCAGATCAAGATCGCGTCTGAAAATCAGGACTTCTGCATATTAAAAGTACGTGGACTCAATTGAGGCGGCAGGATTCTTCGAATCATTTTATTATTTTCTTGTATGTTTCAGGTTGCCACCTATTCCAAAGCTACGTTGAATAGGCAGGCCATACTTCTCATGGAGGCGCAAGGAGTCCCTACACAGACTCTATTGGATATCTTCCGCGCTGAGAAAGCGTCGATAGAAGGGCTTGAGAGCGGATTTGCTCCAGAGAGACTTGCAGGTGTATCCGTAGTGAGTGCTAGTTGCGAACACTGGAATATAGTCATTGATTACTGACATCGTGTAAGTTCCCTTTGATGCAAGCTTTCAAGCACAACGTACATGATGATCCATTTGTGGATGCAATCACAAGCCTTGTAAAGTGTCGTTTGCTGAGCGATCAGAAATGGAAGGTAAGTATGCCAGTTTCTAATGTTACGGTGGCTTGATACTTAAAGGGTCTACAAGGCATGGATGGAGATTCCAGAGAGTGCCTTTCTGCTAGGTAAGTGAGACACGTATACTTTTGCCATACCCGCACTTATAGGAAAGCAGGCATCCCAGATGAGACCGACTGTCTTGAAGAGGGTGAAGTCTTCTGCCAAATTCATCCGCCTTACCACAAACCACAGATCATCACCGGAAAGTGTTTGATATATCGGAATCCATGTCGTGAGTTCCCTAGGTTAAGTAGCCACTCCAAATCGATATTCATTCCCGAGTACTATAGTTCATCCAGGAGATGTGAGGATTGTCCAGGCGGTAGATCGCCCCTCATTGCGACATCTCCGTAACGTCATTGTCTTCAATGTTCGAGGAGAACGCGATCTTCCCAACATGTGCGTGACATAAGCTCTGTCTCGCTGGCCCTTGCTGATTTGATCTGTGACTATAGGCTCAGTGGAGGAGATTTGTGAGTCGTTATTGTCTTGTATAGAGACTGCTAACCGAGAGTGATCTCAGGGATGGAGATATGTACAGCTTAATCTGGGACCCTAGATTACTCATCAAGGAAGTCCATGAACCCATGGACTATACTGGACCGGTTCCTCATAGGTGTAGTAGTCCCGTCACGCTTGAACAAACCAAAGAGGTAATCTAGCGGCGAGGCATCCTCGATCACGTTAAAACTAATTGCTATCCCCTTAAGCACTTCGTAGATTTCATCAAGAACGACGTTCTCGGCCGCGTTTGCAATGCACATTTGGCTCTTGCTGATCGTCATGGTCCTCAAAGCGCAGAATGCATCGAACTGGCAGGACTTGCGTCGAAGGCCGTCGACTTCTGCAAGACTGGAGTGCCTGTTTCTCAGGATGAGATTCCAAGAATAGAAGAATATCCTGATTTTATGGGCAAGGTGAGTCTTCGATTTCTTACACGGGGCCTTATTGTTTTCACTAACCCTGGGTCACGTGAAACCTATCCAGGACTTTAAGTCGATTCGCATATTCAAAAAGCAGGAAATCAAGTCGTATCGTAGTGACAAGGCGCTCGGCCTCATGTTCAGGGAAATTGACCCGGAACCTGAGTTCCATGGCCCCGAAGCGGAAGATACAAAGATATGTGGGGATCTCAGACTGCTTGGTCCAGGGAGTGAAGTCCATGCAGAATACGAACGGTATTTACAAGAAGCGTCCAAACACAAAGTCCGATACGAATTCGAGCTGGAAGGGCTGCTCAGAAGGTTGGTCGTTGCCTTCTCCGGTGTTGACTCTGCGTCATAGCTAAATTATGGCTATAGATATAATATCAGTGAAGCGGAATGCGTCGCAGGTCTGCTACTCCGCTCACCTAAGACCCGAGTCAGGGTGGAGAAAGACCATGACATCCGAGTACGTATTAAGTTTCTGTCCATTGAACTTCATTCAAAATAAACCTCCGTTAGATTGCAGTCAGAGAGGCGTTTGCTCATGTAGCAGCTGGCGCGAAGGACCGGATCTACAACTACCTGGAAAACCACCCCTCAGGAAGAGGCAAGGAGGCCGATCTGCGCAGTTGGGCCTTAGCTGCCTACAAACTCACATATGACGGCAGCGAACGCTTCGCTGAATATCGCGATATTCACTGGACTGCCAACGACTTCGAGAGATTTAACGATGAGGATTCGGAGGCTGACGCTGAGGTAGAAGAGGATTTCCGGGAAATGCTCGCGTCTGAGAACGTGTCTGTCTCTCCAGACAGACGGTATAGCTTCGCGTGGCTACTTTCTGATCAAGTGTTTTCGTTACTCGAAGAGCTGAGAGACTCATGAGTAGTGTAGGTACAGTTACAAGCCTGTAGTTTAATTTTGCGGGTAAATGCTACATACTTTCGTCGTTTGCACGAGACATCAGAAGACCATAAAATGGAGACACACTACTACAACTTGCCAAGCCCAGGAGTCTTCCAGTCAATCCATTGTGACGCGTTCCAGACAGTCCCGTTGAAAAGACCGTTAGTAGTGAAGACATTAGTATCCGCCTCCTGATTCAACAAGAACTTGTCAAAGAACGCGAACAGCTGGTCGTTCTGCGACTCCGGGAAAAGACAATGACTATGGTTCCCCGCCTGTACGAACCCGTGATTCTCCGGAATCCCCAACGCCTCAAAGACGGTGTGTGCAGCCGTCATGCAGCCGAACCCGCTGAGCGGGCTTAACCACTCGAAGTCCGTGTTCTCGAAGGAGATCATGGCGCGGGGGGCGACCATTGCGGCGAGGAGGTGGTGGTCGTATGGGAGGACGGAGATCTCGTTGACGTATTGGTCGAAGGTGGGCGAGAACCAGACGTTTTCTTGGACGATCTCTGTCGCTTGTTGGACGACGTCGCCGCTATCTTGCTCGAACTTCGAGAGACGCCACTACACATAATTCATGGAGTATGAGCGTTGGACTGCGTGTGAAAGGTCAAGGAAAGATTACTGACGCAAGTATCGCCGCCAGAGCCCGACTCTTGTGGAATGGTCAGGGCAATGCGTGTCTCGAAGGCACCCGCCATTAGCGCGCCTTTGCCATCTCGTGAGCAGCCTGTGACGGCCAGTTTCTTCAGGTTGATATTCGCATGCGGCGAGAGCTCAAGAGCGTCGATGATGCGACTGACACCCCAGACCCACGCCGTCATTGCAGAGGCAGACGCATCGGCACCATATAGATCGAAGAAGAGACCTTTACCACGACTCGTTAGGTCGTTTTGTAGACCGACAGCGTCGTTCGTGAAGACGAGCGTTGCAACCTGAGGGTGCATCATCACTGCATCAGTTTCTATCCAAGGAAAAAAAATATAAATGCGTGTTTTGCTCACCCCGGCGGGAACAGGGATACTCAGCCCGTCATATGCGATCAACAACGGAAAGCCTCCCGCAGGAGGATCGCCTTCCGGGAAGGTGATAGGAGAGCTAAAAGAGACCGTCTTGTTCCTGAATCCAGCAGTAACACCGAGTGTACCAGCCGTCCCGTTTTTCGTGAAGTTCGCTCTGACGATGGACGGTCTCGGCGGGAGGAAGCCGGCTTCGTAGCCCTGGATCAACGCGGAGATTTGTGCTCGTCTGCATGCCCAGTCCGAGGTCGTTCGGACGGGTCGTCCGTCGTTGAACACGAAGGGATTGGGGAGGGTGGTTTGGTTGAATTTTGGGATGGTAGCTGGGGTCGAGCATGCTGAATACGGAGCTGTTGGTGAATGCGGTATAGAGCGTTTGTGTAGCGAGCTTACCGAGAGGTACGGCAGGCAGCGAAGGTAGTGCTACTACTGCCAGAGTAAACAGGAAGAGCTGGAGAGCAATACGGATGGTCATTGTGGCCAGTCTGTGCAATAGAGTGCCTTGTGAGTTACGTTGCAGCTTTATACTTAGAAAACATGTTCAACGAAGTTCGCGAAGGCTCACGTCATGAATGAATGCAGAGGCCCAGATGGCATCTTTGCATGTTCGCCACTACAATTGACATTGTATGAGTAATATGGTGAGTGTTTCCAAACACTGGCGAGGAGATCGGGAACGACTAGGATATACGTTATTTGCGGTGGGCATCGAGGTTTCGCCGACCGTTTGAGCAGTCAGTTGACCAAACCGTGCTCTGTATTTGGGCGGAGCAACTGCCATGGGACGAGCAGAGCTTCCAACGAGGAGTCGGTCAGGTCAGCTGGAATGCGCGGACGTGAGATGTTCGAGCACTTACTATTCGAACACGGCCCGCAAGGAACGAATTTGTGGCACATGTATCAGCTTCTGGAAGCTGACACTTGTGTCTTTCTTCGACGCAGATCTGAGCGATACCTTAAGCCTTGTTATATGGTATAGTAGGGTATTCGTCATCGGAGTCTGCCTAAGCTAAGGTTCCTGGCCGATTCACTTGAGCGACAGGCAAGGAGTAGTGTAAGTACTGAGAGAATAAACGCGAGTTAGTCTTACTGATAATGCATTCCATTGAGTAGAACTGATGAGGTATGTATAAACAGCAGGCCTACCACAACTCTGCCAGACGACGTAGCAGATGATCATGCAAGGGAGTGTACATTGTATACGTGCCATAGAAATGGGATCTGTTTTTGATCATGTGTCCATTACACTATCAAAAATCCACACTCCAACCTGTAGAACGAAGAAGACAGTGAGAAGAAGACACCACATTGGGACAAACCAAGAACCAAGCAGTAGATTGGACTCACAATTGATTTTTGAGAATACGTTCACTGTTAATGCATAATGACTTCTACTATACGAATTTCGAAGACTTAGAGGTGATCTGAGGTTTTCGCCGTAGTTGAGAGGGAGGCAAGAAGACTTCAAGACCGACAAGGAATCACGGTCACATGACGCGGGAGTAAGGGTCGCGGTCACGTCGGTCACAATCGCCGCCTGCCGTGCTTCGTGGTTCGACTTGGACGCTCGGACGACGACAACCGACGCCCGCCCAACGACGACCAACACCCTCTTCACGACGCGCGACGACACCCAAGATGCAGACGACGACCAACAACAACAGGAGAGACAGCCTGCTCGAGCTTTTCGACCCTCTGGCAGGGCCGCACACCCCGCCTCGCTCGACGGGCTCCGCGTCGCCCGATTCCAGCTTGGGGTCTTCTAGCGATAAGGAGAACGATAGTCCTGTGCATATGCCTGCGTGTGGGCCTGTGACGGAGTTTTTCATGAGGGTGTATAAGGATCCGAAGCATGCACCGCCGTTGCCGCAGACACCGATTGGGAGGTTGGTTGATTTGAGTATGTCTGTTGATGGCGAGGATGAGGAGGGTGGGGGAGACAAGGAGAATGGAGGAGACAAGGAGAATGGGGAGCAAATGGACGGCGTGGAGGGTGGGGAGGTGCTTGAAGGGTGTGGTCGTGCGGACGATAGCACTGCTGAGTATCTGGAGGAGATGGTAAGTGCAAGCGTAAATGGTGTATGAAAGAAGCTCGCTAACCTAACTATCTCTTACTTAGAGAATGCCCCTCGCTGAGCTCCAACTCGAAAAGCTCTCGCCACCATCATCAGAGGCCCAAACATCAATGGACGTCGACCCACCCACCTCGCCTCCTCCCTCCGACTCCGATTCTCTTTCACCACCAAACCCGCCAATAGAGCCACCATCTCCCCCCTCAGTCACAGCAGCCCCCTTCGGGACCCCCTTCGCAGACGTCATCAACTCCATCAACCACCGCGAGTCTCCCAACATCAGCATCAACATATGTGCCCCAGACGAGGGGGAGGACGACATGGTCTTCGAGCCCGAATATGTATCTCCTTTCGCCCCGCGCAACGCACCTCGAGATTCTCATCTCTCCCCAGACGTCTCTTTGACGTTCTCACCAGATGTATCGACGTCTACGCTTAGACGTGGTGTTACTACAGGATCAGACGACCCGAGACGTATCTCGTGCGACCTCCAGACGTCCTTCAGCCTCGTCATGCAGTCCACAGAGATGTCTTTCGACTTGCTGAACGACAAGGTGTCGTTCTTTGGGCAGGGCCAGCAGGCCGAGCACGAGCATGATCAGTCCTGGCCTGGAGAACACGATACTGCCGATTTCTCTACTAGTAAAGACGCAGACAAGACTGGCACTGGCGTAGAGATGATGATGCAGGCAGGCGACACATCGATGGAAGACGACACCTTCGATTTCACGAAGGAGAAGTCGAAGATGGACGCGTTGGATGAGAAGTACGGGTCTATACACCAGGAACAGCTTAGAGCTGTTGAGAAGGCTGCTGAAGCTGCTGTTGCCAGTACGTATTCCTTGGCTTACTTCCTTCACAATTTTGCAAGTTTTCTTATTTTCTGGATGTAGACTCGCCGAGGCAGAAGAGGAGTAGTCAGTTCCCGTTGCCTATGCCGAGGTTTTCGTTGTCCCCGAGGCCGTCTCCTTTGAGAGAGGAGCTGTTGGGTGCGAGAGAAGAGGTTCTCGAGGAACCTATGCAAGGTTTGTTTCATTCCCCCTTTACGACCCTTCAATATCTGACGTTCCTTACCCTCCAGTAATGGTCCCAAACATCTTCTCCCAATCCCCCAAGGACCTCAACTCTGAAGTCCCCCGAGAGTCGGAAGCCCCGGCCCCACCGACCACCCAAACACGACGACCTTCGATCGCAGCGCCCCTTTCTCTCTCTCGGCGGAAGTCCATCCCCGCTTTACTCTTCAATACTAATACTACCAAGAGCCCGACGAAGTCAGAGCACGTACGCGCCGCCTCGTCTTCGAGCACCAGTACTGTTAGCTCTGCGGATACCACTCGTCCGAGTTTGAGTCGGAGAGGGTCTATGTCGAGTGCCAAGGCATCTGCCAACGACTCACAACGATCTATCTCTGCTTCGACGTCCAAATCCTTCGCGAGCACGGCTGCTTCTATTGGTCGCCGGGGCTCGATGTCAGCTATGAAAGTCGCTTCGCTAGGACGGTCAAGCACCTTCGGCACTGTCAAGAAGCTCGCTAAGCCCGACCTCGAAGGCATCTCTACACCCTCTACCACCTCTGCCCATACCAGTTTGAACCTCAACCTCAGCAGAAGAGGCTCAGTATCCGGCCTAAAACTCCAAGCTGCTACCGTACAAGACAACACGCGATCTACACCCAGCACGAGTCTCGCGCGTAGAGGATCAGTGGCGGGGCTGAAGGGTCTTCCAACAGGTGCAGGAAGATCGAACAATGCTGCTCCTGTTGCACCGGCGAAGGCGGGGCAGCTGGTGAAGGGTGTTCAGAGGCCGGGTGTATCTGCCAAGGCTGCTGCAGCTACTGCTGCGAGGGTGGCTCCTTCACGGTTGCTGTCAAGGTCAGCAAGTCAGCGAGCTTCTACTGCAGGCGCTGGTGCCTCGACGGCTTCCTCTTCTACTACCCGCTCCTCGACGACGAGTGTGACCGGTAGGATGGCCGCTATGGGCCGGAGTATCTCCTCAGGTCTGCAACGTTCGACAACCACAGCACCCTCTACGTCTTCTGTACCCAAAGCTGGGGCACTACGCGCTCCTACACGTCCCTCGGTATCTCAGACCGCACGTCCACCAACATCTCAAGCTGCACGTCCCTCAACATCTCAGGCTGTTCGTCCCTCGACGTCGAGCTCGAACTCGACGAGTACGGGGCCGGGCCCAGCTGCGAGAAGGATACCTTCTAAGTTGCCTGGTCTTACAAGGGCGGGTAGTATCAGTATCGGAAAGTCTGGTGGGCTTGCGAGGAAGGCTTGAGTAGCCATTATTGCCACGAACGGACTGATGCACTTTGCGTTCCACGATGTTGATCTTGAGCTCGAAGAGCATCGGCCTACCTTGGCTACCCTCCAAGCTTCCTTTCCTCATAAGAACGGCTAGCACAGGAATCAATACTCGAAAGGCTCACGGCCCAAACAACCACCCACCGCCACCGACGACGACGAGGCGGTATGATTTATGTATAGACGACTCCAATGACCCGCAAGACTCTCATGGTTCTCTTTTCTCTTCGCTCGGATTTTCGTTCTCTCGCGTTTGTATCTTCTCTCTCGTATTCTACGCGTTATCTATCCTGCTGTTACTGTCTCTGTTCTGTCCTGCATCCTTCACCCTCACCGAATGCGCCAACCAAGTACTCTGCAACCCGCTCTCGTCGTTGTCGTCTAGCAATTTTTGCTCTCACGATATCAAGTTTTTATCTTGCCCACTCCTCATTATCTGCGAGTTCAACGGACAATTCCGGCTCCCCTTGTTACGTCTCATCTCCCGCTTTGTAGTACTTAATCTCTGCACTGTATATACCACCGTGGCTGACTAGCACTTATAATGACAGCACTTTAAATCTGTCAAACCCCTCCACTCCATCGTCTCTCGCTCTCTGGTTGCTATATACCCTTACACCTCCCCTTACAAAGTCGCAACACCAATGTGTATGCCCAAATGCCCACACTGCGACGTTGCCAGCCAACCAGACTGGGTCTGCGGTTAACTCTGTGGCGAACGCGGCACTCGTAGCTTTCCCTTGGTTTTTTGGATCGCTCGTTCCCTCAATCGTAGGCGCATGATGCGTAAACACAACAACCCTACGTTCCGGTCCCTCCTTGGCCATCTTCATAACAGTCTCGTTCAACCACGCACGGTCAGCTTGGTGCTCGGCGATGAAGGTCTCTGGTGTGAAGTCCCAGATAAGTTTGAAGTCGTTGAGAGCTTGGACGTCGTGGTTGGTTGGGTCGATGGCGCCCCAGAGGGTGCATCCGAGGATGGAGAGGGTTGGTGTGAGGTCGTAGCGGGTTCTATTGAGGAAGATGAACTGGCCGCGGGTGGTGCCGTCTGCGGTTAGACTGTGAATAGTGTTGTTTTGGGATTCGTATTCTTTCAGGCGGTTGTGGGATTCTAGCTGAGTACAGGATATGGCGTATGAGTTCACGTGTTTCAGTACTAACAGTACTGTGAAGGCTTACTAGAGAGGATCCGCGTGGCTCTACCATGAACCGTCAGGCGCATTCACGATAAATACAACGTTCTTGTGCACACACCATTGTTGCCCGACAAGAAAAACACAATCCGAAACTTGGTCAACTGGACATCTAGCCACTTGAACAGTCTCTCGTCGCAGGTACGACCTGTATCTCCCAGTAAGGCAAGGTATCCTGCGCGAACCGGTATGTCGTAGGTGTACGCGTCGTCTGGCCGGAGTGGGTCGAGATGTAGATCGCTGAGAATTTGGATCTGCATGGATGAGAGTGGTCTTCAAGTTCAGAGATGCCTGCCTCATAGTCTTCATATCCCTCGGATTACTTCATTAATCCGTATGTTGTTGCTGAGGTGAGCGCATCTCGTGACCCAAAGGACCAATGGTTGCTGCTGCATTTCAAGCATTTGGGGCAGCAGTCTGTCGATCTGTAAACCAGTATATCAGTCGCTTATTCAGCTCAGGGAAAAAGTGAGAGTATAAATTTACAATGGACACTCTGCATATTGTCCCGGGCATGATCTGTAAAACTCGAGTCGTCGTGGTCATACAAAACGTTTAAATAACTCGGTTGCCACTTTCGGACTTCGGTGTCCTACAGGCGTCTATTGCCGTTCATCTGGATCATTGAAGTTTGACTGAATGAGTGCTGTTGACGTCTGTCGAAATGTCCCAAGGAGAAGGTTGATCATTATTTGAGCTTTTTTGCACTTTCAAGTCCGCTAGAAAGTCTTGTAATCATCGCGGTGAGAGGCAGTCATGATTAAGTATCGTATTTAGTATATCTTTGCCGGCCCGGCGCTGAAATTGACTCATACTCGAGGACCACCACGATGCTGCACAAATGCTTGGATTATCCAGTCTTGCTTTCCTTCCGCCATTAGGAGGAACAATCATCTTTAAGGTCTAAGGTAACTATCGTCATAGCCTCTGGATGGGATTCAAGCTAACAAGTAGTATTCAACGCTCAGGGGACAGAAGTCAGAGTGTTAACTGTTGCTCAATTAGAATCTCAGGATCACACTCAAGATGTCGGAATCAAACGTTAAAGCCCTCCCTGAGGAGTTCTACTCCAGGTTCTTCTCCAAGCTTGCAAACTTGAGAAAGCCGAGTCCCAGTATGTTGCGATTAACCGATACAGACTTTTACCGCGTGCTAACGTACATAAATGACAGTACGAAGTCTGTTCCCTCTGGAACGTACTCCAGGGCTGATATCGTTGCTTGCCGGAAAGCCAAATCCAACGACGTTTCCTTTGACCAAAATCCAGCTGACCTCCAGATCTCCAACAAACCCCGGGGAAGAGATAGTGACAGAAATCTCTGGTGCAAAACTAGCGGAGGGACTTCAATACGGACCGTCGGATGGTATTCCCGATTTTCTGAATTGGATATACGGCCTGCAAGAGAGATCTCATGGTCGAAAGAGAGGCGAAGGCTGGCGTATCAGTGTTGGTTCGGGTTCCCAAGATGTCATTTACAAGGTACCGTTCCTGCCATAAACTCCGCTGAAAACAACGTTCATCAGTGATCTAGACGTTCTTGGACATCCTTGACCCCGGTGAAAGCTTGCTTGTTGAGTCGCCAGTTTATGCGTAAGTCAGCTGAGCACCATGACAGCACTGCAATGTCTCAACTATTGTATAGCGGTGTCTCATCCATCTTTGCTGCCTTACACCTGGAACTGATTGGTAGGTCACGGGCACGCAAACAACGCTGTTGTGAAATGCTGAGGTCTCGTCCTTTCTAGAGGTGGCCACGGATGCCAAGGGGATCGTCTCTTCCTCCTTGAGGTCAATCCTGGAGAACTGGCCAGCAGGAAAGCCAAAACCCAAGGCACTTTATACCGTTCCCGTAAGTTGACTGCTCTGGTTACAATTGCGACACTGAGGTATGTTTGCAGTACGGGTGCAACCCGACTGGAATGACTGCTGCCCTTGAGAGGCGAAAGGAGGTTCTACAGCTTGCTCACGAGCATGACTTCCTCATTCTAGAAGGTACGTACATCGCAATCCCTCCGGTTACACAGCTACCAAATTTACAAATTGCCTATAGATGATCCTTACTTCTACCTCTACTTCGGCCAAGCCCCCCGTGTTCCCTCCTACTTTGCTCTAGAGCTGGAGCAGGAAACTGTAGGACGGGTGATACGATTCGACAGCATGTCAAAGATCCTGTCCGCAGGAATTCGAATCGGCTTTGTCAGTGGACCAGAACCAATCCTGCGATCGATCGACAAACATGTACGTACCGAACTCCTCAAACCCTTCCCCGTTGCCGCTTTTCCATCGAGATAAACAACAACGATGATCCCTGACGCTGAC
This sequence comes from Irpex sp. Y119-03, assembly GCA_037042295.1. Lineage (NCBI taxonomy): Eukaryota > Fungi > Basidiomycota > Agaricomycetes > Polyporales > Irpicaceae > Irpex > Irpex sp. Y119-03. The sequence continues at coordinate 132,852 of JAXQKB010000341.1, read as the reverse complement.
GCTTTGCCCAACAACGCACAACAGACCGGGTTCTCCCACTTGCAACCCCCATCACTGACCCAGACCATCGCCTTTTCGATCCTAAACGCATGGGGTCACGACGGTTTCAACACGCACACCTTGGCCGTCTCCCAATTCTATCGGGAGAAAAGGGACGTGTTCGAGACCGCGATGAAGAAGCATCTAGACGGACTCGCGGAATGGGTTGCCCCTGAGGCTGGCATGTTCTTCTGGTACGTCGTTTTGCACATAGCTGGCCTCCTTCCTCTCAGTGCACAGAGTCTCGATAACTCGAGACCCGCACCAGGGCTTTGCCCATCTTATCGCGATACATTTTTGACGACGCTTCTGACCTTCGTTGCCCTCTGTGTACCCAGGTTCAAGCTTCTGATCGGCACAGACACTGATGAAGGCGACTCTGAAAGTATCATCCGTACCAAGGCAGTTGAACGCGGCGTTCTCGCCTTGCCCGGTACCGTCTTCTTCCCTGGAGGACAGAAAACCGCGTACGTACGAGCATCCTTCAGTCTCAACACGCCCGAGGAAGTGGATGAGGCTCTCAGAAGGTTGAGGCTCGTCGTATTGGACGCGAGAGCTGCCTTATCGTAAGGTCGTTTGGTATTACGGTACCTGATAGAAGTATCAACCACACAAGATGTACCAATACGGAAATGTATCGAGTAGCATTTAAAGTTTTGAACAGAGATAACTTCTATCCTGCCGACCCACGTCGCTCAGAAATCAGACGAATAGGTATTTGACATGGCGATGTATTCGTATTGAGTATGCTAGTCGTAATATACATTGGAATTTTGTAACGCGCGAAGGACCCAGAAGGATAACAAAGGCGACGAAACAACTACACACTAAACCGCTGACTTAATGACAGGCGGGATCATAAACATACAGAACAATATAGACAATGACGAGTGGAGATGCGTGTTACAAGGGACGAGATGAAGAGAGAATGAGACGGATGCAGAAGAGATGCGAGAGAGAATGTACATAGACAAATACAATGACTTGAACGAGGGGAAGATTGCATGTACAAGAAGACGAAATGATGCGACAATTTACGACTGTTTCCAGAATGCAGAACGGAGGAAATCGTACAGTAATGAACAACAGGTGTAGCCCAAGAGGCAAATCGGAGAGGTGGTAGAAGGCATAGAGAATTGAGAGCACTAGCAAGCCTTTAATGCAAGTACTTTTCGTTGAGGGCGTGGACCTCCTTCGCAAGGTATGGCCAATTGAGACAACGGGCCAGTTCCTCAGCGAGGCGATCTTTGTCCCCTGCAGCACGTTCCTGAGCGAGTCTGATTTCCCAGCCGATGAGGTTGTAGAGCAGACGCATGTTGGGCTGGATGAGGACCGAGAGACGACGAGAGCGCACGATGAGATATGCGTCGACGAGTGGAATGTTGAGGTGCTTCATAACATAGGCGATCTGTCATTACGATCCGTCAGTTGACTGGTTCATCTTCGTGTGATATGAGATATTTACCGTTACGGTTGCACTCCTCGAGACACCCACTCTACAGTGCACGAGCACCTTCCCGCCAGTTCGCCTAGCCTCGTCGATCCACTCACAGATCGGAGGGAGCTGAGGTTCCAGAGAGTCGATACCGTCGTCGCACACGTCCTTGATATCGAGCACCTTGATTCTACCCTCTTTCTCCTCAATCCAGAGGGAACCGGGCTTGGCAGTAGTAGCACAATGGCTGCCCGCGTTCTCCGGAGGGATGAGAGCGCACTCGCCGACGGAGACAACATGGGTGATACCAAGTGCGTGCAGCATGTAGGCGTTAGCGGCGTGGTTCCTGCAGGAAAGACATCGTAAGTCGAATGTAACATAGAGTGGAGGCAAGACAACTTACAAGTTACCCAAGTACAGGAATGGTAACACGCGACTAGGGAAACTACCGTCGAACCTCGGGTCATCGAACCACATCTGGTGGTTGCTCACGATCGACGACGATGGCGGCAACGTGCTTGCACGAGGACGCTTCACCAGCGCAAGGTCGTTCGAAGGGCTGGGTGCCGAGCTGCTGAGGGCCTCACCGCCAAGCATACCTGGATGACTGGCGGGACCAAGAGAGGAGAGGAAGGAGTTGGGTATGCTCGATGGCGCAAAGGAGACGCTGTTCGCAGATGACCGGCCGGTCTTCGTTAACATGCCAGCCTGAGCAAGACGGTCGCGCTCAAGTCTCGCCTCAATACGCTTGAGCGGTCCCATCTCGTTCTGGTAGACGAAGAAGCTGCGTCGTTTCTCGACTTGGAGCTCAAGATAAGCTTCGGGGAGGTTAAGTCGGCGGAGAGACATGAGTAGGCAAAGGGCGAGGGAGGATGATTCGGTGTAGCCGTCGGCGGAGTAGACTAGGATCTTGAGCGGTCGCGTGCGGATGGGAGCGAGGGGGATGGCGGGGGATGAAGGGGTACTCAGCTGAGTAGCAGATGTCGAGCGCATGCGAGTGAAGGCATTGACAGTCGATGTCGCTGGCACAGAGGGACTCGAGCCAGTGACGGGGAAGAAAGATGTCGGGAAGGCAGTAGGAGGTGGCAGGCTACTCGGGCCACCGAAGCTGTGTCCAGCGGAATGTCCGACCGTCGCAGCGTTTGTGCTCCTCCTGTTCTGAGCGCGAGTATTCGAGCTGACAGCAACGATCCTCTTCGCCTCGGCCTCGCTCTCCTTTCTCTCACGGAGTTCAGCAACCGTCAAAGGATGCTCGACAGGCTTCATCAGTCCTTCCAACCAGGAGACGAACGGCAAGACGCTGTTCCCCGCATACATGACAGTACTCGGGAACGGCAAGTGAACGACCAGGCCAGCCGATGGGGGTGGACGAACAGGTATCTCCCTCGCACCGTCCACACTGCCTTCCGTCTTCTCCATCTCCTGCAGACAATGGTCCGCCCATCGCTTCTCAAGGCGCGCGACGTGCTCTTCAGCAGCGCGCATATGAGCAGGTGAAGGGAAGGGCGCCATGTCGTCGCACTCGATGCAGATGTCGTATCCGTATCCCAGAGCGGGGTCGTTCGACTTCGACTCCCACTCGTCCTGGAGCGCACGATCCTTGCGGTTGCTATTGTTCGTAGGAGGGAAAGGCACATCGTTGGCATTGCCGAGGAAGACTTGTCCCTTGGTAGGATCCCACTTCGACGCAGGAGTGCTAGCGCTGAATTCCTTCAGCTCCGCGTCGTCCTTGACCGGCAAAGTCATGATCTCGCTAGCCTGAGTCAACTCCCTCATTTCGTCCTTCTCCCGCTGAGCGAAGCTGATAGTGTTAGCCTTCCTCATCGTGCATTGCTGGTGTTTCGTCAATGGATGTGAGTCGGCGCCGTGCGTCTCGGTGACCGTCAACGCATCGGTCCCAGTAGTGTGAGCACCAGAACCAACGACTTCGTCTGCCATGCGTGATACGACGTGAGGAAGCTCGCGCACCATCTCCTCAGGAGTAGCACGTAGGACAAAGACGTTGTAGTGCAAGAGATCAGTCTGACCCCTCGCGGCACGCTGTCTTCGCTTCGTCTCGACGGCATGAGCGAAATGCGATGCGACTGCTAGTGCAGCCTTGGTGTTGCCTCGGGGCGAGTACACGACGATATCCGAAAGCGTCGCAAAGATGGGCTACAAGCACAAAGAAACATAATGAGCATACGACGTTAAAGCGCGATGCTGCCAGACTCGCAAACCGTCGATCCAGTTTATGCGAATAATTGCGGATGAGACATCCCTAACGTCCACACGTTGGACTCGTGCAATGCGATCAGGGAGATCCTACCCCGCACACGCGTCAACGGGCGATCGATATTCCCCGCACTCCTGCCGTGAAGTGTTCCCCGTGATCACATGTGCAGCCTAGACGTCAATCCAGACACTCGCGCGGGGAAGGGCGAACAACAACAGCAGACATGGAAGGGGATGAAGGCTGAGGAAGAAAGCAAATGAGACACTCACGACCTGGATCCCAAAGTTCCGTAGGCTAATCCCATCTGGCACCTTCGGCTCGACGAACCTCGTCTCGCCCGTCTCTCGGTCGATGCACAGAAGTTCTCTAGGCTTGAAGGTTGACGTCAACGTGACTCTGTCGGGGACATCACGAGGACGAGACGTCTCTGGCAGCTGCGGGGTAGCGGGTGTAGCAGGAAGAGATGTTGGGGGTGTGGGAGGGGAAGGGAGGCATGGTGAAGCAGAGGTAGCAGAAGGAGGAGGGGAAGGGGAGGCAGATGTTGAAGGTTCGTCAGAAGCTGTAGAGTTGAATGACGATGTGGAAGAAGCGTTCGAGAGGCGGTGGCCGTGCGCTACAGGGAAGGTGACAGACAGTCAGTAAGGAGTGTCACGAGACAGACCAATGAGCACGAGACCATAAACCGGAAAAGAGACGGTTCGAGACAAGAATTGAAAACAAGCGTCGTCCAACTAAGGAGTGAATGCTAGTCGCAAAGTAGCGTCGCCGGTGAATAGTAAAAACATGGAAGTGTCGATCCCCCGCGGCGCAATGCTTTGGTAGGATACAATCAGTAGCACAACTCCATGGACCGCCGGTTATCCCGCATAGCGAGACGACGATCCACGAGCCGCCTCCCCAGTCGCCATCCATATCCAACAAGAATGCATCTCTCCACTGCAAATGCACAAGGAATTCCGCGCATTCCCATGCAATATGAAGGTTCTAGAGCGAAAGAACCAACGCCCTCGAACTCTGAAGTTCGCTTTGGCTGCGACACCCACACCGGCGGCATCATCTCCAAAGCCTAACCCAAGAGCCCGCTTCTGCAAAGCCTCCAACGTCACCGCACAGCGCATACATCTCGTCTCCCCCAGCCTGCGGCTGATGGCACCCACATAGGGGCTACGATAAGTGGAGGTGAACGCCATAGCAATCCACCTCGCCCAATCACCACCGAACAAAGGGCACGCAGAAAGCCAAATTCATTGGCCGGATAAGCGTTAGCGCAACCCGCTTCTTCCAAACGCCTAAGTGCGAATCCGAGTGTCTCGTGCGTTTCCGCGGTATTGAAATGAAGAACACGCGCAAACAAGTGAATGTATGCGCATGTCATCATACGGAGTGCACGATTGCGCGGATTCGAAGCTAGGCAGGAAGGAGTAAGGCGCAAGAGGAAGACGCTGGCGACTTGATGTGCTGGTGTATTGCGGTTCGCAAGGCGCCGCATGAAAGAACAAAGGATGTATGCGCCTTGCCAACGAGAGAACTGCGAGAAACCGGATAGAGTCTCAAGGATGATAGGAATAGTGAAATAGGAATGAAGAAACCGCGGAAGATGAACCCACAACACAGAGAATGCGTGAAACTCACCTTTAGAGCCCGTATCAATCGCACTCAAAGCTGGCCGATGGGCGTGTACCACGGGATGCATATGCGCGCCTTCTCCGTGATCTAACAAGCCGCCATCGTGTTGTCCGTGCAGATCCACATCCATCCCGACGACGCCAGCGTTTAGATCAACATGGTCGTCAATGTCCATTGGCATTGCAGCAAAGTCGTCGTCCTCGACCTCATCATCATCATCGAGGGAAGACGTCGAATAGTCGTCTTCTTCGATGTCGTCTTCGATATCATCGTCGAAGTCGTCTTGCGTGCGAGAGGAGTGGAGGTCTGAGGAGTGTCCTTGATGACGAGCCTTCATCGCCCGTTCGTACTCCTCCACTTCGTCTTCATCGCTTGCGACCCACACTAGGCCTCTGAATCTCGGTACGCGGGCTTTCAGTTTCTCCCTGTCGATAGTGTCCACGCCGTCCTTGCCGAGCGTGGTAGAGCCATTGACAGCGGCCATCGAGCCGTTGGCGAAGAAGAACGCGTTTTGCGCGTCGTTGTCGCCCTCTAGCCCGTGCAAGAATGGAAAGATGACAGAGTCGGGGGCGTGCGTTGTAAGATAGCGCAGGTGCATGTCGGCGAACTGGGAAGCTGAGACTGAGCGAATAGGAGGAAGATGAGAGGGGAGAGGTTGGGATTCTGGCGACGTAGAGCAGGATGGCGAGGCTACAGGAGGAGAGAGGACGGGGAGAGAGTTGAGAAAGTCGGAATCGTAGGAGAGGCCATATTCTTGTTCGTGATTAGAGGCAACGGCTGCCATAGTCTAGTCGTTTGCGAGAGGTCTAACAAGAGGATAGCTGCGTTGTCGTCGTGGTTTCGTGAATAACAAACAGCACACGTCGTATAAGAGTCAGAATGCGGGGTCAGAGGGAAGGAGACGTTGATGAGCTGGGGCGCGACTGTGCGGACGGCGACCGAGAAAGAGCGGGCCAGACAAGGTCGCTCGGGGAAGTGTCGATGAATGCGGGGGTGGGATGATCCGTAGACGTAATCAAGAGGGTGGTCGTCGAGTTTGATGTCGTGATCGTCGTGATGGCAGTCGTCGTCGCTGTGTGTCGTGTCGAGGGCGGAGGGTTTGGCAGTGGATTGTTGTTGTTCAGGCGTAGGACGGGAAAGTCGAGAGAAGGTCTCGGGCGAACGGGAAGTCACTAATGAGCAGCGTTGAGTCCCAAAAAGGAAGGTAAACGCCGTAAGGGTTCTGTTGGTTTGGCAATCGAGGGTTTGACACATCCTGAGCGAGATCTGAGATCTCCCACGGCCCCCGTTCGAGAACTCTCGACGACTTATCGCATCCCCCTTTTCGTCCAATTCGCAAACAGACACCGCCCCTCCGTCCGAGTGCTGCCGCTGCCCAGTCCACTCGTCATTTGCGGCATCAAACCTGCGAGTTCATGCAACGCTTCATGCCCGCTCCCCGCCAGCTCACCTCCGCCGTTCGCAGGCTATCTGTCGCTCCCACGTCCATCCTTGTGACCTTTGGGTTCGCGTTGAATGGCGATGGCCACAGTGGCCATTCCCGAAGAAGAAGTTGCTACGATTGGAGTGCCTAGCCCCTCTTCTCATCACATCCCTGTCAACGATCGAGCATCTCGCATCAGAGTCATCATCCGCCAATTACCTTACCCGTACTTCGGATCCGGCTATCCTAACACGGCTAGACTGCTTCCGCCTATGCTTTGTTTGGCAACAGCTCACAGCCGTCATCGTTGTTATCTGATAGCGCCGGTGCCAGGTACACGTGTTGCCGCTGCGCAACTCTATTCTCCTGCCTTCCAGAGGACGGGTACTGCACCGGTCGCCTCCTGTCGCCGTCTTCGAAGCTGGCCACGCCTCGTGTATGTCGCAATCAACAGTGAACAAGCCGAACCGCTTCAGTGCTTGATCCACACACAGGTCAGAAAACACCAGTGGTTTCCCTGCCAACACTGCGACCGAATTGCACCGTCTCCACCTCGCACCATCCAGAATTGATCTCGAACCGAAGGTGTCCACAATTATTGTGCTCTTGCTCCTCCAAATGCATCTCATCATCCCGCGCACACGAACGCTGTTGATGTGTTTGTGTACCCCCGAAGCTGGCACACGACCGGTACTCGCCAGTCTTCCTTGTTTCGACTGAAGGAGGCGAAGACGGACGAGTTGGCCATGGTCATAGCTTCCGTGTACTCTGTAAAAGGACGCCCATTCCCGTGTACCACGGCTGCTGCGCTTCACACATCCCGCGATGCAGCCTTCCCAGTCATACCACTACAGCTACAGCTATAGATATTGACCGCAACGTCCGAGGTATGGTACGACGAACACACAATCACATCCTCGGAAGATGCAGACACAGATCTCACACACACGACTGTCTCGGTCGCGTAGCGGGAATACATCTTGTATCTGTTCATAGAGGTACGTATCCGACATCTCCACCGTCAGTCTTCCGGTACTCATAGTTACTGCACACGGCTAGTTACTAGGTATCCTCGAGGCCCGCACTCGCCTCAAACTCTAATAAGTCTTGGGCGTTCGTACCTTTTACAGGTCTCCGAGTCGCGCATGCGTGCTTCAAGTTTCGAAAGCGCGATGCTATATATACTCGTCTTCTGCCACCGAGGTACCGACCTCCGAGTTGAACTTCGACTGCACGCAGGCCAAGCTCGAGTTCTGATCGCCACAATCTAACGGCCGTGCGAACGAGGTACGAACGTTGCTCAATATTGGGAATCTCGTCCCGCACGCGTCGCCACGTCTGTCGTTCCGAAGTTCTGCAGCGTACTCACGCAAATTTCAACGTTCAATAGCTTCACAGATAACGTTGACGCGAAGAGCCGTAATCTGCGCATGCAAATCTTCCTTTCTTTCGTACCTGTTCTCCCGTACGCGTCGCTGACTTTGTCGACCGTACCAGTCGACCGTCACCCATGTCCTCAGCGATCCTTTTTTGGCCATGCTCGGGATCTTCACGACAGTAAGGTTTGTGCTCGGTACTCTGCGCGTGCGGCCATCATTTCGTATTTCGAGAACGTCAGCTTTACTTGCCCTGTCAGGTAACTTCCTCACGAGCTCACTTGAGTACCAGAGTGGTTGTAAGCCGGACTGCAGTAAGTCGCCGTTCTTTTTCATTAGCCATGTATGGGCACGGTGTCTCAGCACATGTACATGTCGAGTAGCTCATTTTTCCACAACACAGTAAATGTAAATGAATGAATATTGCTCCGTTGTCGAAATATGTTACGCAGGGCAGTCAAAACACGGAACTTCCCACGATCAATATCCCAAATCCCGAGATCTCAGCGCAACTCTCCCTCACTCTGCCACCTTCCCTGCATCCGAGTCCCCTCCTCCTCCCCAAGGCTGTCTATCTGTCACTTTACCTAAACTGGCTATTTACCTGCTTGTTAATGACTGAATGTAAAGCTGCCAACTGGCAACATGCCATCGTCGATCTGCCTCCGCCGCCGCTCATCTGACTACAACAAAACACCCACAAATTTTCGTTCCGTCAACAACTCCACAGCTCACTCAACTCAACCCCGCACACCACCACCGCTCGGAGGTCAGCTGTGTTGCGCTTGACGACGGACACGGACTCGGAACAGAGTGGACTTTCTCGCTTGGCGATATCTGCTGGTTTCATTCGAAGAGTCCATTTTCCGCTTACGCTTGTTCCGTCCTCCATCGCCGCTATTTGCAGCCTTTTCTGGGTTCTCTGATACTTCGTTCGCCCTCACACGTACTCGTGTAACATGTTCCTCTCTTCGTACAAGGCTGCGAATCCCACTCGAACTGGTCCGTCCGAGTAATATCACTGTCATCAGCATCGTCTTCCTGCACGCCACCTCAAAATTGCGTTTCAATATACTCTGCTGCCTGGCCACGCGAACTTCTCAACACCACTCAACCACTGCTACGGTTCAGGCCAGGACAACGCCGGACGCTCATTCCTCTCGGCAGCGGTGGTACACCACCAGTTTTGACAGGGTCATTTATCCCATGCTCCACAAGTTTCCGAGGTTAGAAGCAATCGAAGGGTCGACGCAGCCAACTCTCACTCAAGCTTGTAGGCTGTTTCAAGAACCTAGATAACGATGTGAAGCGCAGTTCGCGGATGTTCGGATACGGTCGTTTGAGGTCGAGGTCGCAGGCTACAAGGAGTCAGGATGCACGGCTCGAGGTGGAGTGTTTCGGAAGTACAGAAAGTCAGAAGGTCGAGCTCGATAGGTTCCTATTTTTCCGCAGGCGGGAATTGGAGGCAGTAGGAAGTAAGGCGACGCTCCACACACCCTGAGCTTCATGCGTCTCAGCGTCGAGTGTACCTACGTGCGTTCAATAACGTTCGCGATCGCGCTTCTCCCACTAAATGCTAACCTTCCTCCAGGAGGCTTCCCTTCCCTTCCCTGCCAACTCACCCAACTCAACGGGCTTCTGCAGATTAAACTATCCAACCCTTGACGTCGTACACTACGCACCGCGGCCGAATCACCGGGAAATTCCAATAATACGCATGCAAATCCCTTCTACAGAACGCAATTCAAACGATCGCAACGTTTGGATATCGTGATATCCACCGCTGCTGAGAGCTCCGTACGTCCGACTGCTTCGTTCGATCGCGACCGACGCGTCCTCACACGACTACCACCGTGATACGCCACACCACACCGCACATACTCGCCGTTCGGTACCGTTCACTCACGGGCGTGAGGGGTTCGCCCCTTGCCATTCACGGCTGCTGAACGTTCTCGAGGACGCCGACGATGACGACAAAATTCGCGGACAGCTGCAGATCCCCAACGTCAGTCGACTTCGAAGCTAAACATAGTACGCAACTGTAAAATCCTAATTCGCCGCTAGTCCGCCAGAATAAAATCGGACATGCTTCGTCGGATGACGGTTGATGCGCCCCTTCTCTCGGACTGGTTCGTCTTTCCAAAGTGCAGTGCTGCACATTTCGAAAGGCGAACCAGTTTGGCCGTTGGGTTCGACTAATGAGGACTGAGGCCTGAGGAATCGGAGATCTGGACTGCGCGTGTATGTTTGTGGAGCCGTGTGTATTGCGACCCGTGCTAACCAAACCGAGATTATAGATGTCAATTCCCTCCAGCTCGTTGCCTTAGACATACCGTGACGGTTCCCTCCTCGGCGAACGAATGAATCTGTCGACGTTTGTTTCCAATCACACGATATGTTTTGTTAACAGCTCGACATCCATTACAATGGACCGTATGTCGTATCCTCGGCTCTGGGGATAACACGGGCACGAAGTGGAGCTCGAAGACGCTTCGTGCAGTGCGCATGACCTGCGAAATAAGTCACGGTGGCCGCTTGGGTACCACGGTGTGTTCAGATGACTTTTGCCCTGAGGTCACTTACGTGCTTGGTTTCTTCCGAGATAATTGCTCCAGTATCACAGGTACACGAGAGTCACAGATGCGCTGGAAGCAGGGCTGATGAAGATGAGAGGTGAGAGCTCAATAAACGTGTTTCATCGCTCACTGTACAGTAAACCTCCCTAAGTGTACTTATCGTTGCCAAGTACATTGAAGCAGCCTGATCGTCATGCAGTGTTCTTCGGATTCTGTGACGCAAGTTACATTACTTCGTTGCAGGTACGTCTGATCATAAATGCTATCAACGTTTCTCCGTCTGTGAACGTTCCAATTTAGAAATCATCTAGGATAAAGGAGGTTGGCTGCGTATCATTGAACGGTTATGCATATCGAGTTCGATTTACTAGTAAATATGTGTCGTGCAATGATAGTTATAGGTAACATTGCAACAACCAGACAAGACAATCGCGGTTCAAACGTGACCGATGCAAGCAGAGAAGAGGACACATTTTCTGGTGCATCACTGTCTCTCTGATCTGTCGCGAAAGCTGCACTATCCGGTGAGCAACCGTAGTTGAAATTACTCAGAGTGACTCACGGGTATGTGAACGGCCACCCTGGGATGCCGCCGTCGTTCAACGGACCACTGAATGCATTTGGTGGACCGGGATCCTGTGCCCTATGTGGCAGCTGGCTCCTTCGCGAGGCTGCCACAGGAATACTCGCAGCTGATGTTGCAAGTAGGCCACATTGCAAGACCCAGATGCAAGCAACGATGAAGGCCACGGACCTGCGCATGGTGCTGGTAATCATGTTACTGATGGCCATCGCAGAGACCAACGTTGAGACGAGCTTAGAGCTGCGAACTGAGAATGATGGCTCACCTGAGGGAGTGAGGATGTGTTTGTTTTGGGACTGGAGAGCCGGCTCTGCTGTACTTCTGATTGGAGGCCATATACTTTTTATACCAATATAATGGCAACGGCAACATTGTTATCAAAGCTACTGTGAGTGTTGTATAAACAAACACGACAACGCCAACTGAGACATATACGGATGGAACACAGGAGGAATTCGCATGAATCGCAGCTATGACCAGTGCCAGATTATCAGAGCTAGCCTGGCAGCGATGGGGGTTGTCACCGTTTGTGCTAGAGAGCCTGGTGAGGAATCACCAATGTAGAGACCATCGGGTTCGATGGTTGATATCATTCACACCGGTCAAATACATGTGGTATTTCTATGGTTCGAACAATGATTCCCTGTTTCGCAAGCTACCGTGAAACCCGCAACGTTTATTGTATTTCGCTTCTTGCTGAAACTCGTCTCTTCAAACAACACTCTTGACTTTGCGTTGTATATATATTCTGTTGTTGTCTTGGTATTCTTCTCGGGCTGGCAATGAACACCACTTGCAAGGTCTTGTGCCGAATTCGAAGACCATCTCATAATCAGCTGTGACAAATCCGCCACGACATACCAAATCCGAGAAGACACGACTCGGGAGAACAGAGCGCGAGGCTATTGCAACTCAAACTGCAACAGCTTTCTCCCACTCCGTCATGATCATGATCATGCCATCATCCTCCTTCCAGGCTTCTGGCACGCGCAGCAAATGCTCACACAGATCCCGACGCCCCGAAATCCCGAGGCTATGTGAAGCCTTTGTTCCGCTCACGCAAAACTGATTTATATCCGTTTTTTTCGGTACGCAGTACTCACAGCTTGCTATCGTTACAGTTCTGTCGTCTCCGGACACAACGTATGGCCGTGGATTATCGGTGTAGTCCGCGAATGATACGCAACTTGAGATAGTGATTTCGAATTCCATGCGTATTCGCTCACAACCGTCAGGTTCCATGCACAGAGCATTTGCAAAGCTCTGTGGCTCGTGGGCATGTCTCGGTGACGCTTGCAATAACTACGCATGCCTCCATACTTCATTGAGCGAGCTCGAGCTTGGTGTACATCTTCCACGAAGGTAACGATGTCCACAGAATCTCGTATGTATGTGAATGTATCGCAAGATCGAGATTCGAGATAACAGTGGCGGACGACAATTTGTATCTTGGTAATAACATCTGATCGTTCCCCTGATTCACAGGTACAGAGTACCCCGCGTTTGCCTCAGTCTCTTGGCCTATGGTTGGGCTCGTCAATAAGTTAAGTGGCTTAGTAAAGTGCAATTTAGGCTTGATATCTATAGGAGTGCCCAGCCTAGCTGTCACGACGGCGCCCCTGTAAGTCACCTGCTATAGTACTCAGGCTTGTCGTATATGGCTGACGAAATGAAAGCATGCTATCTACCGCAACTACGCAGCGGAAAGGGGTTGTGACTACTGACGCTACACTCGGAAGATTGTTCCACTTATGAGGTCAAGGGCATGTCCCCTCATCAATTGGCGAATTGATCACTGTACAGTATACTACTGCTCACACGGAATCAATGCACCACGCACCGTCAGCTCGGAAACCAGTATGTTTATACTGGAACCGAAATCATAATGCCCATTTTATCGAGTTGTTCATGAGTCACACCTAACGTATACTAATGGGATAAATGAACGGAAGGAAAGGCGAGTGTGCATTCGATCGTTCGCCCGAGTCGCTACTAGTAACTTGCTGTGCCATTGGCATGGCCTAGCTTGCGTGAACACTAACTTCCGCTCGGATATAACTGGTAATATCGTTATATGGTAGGGACTAACACGTATCTAGCTCTTGTCGATGACACAAGACTATAGTTCAAACGTTCGAACCCCTGATCTACGCGGTACTTAGAAGCTAACAAAATCTCCCCTAGACTGACCACCAAGAAGCTAGTATTATTCCGCCGGTAAATATACATGCTGCGGCTAGTACGAATTGTTAACCTCCTTGGGTTTAGCGTATCTACAAGAGCACCACATCGCGAGAACGACCCCTCTCTGACGGTTCCCAAGGGGCCTCCAATATCAGTATTCCTGCAGCGTGCACTCATATCAGTATCATTATGAGTGGGGTACGATGGCTCCTTTTTCCCGTTCATCTGCCGTTAGCGTTTGATGGTCCACTCATATCTCTCACCACGCCGAAACAATTGCTCGCGCGTTGGAGATCAGAATCCGTACTATATTTCCACTCCAACGAGAAATTGTGCATGTGGCCGCGCTAACGAGCTTGAGAGCCATCGGCCGCGGGAACGTTTGCGGTTCCGGTTTCCTGTGTCTTCCGCCCCTGCGGGTATTGATTTGGATTTGTCCCCGTTCCGCAGTACCATAGGAGGCAGTTCTAGTGGTTAACAGCACTAATGAAGGATCGCCTGGCAGGTCCGAGGATTTGTAGACATCTAGATCTTCACGTCGAGATGAGAGATATATAGATGATGAGATGGGGTTGAAAGCAAGAGGCAGGCAAAAAAAAGTTTTGAGACACCAACCGCGAAAGTTTCAGGGGGGTACCCCCCCCCCCCCACTTGCCAAAAAAAGGCCAAGATTGATGTCTATGGCTCGAGATGATTGGCTCGACGACACACGAAACTCTCACGAACGCAAGCGAGACGAGTTCTCTGATGCATTGTATTTGTTCATGTTGTTATTTGTCCAAAATAGGTATACATCACGTGCGGAATGGACATTTTAATCGCATTCGAGTGGGTGTATTTCGCCTCACATATTTATTGTGGCTGCACAGAATTACTTTTAAGGCATACACCAATGGAGCTTCCGAGTCTCATAAGCGCAGGACGGGTGGTTCACAAGTTTCGCGCAAACCCATGCAAAAGTCGCTGACCAGGACCCATGGCACCGGTAAGGGGGGGTACCCCCCCTGCGGTCAGTACCCCCGATTCAGATCTTGCCTACCTCTTGGTTGAAAGATACTCCTTCGTTCTTGGATGTCCTTTCTTGGACGAGCGTCGTCTGTAAGGTTGAGAAAGAGCCGCCGGTAGTTTGCATGCTATCCTGGTTTCCCGTGAAATAGAAATATCGTAATATTGCACATTTGTCTAGACTAATGGGGTCATTTTAAGTGATGGATATTTGAGTATGCGTCTTGCCTTACTCATTAAGCTTTGCGAATACAAGTTGGTTCTGTCCTTGCTATGTATACACATACGCATCTTTGCAATCGTATCGCTTTCGGGATTGCCCTGAAGGCCTGGCAGGACGCCTAACTTGGTTGATCTGCGTTCAATCAAATCAAACTCTGTACACCGAGTAAGCAAGCATCTCTCTCACAGTTGCAGTAAAATCTTTCAGTACATCTTCCGATCTTCTCTCGATTAGATATCGGGACATCCGGAAGCCAGGTATCATATTAGCTCGCTTTGCATCTTCAAGAAAACTACGCAGCATTGTGTTGAAAGCGCAAAATTGTCATCGTCGAAGATGAGTATCACGCAACATACATCTGACTACCGGTGAGCATCGGTGAACCGTGAATGTCATACTCGGGTCCTACATTCTTCCAGTACTGCTGTCCAATCTCAATGCTCCTTCCGGTATGCACTTTGTTAATGGCATTTGTCGTGGCGTACAGGGTCTGCAGGTCACTTGTGGCCGGATCAAGAAACACGTGTATTGTGAGTGGCCCGAAAGCTGCTTTTCCATTTCGGTAGCCGGACGAACGTCTGACATCGTTTTCTAAGCTCAGGGGGATAGCCATGAGAAGAAATAGTTGTGCTTACAGTCGAATCGAAGACCCTTGCTATGACTAACAGGATACTGCAGAAATAAAAGACCAGAAGATCGGCCTAAATTCTATGCGGTGATAGCAAATCAGAATACGTACTGAAGCACATTCCCCGCTGCTACCTCTCCGTCTCTTCTCCAGAGAGGCAATCGGAAGCTGGTAACATACCGAAGTCGCGGTAGAGGACGTACCCCAAATTCCAGTACACGCGGTAGACACTCTTTCCGTCAGTTCGATACGTAGTCGTGCTTCTCCGGGTTGCCCGCTTGTTTTTAGTTCAGAGAAACCGGGACCTCGTGCTTCGCCAGAACGCCACGGGAAATGTCTGAGATGGCCGTCGTCAGTGTCTGGACCTGTGGATCTCGATTCATGGATGCTACGTACCGGTTGCCGGCTAATTGTCTGATAGTTATCGCGGAGACAGACGCAAGCAGGTGGATGGGCAAGATAACCAAGCCGCACACTTCAGACTTTGAGGGTGCTTTGTCGAATAAAAGGGCTTCTTTCTTCCGCAGCTGGTCCAGAAGGGCCTGAATGTGAGACCTGAACTATGACGTTGAATGAGTGAGTGATACCAGAGATTCTGGTGGCATACAGGGGTCAATATAGCGGTATCTGTTTCTATGCGTCGCTGAGTTGGAAAAAACCATTGGTCATTTGGGTCGTGAATCTGGAGAAGAAAGTAGTAAGAGGTCATACACACTCATTCGACACAGCTGTAAGCGTCGTCGGCCGAGCGTGGCACTTTCAACGAGTCTGCTCTCACGTACCGATTCACATGCACCAGCCTCGAATGGCCGTCTACCGAGGTGTGACACGTTTTTACGTTGCTGGAGCCATTCTACGGATACCAACCTCCCTGGCAAGGATAAGACAAAGGCTAAGTATCACCGGATGAAGTATCCATATACACACCGCGTGTTGTAGGGTATTTCCGAGAACGCCACGCCATAGGCTTCGTGACATCGTCTGCCATCTTCTCCCAGCAATTATGCTTCCTTGTTGGACCTGGCGTTGGCTTCACACCATTATCGACCCCGCCTTCCTCAAATGCATATATAAGTGCACGGTGAGTTCAGCCACAGTAGATAGGGTGGTGCCACTCCCTGAAGATGGCGGATCGCTTCCATGTTGGTTTGAACTTCTAAGACGCGGGACTTTGCCTTTCATCGATAAGGTTGAACGCCTGACCAGCACTGCGTGTTGTGATTGAAATATTAGTCATGGTCGAGCTTCCTTGTTTGCGGGCCGATTCGTGTCTCTGCACGCTGAAGAAGCCATCAACGAAATACAAACAAGCTGTGCAGTAAACAAGACCAGACGCGGAACGGATAAGATCAAACGCACGAACCAGCAGATCAGGCTTTCAAGTGTCAACTAAGCACTTCAGAACCCGCTAGTGGCTGTCACCGCAAATATAAGCCAGAGTGGTTCTGATTCCATTGGTCGGCACAGGCCCTTCCTGTGAACCAATTGGCTCGCGTCCCTGTCGTATCGCAGCTATCTTCAGTCGTTATGATCCTGAAAACGAAAAACGTAAGCAACGAATATACTTAAGTTACTTTATAAGAAGGGTCTCTGAATGAATGTCAGATACAAAGTGATATTCGCTGCTAGCATTGAGTTGGTACGTGCGTTCGCTACGCACATTTCGTCCGAATTGTCGTGTGTACGTACATCTATCAACACAACGTAAGATGTGACCATTTCATTTGATAGATTGTGGCTCCTCAGAGATTGTGGATGTGGTCGAAAGCGAAAGGCGTCCATCATTAGGCGCTCGACAGAGCTTCCTGCTGATCGTGGGAACTTCCGAGTTTTCGTCTCGTTGTTTAACGCAGCAATGAGCAAACACGTTCATGGCCCCTTGTTCTTATGCACCGTGTTGAAATTGCTATTTTCCTTGCAATCTGACTCTTTAATAAGCTATATGGATTATTGAAAGCCCCCCTTAACTGTTCCCGACAGAACCTACCGATGCCTCGCGATCCCGACGGCTTGAAGCTTACCGCTCCCTTCAATGCTGTGTAACGATCTGGTGAGTATTACATTCGTCTACTCAAGCCAATTTGAGACACCTCTGATAGCTCATATCATACCCTTAGAAGGCTCATAACTGCATTGTGAATGGTTGTATACTTTGACCACAAAACCTCCGTCGGAGCCCCGTACCATTCCAAATTTGTAGCATATTGGGATAGCATATGGCCGCGTTCGAACCATCGACTATCGCCCAATGGACCTAATTCATCGTCTTCACGCAACAATCTTTGCCACAAGCGACCTAGAGTTTGATTATAACGATACCGTGAGGTCATTATCCCGTCATATTATCTCCTTAGCTAATTTATATACCCCGTCGTGCACACGCGGACCCTGTTGATAGCGAATTGAGGACCCTGCTCTGAAGACCGCGAGCAAAGCTCACTTGTGATTGGCTTGTCACGCCAGGTTCGGACGACGCTTGAGGCAGGGAAGCCCACACTGGCCTCCCAGAACCAGCACTACGGATACTTCCATGTATTTGTGTGATAAGGTGTGTACCAGCTGACGGTTTAGTCCTTCTGTTTTCTCACCAGAACGAGGAGAGCAGAGAAGAAGGCGTTAGAGAGGATCTCAAAGCTAAGTAAGCTGTCGTGTTGAACCTTGACGGCTGTGTGGAAGCCGGAAGAAGCTACGGTATTGCCTTCAACGATTCCTTCATATGGATCAAGTATCTCACTAATTAATGGGCTGTTCAGTTATCTACGGTACACGGTCTCACGAAGCGTCATATTCTACGATCCTACTGTTATCGACCGAGGTCATGCCCGGCGAGTATCGCCACATTCTCGCCCAGGGAACGGGAAAGTATTCGGACGAAGAATGTTCAATGTTCCAGTGTTTGTCAGTTAAATGAGCGAAACCACTGGGTCCAAATTATCGCAAAAAACTGGTACAGAAAAGCAACTATCGATGTCGCACGCATCAATTTGCACTACTAATGATTCAATTTTCAACTTTTTTTTTCCGTTCTTAGGATTCATGAGGCTCAACTTCATGATGATCCCTATCTACGGTAAAATAATGCCCGATGCAAAGAGATGGCCAAAAGCACAAGCAAAATTCACGAAGTAGCCCCAGGATTTGGCAGTACGTGTTCGTGTAAAAATGGCGTTTGTTGTAAGAGATGAGCCCCTACAGCATACGATACGGTACGGTACAAAGTTTCAACGTCCGTTGAAGGCAATTGACTAGAAAACTTATCTGCTGGGTTGATGTGTGTTCGCGACTACGATGTCTGCGGGAGCAACTCCTCCATTTCCTCTTCCTTGTCCTCATCCACTACATTCCTTCTCGCCTTTCCATTCCTATGCACCTGCTCACAGACCCTCTTCCACGCTGTCCTCCCTAATCCCATCAATAGTGCGCCCACCCAAGCTCTTGCCCTCCAAATCGCATGCACTCGATGGTCCACTCTATCAGGCCTTACACGATGGTCTGTATCCACCACGACGTTCAAGGTTAGCAAGGTGATGATTATCGAGGCCAGCGCCGTGGACGAGGATATCATGAAGATAATGATCGTTTGAAGACGAGCGGCTTGGGTGACAGAGGAACCGCCAAGGATGGCACCGGTCATCATTCCTGGGATTGCGATGATTCCTAGCACGCTGTCATTTACAGATATTCAGTGCATCTTCTGAATGAAATGATGTTACAACAAGAGGTACAGTCGCGACGAACCTCATCTGGTTGATGCACGGTGTCAACGCCAGCCGTAAAGCTTCCACCGCGACAGGTTTGCAAGCCTCGAACCTAGTAGCTCCAAAAGCAAGGTGCGTCTCGATTCTATCTCTGTTCTCACTGGCAACACCGGAGAAAACCCTCTTAGACAGGGCGACGCTGAATGTGACGAGAGTTCAACACTCACTGAAGCTCGCGAAGAATAAAGTTGACGGCGATCACTATGGCTGACACTGTACTCCCACAAAGCATACCGACGATGGGTACTATGCCGAATGATAGCAGCCAAGTGGGGAGTGTTCTTAGTAAGCTGGGGCAACGTGCAAGTATTTCTTGGCTGAATTGCTCACCGTATTGAGATGGTTCCCACAAGGGTACTATATCCATCGCGAAACGCGCACCAAGGATTGATACAGGGATTGTGGATCCCAGCATTGCTATCAGGACGGAGACAAACTGAAATGGGAGAGCTAAGATGCCAGAGAATCCAGCAGTATCACATGCACGAGCTCACCATATTCTGGTGCCGTCGTTTGGCTTTATTCACGACTGGTAGTCGCGTGTATCAGCCCCTTTTGCTCGATCCTCTCATCGTTCGCATTGATGACTGTCGCTCACCTACTTCCGTTGCACCCATCAGGTTCAACATAACTGGGTGAATCGTCAGTCCAATAATAACTCGTACAGACATACCGTCCGGACGTTGAGCCTGTAAATGTCGTACTCACAGGCGATGCCAGCAACAGCCCACACACTGTCCGTTTCGAACACTCGCTGCAATATCACTGCTACAAGCGACAGCTGTAGAATACACCGAATTGCGGCCACGATGAGAGAGCTGCCCAGCTCGAGTCCAAACGTTCGTGAGATGAGTGCATCAAAGAGGATGAATGAGAAGGCCAGGGCTACGTGACCCCAGCCCAATTCGTGTTCCGAGGATAGAGGTTGCGTCGTATCCATAATGCAGCTAATCGCTGGCAGCTGGCTTGAGGGCACGGGTGTACCCAACCAGAGTCAGTGCTCGACCTGATCTTATCAGATACACGACGACTCGTAGTTCTGCCTCGTGCCATGTCACGTTGCTGTGAGAGCGAGCTACTGAGCTCGTGAGAATCGCGTCGCACAAGAATCCTACCATAAGTATGACCCATCTTGAACCTATCGGTTCCATGCGTGGCCAGAATCACGCGTAGGATGTTGGCCACGGTCATGGTAGTAAAGAAGAGAAACTCACAACAGGTAAGCGCCGATTGGAATAATGGCGGCATCAACTAATTTGGCACGTTTGCACACTCAGTCACATCGACTGCGACTACTTCCGCGAATACTTACGTGCAGTACCCATTTCCAGGAATGACTTGGTTCAGGGCCATTACAATGATTTGAGCGAGTGGAGTCGTGCTAGAGTGACTGCCGCAATAGGCAAAACCTACGTCATTCCCCGCAGCGACTCGGAATGATCGCAGACGCGGCTGTCAACGGACACCGTCATCATCGAGACTGGAGGAGTCCCCGCCCGCCATGGACGCGCACGTCTTTTCTCTTGTTTTTCAACATCCATCACACTCTCATCACCGTCTCACACGATGGACAGCGGGCCAGGAGCATCCCATAAAGACTTGACTTGGCAAAATGTCGGCCTCGCCTTCTCCTTCATCCTCTTCGATGCCGTCTGCTCCAAAGCTTTCGGTCTCGGGGTCGGCAGCTCGCTCGTAACGGCTGCGGTACGATGCGTTATACAGCTCACGCTTGTGGCCCTCGTTCTGCAGAAGGTGTTCGAGGCCAATAATCCATGGGCGGTGGCGGGCATTGCTTGTGAGTTTTCCTCGACCGTTTGAACGCGTCCACATCTGATGAGATACAACAGGCTTGTTGAACTTGATGGGTACTACAGAGACTGGTGAGTTGTACAGATTCATGTATTATATGCACTCTCACTCAACTACCTCTAACGCCCAGTGGTGAACAAAGCAAAGCGGAGATACGACCATATGGTACGCATTCCTATCACTTCCCTCTAAACACCATATCTCACACGCGAATAGTTTCCGACTGTCCTAGTAGGAATGCTTGGTTCAACTATACCTGTATCGATTATCGGAATCCGCTTCGCTATGTCGGTGGATCCATTCTGGAAGCCAGAGCAGTATAGTAAGCCCTCTGCTGTTGGCTTTCAGACACGATCAATGACTGGCGATCGATCTAGTCCCTGTCGTAGGAATGCTCTGCGGTGCCACTATTTCAGGCATTGTCGTCGCCATAAACTACATTCTTAAAGAAATCTAGTACGTACTGCTTTGCAGTCTCTTCGTTCAAACATCGAAGGTGCTGACATCGTATTTATGAAGTGAGAACAGAGACAAGATCGAGATGTACCTCGCTTTTGGTGCCACTCGCTTTGAGGCTTGCAAACCAATCGCCACAGACGCACTCCGTCTTGCATTGACACCCAACATCAACCAAATGAGGTATGTCTCTCATTCTCCTCAACCTACGGGCTCTTACCTTGGCTCACACCTTCCGCAGCGTCCTAGGTATAATCGCCATCCCAGGCATGATGACCGGAGCCATTCTCGGAGGCTCCTCAGTCCAGCAAGCCGCTCGCCTGCAGATGGTCATCATGTTCATGATCTCCTCTAGCACTGCCCTTGCCTCTATCGTCACCACGATTCTCGCTCTCAACGTCGTGGTGGATACCGAACATCGTGTTCGGACGGACAGAATTGATAATCGACCCCATGCTGTGTATAGGGCGAGGAACTGGGCGGTGGAAAGGGTGGTAGAGGGTGTCAAGAGCGTGGGAGGCAAGGTTGTGAGCGTGTTCAGGGGTGGAAAAGATAAGGGTGATGAAAGCGAGAGGGAGAGACTGTTGGGCTGAGGGTTTCGCCATGAGGGCAAGTCATTGGTGACCGAACAATATTGTCGTTCATGAGCTCACAAATTCAATTTCTACAGGATATTATGTTCATGCAGCCTGTCTTATAAAGCATAATATCTTCCGTATATCATAGTACAGCGGTGCACAGGCGTTTGTTTCGTCGCCGGCATACAACTCACATGCAACGATTTCAAGTGGCGAAAGGTGCACATAAGTCACGACAGGCTTGTCCTGAGCAGGACAAAGATCGACTTTAGTTTTGTGTAGAACAATAGTGGAGGATATGACAAATCGACCTTGAAGCTACCTCACTACTCATCCGCTTGCCAGTCTGGAATGTGGAAGATCTCTCCGAGCTTCGCCCATTCCTGTCGCGCACGGTCCGCCATTTCTTTCTTGGCATACTCTGTGCAAGACAGGCATCGCTTCTCGGACAATCCGAATTCGGTCTGTCCAATCCACCAGTCCCAAGATGTGAAGCAACACCCCTCGTGGAACACACCCTCTCTTCCGGCCTCCGCAAGCAGCTTCTGATACACGCCTTTGCAACCTCTATTAGAACAGGACGAAAATCTGACTTCACCAACAGATTCTTCGAAGAGAACGCGTTCAACCTGAGCTTCTATTTGCATCAGCTTGCGTCGTGCGTCAAGACATGTCTTCTGGTCGTCCAGGGAAAGTTTGACCGTCTCGGTGCCATATTGAACTCCCTCCAAGAAGCTAGTCGAGTCGAGATATGAGCATACGAAAAGCGCGACTGGCAATACTTTCGTTCGATTAGCAGCTCTTGCAAGTAGAACGACAGCGACCGTATCTTTGTGCTGCATTTCAATGGGATCGTCCATCGGCTCTTGATCAAAAGCCCATGATAAGTCGATCCATTCGTCGTAGTTGGAAGTGAAGATCCGCTCGAGGCGAGCAAAGCCTGAGTCCACGATATGTTTCACTTTATAAGTTACTCCCAGACGTAGCATCCTATAGAATCGCTCGAAAGGAATGCTTGTGTCCCGGTCATAGTAAACGCTATAATCGCCGAATAGTCAGTGGCCTCTTAGGCGGTGCATGAAAGGAGGATTATGAGACTCCTTACTGATTGCCGCCATCGTATATGATGCTAAAGAACTCGCCGAGTTCGTCTCCTTTCTCGGCAAGTTCCAATGTTACCTCCTGATACGTGTTCGTTGCAGAGGAGCTTCGAGTCCTCGCCTGAGAAGCAGACGAGGTAGCTGCGGTCAAGGCATCCAAACGCTCTCGGAATACCTCTGAATGATACGAGAGAATACCAGAGTGCAACTTGAATGCTATACCGTCGGATGAGATGAGGATAAGTAGCCCATCGGGAAACCATAGTTGAGGGTGGCGGCTTCTGTATGCTGGTGAGTTTTGATCGCTGACGCAATTCCGACTGGGCGAGGATTGTGACCCTGGGGAACGAGTGTAATTCTGAGATATTTGCGAGCCTGAGGCGATCTTTCTCTTCTTTAGAGGCTTTTCATCGCCCGAGCTCATCTCATCCATGACGCTGCTTGAATGATATCAATACGTCGACTTAGTAGCGTCATTTTGACACGAAAACCCACGAGCGTACCACTCTGACTAAAGTTGCTTATTCTATGGGCAGCAAGCAAGCTAGAATATGAGTGTGCGAGGGCGACTTTGCAATCACCAGCAGGGTTGTGGTTCTAGTTTGTATTTGAGCCCAATGACCGTGACACTACCGAGCATATTGGCGCTTACACCGGCACAGTATTTGCGCTGCCAGTACATGTCAGTCATGACAGAATTGCTCTTGACAGCAAGGATTACGTCTCTCGGCGAATATTTGGCAGTAGAAAGCATGCATCATAGAAGGACGGAGACCCTAACTATTAAATGTAGGTAAGGCTGTCAACGATGGAATGGAGACAGATTGTGCGAAAGACGCTATTGGAATATTAACCTGAGGAGTTATTACAAACGAAAGCCATAATTGCTCGGTACCCTTGCGAGACGCGAAAGGTACCAACGAGCATGAAATGCTGGGGCATCAAGACACCAAGGACCGGAGTCCTGTAAGCGTCTTTGTGGAGGCAAGAAGGAGAGGGAGAGGTGAACGCACTTGAGCAGCTCAACCAGCAGCGACAATCTGCTTCTTTGGTGGCGACCAGTCCGGAATGTTGAAAATCTCCCCTAGTTTCTCCCATTCTCTCTTCTGATACTGCTTGACTTCAGATCGCAGATGTTTTCTGCAAGCCGTACATGGCCTCTCATTCCTCGGCAGCCCCTCTATCCACTTATCCCAACCTGAGAACGGTCGCGCACGGTGGAAACTCTTCTCCTTAAGGCCCTTTGTGAACATGTCCTCGCACGCTGCATTGGGCCGCAGGCCCATTGAACGCCATTACAAGGAAGATTTCTGCGATCCCAGCCTCAATCTCTTGTAGCTGTCGGCGTGCATTTACGCAAGCCACCTGGTCGGCAACATCGAGTTTGAGGGTCTCGGATGTATAAGATACCCCTTCCAGCAGGCATGCGGAGTCAACCTCCGAGGCACAAACATACAGCATAACGGGCAACAACTGCACACGCTCAGCATCTCTTGCCAGTAGGATATACAGGACTGTATCCTCTGGTTGCACTTCTATGGGACAAGAGCTTCCACAGAACACCTTCTTCCTGCCTATCCATGCATCGAAGTCCGAAGGAAACGCCTGTTCAAGCCGAGCAAAGCCTGACTCCATTATATGTTGCATCTCCTATTTGACACCTAATCGTAAGATACGATAAAATTGAGAGAACGTGATGCGTGTTTCAAGGTTGTAATACGTAGTCCTGTTCGAGAGGCATCAGAGTGCTGAGGATAGTATACGGTCATGATCAAACAAGGGTTCAAAATGGGACTTACTGGGTTGAGCCGTCATATATTATGCTAAAGAGTTCGCTAAGGTCGTCTCCACTTTCTGGAAGATGCAACGTCGTCTCTTGGTGGGAATCGATCCCTGACTCTCCCACGAGTTCTGGTGTTCCAAGGGAGACAAATTGGCGATACGCTCTTTCAAAATCTCCGAGTGACGGGCCAGGAGCCCGGGATACAATTTAAATTCTACACCGTCGGATGCGACCACAGTGAGCGAACCGTCATGAAACCACAGTGTCGGATGTCGTCTGGTTTCGACTGCGGGTAAGGGTAGAGCTGCAGTCGAAGCCTCAACGTTTCTATAGCTATCAGGTTGCGTCTGTTGCTCTTCAGCTGCGGTCCGAGCCTATGACCAGGCATTTAGCTTTCTCTTCTTCAGTGGCTTTTCGTCTTCTGAACTGTTGTCTGGACGAGCCATTCGGCTAGTATGTTCATAAACCACGTCAGCATCGGGTGCAACCATACTCAGGACATTGAACACAATCACAGTACCTGGAGAGGGTGCGCACCAATGAGCAGGCTGCGACTGATGAATAGATTTTCATTGAGCATTATGACCATATCGATGAGCCTAAGAGCACCGAACTCACGATCTCTCGAGACTTCCCGCTGGTTGGTTATGCATTATGGTCGACTTCCAACTTGCGTAGACGCTCAATGTGGTATTCAATTAATATTGCCGTGCACTGGTGGCGAGTGCATGACGAGCGACAGCCGCGAATACAGTGAACCTACACTCTCAGGACCATACTACCACACATAGTATATGATGCCAATTTATGCACCTGTGATCACATAACAGCGGAAATGCAGGCCATACGATACATGAGGTGCATAGTCCGAGTACTCTCTCGTGGCGGACAGATCCAAGGTAGAATTATGCTCTAGCATAGGATATATTTCTCTCGACAATTATTAAACAAAGCATACAAATAGATAATGGCCGCACCGAGCGCCGAAAGGACATTGGGGAGGCTGCGCGAGGTAACAAATAATGAGCAGAACTGCATGACATCGCCTGCCAATTGTCACAACTTACCAACAATGCGTACCGGCGACCTAGAACGCGAAAAGTCAAGAGCCGTATTAGCTGGTATGTGCGGATATCAAGAGGGACATGGAAACGTACTTAGAGCGATTCCTACTTCATTCAGCAACGGGCCCGGCGATTGGTCTCTTTGGTGGTGCCCAATCTGAGACATTGAAGATCTCCCCTAGTCTATCCCACTGCTTCCTTGCGTGCTCCAAGATTTCTGATTTCAGATGCTTTTTGCAGGCGAGACACATTGTCTGCTTTCCTGCGGTCTTGTCGGTCTCATCTATCCATCCGTCCCACGCAGTGAAGGGTAGTCCATCGTGAAAGTTATTCGATTTCCTGCCCTCCTCAAGCATATGTCTGCAAACTGAGATGCAAGTTTGACGAGTGGAGCATTGAGACTTAAGACCATCAAATGCCCCTCGGAGGAAGATTTCTTCGGTGCCTGTCTCTATTTCTCGGATTTTTCCATGTGCATTTGCATAGGTAATCTGGTCGGCAACGTCAAGTCTGAAAGTTTCAGATGCGTGAGATACACCTTCCAAGACACTTGACGAGTCAGCTTCCGAGACGCAGGTATAGAACAGCATAGGAAGCAAGCTAGTACGCTGAGCTTCTCGTGCTAGTAGTATCAACGGCACCGTGTCCGTGGCCTGCATTTCGAGGGCACTTGATTCACCCTCACTGAACGCCTTCCGAGTAGTCCTCCATAGATCATAATCCGAGGGAAACACCTCTTCAAGTCTTGCAAAGCCAGACTTCACAATGTGTTGCACTTTGTATTTGACGCCCAGTCGCAATATGCGATAGAAATGATAAAAAGGAACGCGTGAGTCGTGATCATAGTAGGTGCTCCTAAGTGTAACTTGTTGGGTTGTGCGCAGAACTGCCAACTAAATAGGGCTTACTGAGTTTCGCCATCGTAAATGATATTGAAAAGTTCGCTCAGATCGTCTCCATTCTCCGGGAGATGTAGGGTTGTCTCCTGATAGACGTACGTCCGAGCCAGAGATGCACCCTCAGACTGTGAAGTGACCGGAGCAGAGAAGGTGTCCAAACGCTCTTTGAAAATCTCGGAATGACGAGCCAGTATTCCGGGATGTAATTTGAAAGCTATACCGTCGGACGCAATCACAATGAGCAGACCATCCGCAAACCAGAGGGTAGGATGCCGTGTAATTTCTGGTATCCTGGCAGAAGCGATTTCAGCAGTATTTGATGCCTCAAGGTTATCATTGAGGCGCTGTTCAGCGGCAGCGTGGGACGACTGTGGCCCGGCGCTGAGTTTTCTTTTCTTCAGTGGCTTTTCATCTTCGGAGCTTTCGTCTCGTTGAGCCATTGAGATATGTATGAGGGCGTAATACGCGTAAAGTTCAAGATGTGCACTATACAAAGTAGCCGGAGGTCAGCGCGAAGCTTAAGAATCGTCACAACGCGATCGCATTGAAGGCCACACGTACCGATGAACAAAGCCGCTAGTACTGTATAGAAATCTGAGTTAGTACATATGCGTGTTGCGTCTCGATACGGAATACGAAACTTACAAATACTTGAGACCAATTGTTGGTGGTGGTCGAGTTCCAACCCGCCGCAGGCGCCAACTGGTTGTGGCAATGCGCCTGAGTGCGCGTGAACATCGACGGCCACCAACCCAACGCTGTTCGGATGTGCCTCTTTGTCGCTCTGGGCACCACACCTCAAATACAGGATGCCAATATACGCACTCATAACAACAGAATACCCATGTCTTTGCGAAGGTAGAGACCGTGTGTGTAAAACCACAAAATGTTCGTACGCTGGGCACTACAGAGGGCCTGGTCACCCTGGTTCCAATTGAATGGTCACAAACGCGACTGCATCGAAGCAGAGAAACGTAGCGTTCAAGGGAGTACTATGATATCAATAGTGAGTGACAAGTTCCGCTACTTACATAAAACATGTCACGCAGTCATTTTACGAGATAACATTGCTACAGTGTGCGTTCACAGAGGTGTCCACTCCCGCTTTCCATAATGGAAAATATCCTGATACGGCGAAGTCTTAAATGAACGGTGGGCTACAATGCCTGTCGTACAAGGTAGGTGTAGTTAAATACACAACTGGAGTACTTGCCTCCTGAGCAGCCGTTCTTTATCGTTATTCACGTCAAGAGTGCGTGCTCTGACGAAGACCGGTAGAAGCTTTCAACAAACCCTACCTCGCCCCGGTCTCCAGCGTGACCTTCAGCGCGCACACGGCTGTTCTGCTCCCTGAATGCACCACAAAATCGGACGGTGTGTCCATCTCACGACTGTCCACACATTTGTTCCTGGTTAGGCAACAACATCCGACTCTTTGCCAACACCCGAGAGGCACCGCATGCTTTACCAGATAAAAGTAGCAAGTGAGTACACTTCCTCCTACTGTAAGCGCAAGGCAGCATCATATTGACATTTGATGTTGTCTTCCAACGTAGAACGAGTATCAGAAGCGCCACGCGGAACTGTGGGTAACGCCCTCATAGCTCGGGTGCAGCGGCTTCGAACGCGGCGCAGAATCATCGGCAATGTATATATATAAATAGTGGGGCCATGGCACCCACAGCTACGACGCCTGCTTGCGCCCCGAGTTCTTTGACGTCTTCCCAAAAGGCGTGGTCGTGCGACCCACTGTACCTGCAATGCGCGTGCAACTATCGTGGATCCTTCTCGCGGCCTGCGCGTTCGTTAACGCCGCACCCGGAATCCGTAGCATACCAAAGGTTAAGGAAACTATCAACCCGCCTTCCAAGTGGACAAAGGGTGCACGGGCTCCTTCCAATGCGATCATTGAACTTCGCATTGCACTTCCGCAACCCAATTTCCCTGAGTTAGAGAGGCATCTGGCCGAAGTCAGGTTTGTTACATCGCACCACTGCATGCTTCCTCAGTGTTATCTCACGGTACACATAGTGACCCTTTCCATGAACGCTACGGACAGCACTTGTCTAAGGAAGAGGTCGACGAGTTGATCACTCCTCATCCGGAGAGCGTCAGCCTTGTAGACGAATGGCTGGCATTGCACGGCCTTCGCGGATCCGCTGTATCTCGTACTGCCTCTGGCGACTGGGTTAAAGTGAAAGTGCCCATCAGCCTCGCTGAGGAGATGCTTGACACGGTAAGTTCATGATAATACGGCCTCTCCATTGGATATTGGTCTAATAAGTCTTGGGAACACAGACGTATCATGTTTACACCCATATCAGCGGGACAACCTCTCTCCGTACTACCTCATACAGTCTTCCCGAGCACCTCCATGAACATATCGAGTTCGTCCAGCCGACTACCCTGTTCTCTAACTTCCATAACCAGGCGGCGACTTTCCACTTTGACAAGGAAGCACAAGCCGTCCCTGCAGCGGATGCACCTCCGATCAACGTTCCCACTGCGTCTGGCGGTAAAGTTGATGCCAGCTGCAACACCACGATTACTGTTTCGTGTCTCAAGCAGCTTTACAACGCTGTGGGATATGTTCCGTCCGCCAACAACGGGAACAAAGTTGCCGTGACTGGATATCTTGAGCAATTTGCGAACATCCAGGACTTGCAGCTATTCTATGCTGACCAAGTCCCGGATGCGCTGGGCACGAACTTCACGTTCGTTTCTATCAACGGTAGGCAACTGTCGACCTTCTGGACATGAAATGCGGTCATGCTCACGGGATCAACTAGGTGGTCTCAACAACCAGACCGTAGCCGATGCTGGCGCGGAAGCTAACTTGGGTATATATCTTGCATTTTATGCGGTACGCTCAAATGTGTCTGACATGGCTGTAGATACGCAGTTCGCTTTCGGAATATCTCACCCAATCCCTCCTACGTTCTTCTCCACCGCGGGAAGGCCTCCTTTCATTCCCGAGGAACCTGGTCAAGAGAATACGAACGAGCCTTACCTTGATGTACGTGTAATTCCATCGAGCCCAGGCTTTAATCGAAAGACTCACGCTATCCCAGTTCTTGGACTTTGTCTTGAACCATCCCAACCCACCTCAAACGATCAGGTAAGTTATCAGCACTCACCCAGCCCAACGACGATATGCTAATACCAATCCCGCGCAGTACGAGTTATGCTGATGATGAGCAGACTGGTGAGCCAGCGCGTCCTAAAGCATTACTTTCGAAGATACTCAGTATCATGCTTTCCTAGTTCCCAAGAGCTTTGCTCAGAGAGTCTGCAATGGGTTTGGTACTCTAGGTATGCCTGATATCCTGTCATTACTGTTGGTCATTCTGCTGATATTCTCATCCTACCCACAAGGCGCTCGCGGTGTCAGCCTGACCTTCAGCTCTGGTGACGGTGGTGTCGGCGATGGCGACCCCGACCCGGCTACTCAAGAGTGCTTTACCAACGATGGCACGAACCGTACTGAATTCCTTGCCGGGTTCCCACCCTCCTGTCCCTTGTAGGATCTCCCTCCCTTCCATAAAGGCAGATATTTATGTCAATTTATGTAGCGTTACTGCTGTTGGCGGTACCATTCACATCCCCGAGACTGCGGTGTCTTTCTCTGGAGGTGGATTCAGCAACCTCGTACGTCGCATTATTCATAAACGCATCCCGCGATCTCACCAATCCGTTCTTAGTTTTCTCGGCCCGCATATCAAAACGCCGCTATTCCCGCGTTCTTGAGTAAATTACCAAACGGAACGTTTGCTGGTCTGTTCAACCCGTGAGTGGGATTATACAAGGTTGATGCTTCCCTTACCGACTCACTCTTGTCTTCAGGAACGGTCGTGCTTTCCCAGATGTCTCTGCTCAAGCAGACAACTTCAAGATCTTTTTCCAAGGCAGATCAGGGTTGATTGGTGGAACATCTGCCTCCGCACCAACCTTCGCAGGCTTCGTGGCCTTACTAAACGATGCTCGTGTCAAGGCTGGCCTCCCTACCCTGGGCTTCCTCAACCCGCTCATCTATGCTATCGGAGCCACTGATCCTACCGCGTTCAACGATATCACCACTGGGCACAACCCGGGCTGTGGTACTGAAGGATTTAATGTAGGTTTATCTACCTTGACATCCTCCGAGCACGATCATTGAAGCTTCTCCCCTCATAGGCAACCAAAGGTTGGGATCCTGTCACTGGCTGGGGCACACCCAACTTCGGTAAACTGAAGGATGTCGTGACTGGTAAATTGAGGTGACGATAATGATGTAATGAACAAGTTAAGAAACGTTTGTACGAGACATGTATAGTTGCTCTGTGAATTCCACCTGCGTGCTTAGCATTGGTATATAAAGCGTGTCGCTAGGTCATGAGAAGACGGATTTACGGAAACTGTGATATCGTGAGCTCGAGATGCATTCTACCAACTTGAATGCCGCCGTAACGAGTTACTGGATCGGTCGAGACCTTACACCTTTGGCGCTGCCCACTTGGCCCGTATTCCTCCTCTCTCCCTTACACCCACCACCAGTATCATTACCTGTGCCGCAGCTTGGTCCATGTCGGTAAGAAACTTGGTAACACAGGCATCCAAACGTGCGTCGTCACGCGTCGCAACGCGTTCTACGTCGGCGGCACTGGGCACAAATGTGCAAGCCCGCATGAAGAGCACCCAGCCAAACTATGAAGGACACGTCCCGCTTACGTGGTTTGAACATGCGTTCATGTTCGCTGGGTCTTCATACATGGCTCTTATGCATCCTGCAAGAGCAGGTACGTCCTTGTCATGTTTCACTATTCACAGTACGAGCTAATCCTTGCGTAAAGACATGGTAGCAGCTGTTGGTGACCTCACATCTGGACCCGTCCTTCCTGGGCTACGAGACAAGATGCTAGCAAGTTCAGAGGGCCGCAGAATACTCAAGGAGCGACCTAGGATCAATACCCGAACCGTGGACATGAATAAATTGGCACTTCTGCCTGAGGGCACATTCGGAAACGCGTATGTGACATGGTTGGAACGCTGTGGGGTTACTCCAGATACGAGAGAACCGGTACGCCCTATATCTGCTTTCCATGTTGCCATGTCGTGACAAATGTATGGGCGAACCCTCTGACAAGGTCCATTACATCGACGATCCAGAACTTGCCTACGTCCTCCAGCGGTATCGGGAATGCCACGACTTCTATCACTGCATCGTCAACCTCCCCGTGAACGTTGAATCTGAGCTAGCAGTAAAGTTCTTTGAATTCGCCAACCTGGGTCTTCCTATGGCAGGATTTGCGGCTGCATTTGGCCATCTTCGAATAAGCTCGACAAAGCGCAACAGACTTTTCCAGGAATATGTGCCCTGGGCTATCAAGTGCGGAAGCAGTGCGCAAAATCTTATTACTGTGTACTGGGAGGAACGATGGGAGCAAAACGTGGAGGACCTGCGGAAGGAGCTTGGCATTTGGAAGGCACCGGAAGCTCGTTGGGGGAAGGCTCTCAGCGAAGCCAAGGCCGCAGCAGAACAGAAGAAGCAGGCGGCTCTGTTAACGCAGTGAGTTTGGGTCTCCGCATTTGAATGCAGTGCTAATTTTCTTTGAAGAACGTCTAAAGATACGTGAACGCGCAACATATGTCGCGGTAGTATCATAGATGCTATCTAGTTCTCGTACATGTCCTGAAAACATGACTCCTTTCATTACCAGTCCCTTCCGTGGTGACTATCATTTTCAAGTTCCATGCACAACACCAACCTCTCGAGCTCGTTCAAATTCTGCGAATGCTCGCAATGCTCGGGCACGATCTTGACCGCGATGTCCGTACACGCGGCGCTTGCAATGTGCTGGAAGAAATGACTCACGACTCCCACCTTCGCCGGTGCTACTGACTAATCCACCCCCATCAATTCATTTGCAACTAATTACGAGTACGTTTCAAAAGATGTCACTACCGCCCTGTACGATATCTTTATGTCCACACTCGATACGCATTGGCTTGGGGCCTGAGTTGAGCGCACTTCTGTGACTCGAATAGCCACGCCGCTTCCTCCTGTATTCCGTGGAATTCTAATTAAGCACGTATAAAAAGATCAAGGTGAGCGAACGGGTCCTCACTTCTTCAAACTTTACCTCCATCACAGCAGCTTGCACAACTCAACATGGGAGATGCACCCGATAGCCAATTGCAAGGTACGGTGGCACAATTTTACTGCAGATCGTCCAGATAACTCATACAAGTGACGACGTCATTTCAGAACCTTCGCTCAAGGTTTTGTCCGATGAGTATTACGAGTCGAAATTGTCGACTATGGCAAAAAACCGTACAGCAGACGGAAGTAAGTACTCAACTACTACCATCTAAAGGTTGCATTTATTCATTTTTTCTCGCCATCCCGTAGTCCGTTCTGTTCTACATCTCGAGCAAACCCCCGGCATAATATCACTGCTCGCCGGAAAGCCTCATCCGTCAACATTCCCTTTCACATCGTTCAGCTTCACCATACGCGATCCGGTCGACCCGTCAAAAGAAACCGCCGTCCAACTCACACAGCAAGAATTGGACGTCGCATTGCAGTATAGTGCAGGACAAGGAATACCACCTCTGCTCGAGTGGGCCTATGGCTTGCAAGAAATTACTCAGGGACGAAAGCGAGGAGAGGGGTGGAGAATTAGTTTTGGTAACGGGTCTCAGGATCTGATATACAAGGTATTTTCGTTTTCGTTTTTCTGACTTTGTCGAGCTTCCCGAAAACTAACTCTGCTCAGGCTGTCACAGCACTAGTGGATCCGGGAGACAGCGTACTGGTCGAGGTGCCTGTATATGCGTAAGTTGGCAGTAGTTTGGTCCGCCGATTTTGCGCTCAAACTCGCCCTCGATTCTAGTGGCGTCAGCCCCATGTTTCAAACCATAAACTGCGATATTATAGGTCCATATCCCGCCTCCACATCGTATCGGCACAGCTATTGATCATCCTCGTCACTTACAGAGATAGAAGTGGATGCCGATGGTATTCTGTCTAGCGACATACGCAAAACTCTAGAAAACTGGCCCGCTGGTAAACCTAAACCTAAAGTTCTATATACAGTTCCTGTACGTTTCCGCTCCCCTCAAATCCTCCTCTATAAGTTGCCAACGCTCTTTTCAGTACGGCGGTAACCCCTCTGGTAGCACTGCAACGGTTGCCCGCCGTCTAGAAGTCCTCGAGCTCGCAAGAGTACACGATTTCATCATCCTAGAAGGTTAGTTGTCCATTCAAGAGGTGGTTAGAGTTCGAACTCAGTCGTTGCCATTCAAATAGACGATCCTTATCATTACCTGTACTACGGTGCAGCGCCTCGTCCACCTTCATATTTTGCTCTGGAGAAGGACCTACCAGAACCAGGACGGGTACTGCGGTTCGACAGCCTTTCAAAGGTCCTCTCCGCTGGTATGCGGATTGGGTTTGTCTCGGGACCTTCCAGGCTTGTACAGGCTATGGATGCACACGTGAGTCGCTCGTAGTTTGCCATGCTTGACTCTCTGATTCTGATCCTCGTTGCACTTTAGACCATGGTAGCGAACCTACAGCCGAACACACTGGCAGGAGTGCTAGCCGTGACTGTGCTTTCGCGTTGGGGGTACGATGGGTTCCTCAAACATACCGACAGGGTGGCACAGTTCTATCGTGACAAGAGAGATATGTTCCAGGCGGCTATGGTCCGCAATCTGGGCGAACTCGCAGAGTGGACCGTACCAGACGCCGGAATGTTTATGTGGTACGCGTCGAAACTTGCGATATATTCGAGACACGTTGATTAACCATTAACTTGATGTGCCTCGCAGGTTCAAGCTTAAGCTGGACGACGGCAAAGAAGACTCGGACGCGTTGATACGGTCCAAGGCGTTTGAACGCGGTGTGTTGGCGTTGCCTGGAACAGTGTTCTATCCGAACAAGCGGACTACTGCATACGTTAGAGCTTCTTTTAGTATAATCGAGGAGCACGACATGGACGAGGCTTTGAAGAGGTTGAAGGAAGCGATAATTCAGGCAAAGGATGCGTAGAAGAAAACAAGGACGATATGCCAATCTCTGACATCGTCTGTAAGTACTAATGTATACATAGCTCGACAGCCAATAGACTGTTACTGCAATTCCTTCCTGGTGAGAGGGGTCGTTGCCACATCAACTTGCCTGAGACAAGAGCCAAGTATAGTGATTGGTCGGAGGATCAGGCCATCGTACGAGGGAGTTTCACATGTGAGTTGACTCTCTACATTGACCGCAACTATCTGAGTTTATCAAAGTGGCGTGCACTAGTTCTTGTTCAGGAAGCTAAACTGACAGTTTATGCCCACGTCAGAACATGACGATCCTCGTATCCCTTCATACCCCTGCACATGGTGATCGAGTAGGCACTAGGGACACAGTCTGTGTGAGCTAGTGCCTTGGCCATACAGGTGTGATTTCGATGGTGCGTTTGCGATGTCGCTAGTGCATTCGTTGTATACCTGAAGACCTTCTCAAGAGACTTTGGAAGCAGGCTTGTTCTACGACGGCTCCCACATGATTCCGGAGCAGAGCCCTCGCATTGTATGTGAGGAGATGATAATGAAGGCTATCTACTTCAAGCTCTTGGTTTGAGAATATTTCTACGTTGTGGTGATTACTCTTGGCCTCCAGTGCTTGAGAACATGGTTGGTGAATTTGGGGTCATTCAAGTTCGCAGCCAAGTGGACGATCCTTCCAATGCATGCGCTGCCGCGGCACACAGGCGCTTTTCGGCCTTTCGGAGCGACAGATTTGAGCGCTTGATCATTTGCTAACATGTGAAAATCGCATAGACGCTGGTCATTTCGCCTTCAAATTCACGACCTTTCGACGTCTTCGCCAAGTCATTTACCCAAACTTCTTATGAGCGTATGAGCGAGTCCTAGGATGACCATGAGCTGCAAGTGTTAGGAGAAATGTGCGAAGCAGTGGCGTATCTCATACGCAGCAAAATTCCCTGTTGTTTCTCCGAATACTTGTTGTCCTGCGTGACTTGCTTGGTCAGATTGTATTCGGAATCGTGAGCGACGATATCTAGCCGCGATAAGCAGCAGATCCAAAGCTGATACCGACCACCACCAACGATCCTATATCCCACTACCAGGCGTGGTCAATTCTAAAATCCTCTCCTCCCTCGCTCGAGTTGGTGGCGACGGCTGAGGTTTAGCCGTGACATGCCGCGTATGCCGTCTGATGTGAGATCGAGGAGACACGTCGAGCACGGGATGAGACTGAATTGACATATCAGGAAGTCAAACACATACTCGTTCATCAGTAAATTAGACGCTTCAGTGATTGCCAGCCTTTGAGTCGTACATAACTGGAACTACATCGCACGTAATGAGTCAGATATCCTATATAATTGACAAGCAATCGTATACTGCCTAAATTATGCTCCAGCTCATCTGACAAGCAGCGGACAGAATGTGTTACAGTGCTCGCAATGTCGAACACAACTGTTATATAGTGTATAAGATATCAGAATCGATTCTAAGCATGGTCAGTTTATCATATATCTATTCTTTAGCCTGCAGCTACTCTATACCCCTGGCTATAGCTCGTTATACGTGCCTACGGTCCAATAAAGAGGATGTACAAGTCCGACGTGGGCCAA
This sequence comes from Irpex sp. Y119-03, assembly GCA_037042295.1. NCBI lineage: Eukaryota > Fungi > Basidiomycota > Agaricomycetes > Polyporales > Irpicaceae > Irpex > Irpex sp. Y119-03. Next base: position 96,460 of record JAXQKB010000341.1, on the reverse strand, counting down.
ATTGGGACACGAAGGCGGGACGAGGTGCGATCTGGGAGATCTCATTCATCAGATAGACCATGCGGACACGTCACGGTTAAACCTCCGCCGCCGCCACCAACTCGAGCGAGAGAGGAGAGGATTTTAGAATTGAGCAGGCCTACCTGTGAGTACCCTCACGGCCACTTTCTCCAACGGTTGCTTGAACCGGACGTTTACAGCATCACTACCTTGCCCACGTTATAACACATGGCTTCTGCTGTTGACCAAAGCGTGCCTGTTGATGCTTGTTTCGCCGTAAAGTGTGGCTCCTGCGGCAAGACGACCTGGAAGGTGAGCAAAAACAGAAAACCGCTGGGCAATCCGTCTTCCCATCCACCCTCATCCCCCCGCTCCGAAACCCCTTGTTCCGTAGCCTCATTGTCACCACGTTGCCGCGAGCCTCAGCCGCTGTACCCTGGAAATTCGCCGTATGGTACCCGAGGGTGCTATTTCTGAGGTTCCACAGCCATCCGTTGTCTAGTTCGCTAACGGCGAAAGGGCGGGCGGGTCGCGATCTGTTGCGATGTGTCCTAGTATGGGCTCGAGACCTCTGCGTCGTGCCCAGATGTGTCGAACGTCGCATGATGCGTGGACGTCGAAGTAGTGGAGCAATGCGTACCTCGCACAGGCAAGGCAGACACACGTCGGAACATACAAGCGAGTTTACTTCATTTCGGAGCTATCCTGTTGTCGCCACACTTCAATCTTCTGTGTGCTCTGATGAACGGAAGGTTGTCGTTGATCTTACGTCCCTCATTTCGCAACTTTGCCTCCTTCTTTCGCCCGAGCATGTGCCGCTTCACAGTGTTGACTGGTTACTTACCTATGCTTCTACAGGGCTGTGGCTTGCACGTCGATTCCGTACGTACCTCCATCTCCGCTCTCCATACGCCGCGTTCTCCTAGAAATCTTATGGGGGTATACGTTTGTGGGACCCATCTTACGCCCCCTCGCACATCTGGGAGGTTCTTTGACCGGTTATACGCCTCTGTCTGTAATGAAGGCGGCATCCAGGAGCCCCAGGGTGCGCACCAGATAGACGAGGGCCATCTGGACTTCTGATGGCATGTTGTGCTAGCGGGTCGATGCTGGGGTGCTGGGGAGGCCGATCGCGCGCATGCGGGACCTGACGAACGAGCATTCTCCGTTTACCAGGTCTTTGCATGAATTTTGTTGTGCACGCATAAAGGTTCCCTACACGGCTTCTCGATATGTTCTGCTGGTCAATTTGCAAGGCGTACACGCATCTATTCTCATACATACGCCCACTTCATACGACCTCGGGAGGCCGGGCTCATCCGCAGTTAAGAACAGCTCGCTTGTGGGCCAGATGAGTACCTACTCCGTTGTGGTGGGAGAGATCTTCCGTTTATACTCCCCGAGCTGGGCTAGCCGTTTCTGATCGCTTCTATCTTGTGGCGTTTCATATTACATACCCCTTGGGCCCTTGCTGTGTCATTTCAGCTTGAACACATCTCACTTGTCATACGGAACTATCAGTACTTACAGCTGTTTATTTTTGTAGGTTATGAAGGACGTGAAGGAAGAAGATAGATGCCAATGCCCTCGTTCTTAAATTCTGGAGGTTTTTGGGGCAGATGAACACAGATACGAGTCCAGATGTACAATATCAAGTCGAGACAGAGATCTGGAATGATATGATGGCATTCGCTGTAGATCTTACTACGGTGGCAGCACAACATGCATCCTCGCCGCCACATCCACGCACGTCGTGTTCCATCGTAAACTAATTGACACGGATATATATCCGCGAAGCTAACTAACAATGCTGCAGCCCTTTCCCCTTGATTCCTCCGATGTATTTACCTATCTTTCAACCCAGTAACAACGAGGGCTCCACTCACCGAGCGTCGTCTTAGTCGACCAGCTCTAGCACGTATTCCGGAAGCTTTGATGTGTACATTATCAGACGACATGCAACATGTTCTGTTCATTCTGCACTTCACTTTGGCATTGTACCCGGCCACGATTATCGTTATGTTTTCGGAGAGTCGCCTTGTACGGCACGCGCCAGGCTTGGCCCGCGTGAATTAAACTCCAGATGGAACTGAATTGATGGCCGCGGCTGCCTCACAGGCGCCCTATACTTACTATCACTTTGACGCCCGATGGACTGCAGTCGAAAGTCGTAGCACCAACTCTCCTTCTCAAATACCTCGACCTCGTCGCCGTCCGTCTGCTTTCCTTTTCTTTTCCCTCTACCACCACGCGACGAAGTCATTATAGATTCCTCACAACCATTTTGGCTAGCTTATAACCACGAGTGTCGTCCATTAGGTTGGCCTACACCACTTCCCCCGCACCAGCCATGGCGTCTTCGTCATCGTCAATCTCCCACCGGCGGACGAGCTCTTCGGATGACCGCTCGATTGCTCAAAGCCGTAGCTCGTTCGCCCCAGATGGCGCGGTAGTCATGACGCATATCGCGAGAGTGCGAAACAAGAAGGAGGAGCATGGTAAGAAGATGGTGAACCAGTACGAGTTCCAGCAGAGCTTGGGGAGAGGGCAGCATGGGGAGGTGCATGTCGCCATTGACACTATCACAGGAAATGTCGTCGTAAGTCTTTGTGTCTTCATGCATGCGCTCCACGGTCGTGCACGCTCTCAGACGCGTCCAGACTCAAAGACTAACTGCTGCTGGTGTATAGGCGATCAAATCCGTCAAACGCAAGAATCCAAAGGTAGACAGGATGAACCAGTTGCGCAAGAAGAACCTTCCGACATCTCCTCACCTTCCTCTTACCGATAAACTGGGAACGACCGAGCAAAAGATCAGGAAGGAAATCGCTATCATGAAGAAGTGCAACCATCCTCATGTTGTAAAGCTATTAGAGGTCATAGACGACGGACTCAATGATAAAATATACATGGGTGAGTGCTCTCCCATGTTGGAGTCTCTACCTCTCCCTCCCTCCAGTGTACCTTGCTCTCACGTCGAAACAACCCCAAATCTGAAGCGCTTCGTGCCTTGCTGCGTCTTCGGCTTCTGAGTCTTCTTACCCCCGTTGATACCTTACTGATGCTCTGTAACCAGTCATGGAATACCTCGGCGGCGGAGAGATCAAGTGGCGGACTGAAGGAGCTGAACCGACACTGCGTGTTTCTCAGACGCGTCGGATATGTCGAGACGTCATCCTGGGTCTAGAATACTGTAAGTACTACTACTTTCCATCTGTCATCCCACGCATGTATTGACGGGACTGTTCTTTCCTATTTGCGGTGTACCAACGTGCATTAGTGCATCGCCATGGCATCATTCATCGCGATATCAAACCCGCGAACCTACTCTGGTCAGACGATCGACGTATGGTCAAGATTGCAGACTTTGGCGTCTCACACTTCTCATACGCTCAGCAGCTTGCAGCGGCTGGACAGGCTGGGTACAATCACGAAGATGATATTCTCATGGACGAGGCCGATTTGTTCAAGTTTGCAGGTACACCGACGTTTCTGGCCCCTGAAATCCTGTGCGACAGTGGCGCAGACGCCTCCACATCTTCCAGCATGGCAAGTAACCTGAACACATTAGGTACATCTGGCCCCGGAGGTACGGGTTCGACCACCCCTCGTAAGAAGCCGACGATCACGAAGGCGGTTGATATATGGGCGTTGGGCGTCACCCTGTATGCCTTGCTGTTTGGGAGGATGCCATTCACTGGTGAACGTGAATGGGCCATCTATACCAGTATTGTGGAGGATGACTGGACCGTTCTTGACACAATGGGCTCGGACAGAATCCCTGTCGGAGGACGTTTCCAGCCGAAACCGCCGCCAGGCGAGGAGACCGAAGGATACCTGGTCGTCAGTTTACTAGATGGTTTCTTCCAGAAGGACCCCAACAAGCGGATAACTCTGGACGGGGTAAAGGTACGCCATTAGACTTTGCTCTCGGCGTGTCGTAACATGTTGACACGTTGTCATCAGCATCATGAATGGATCCTGCACGACATGCCCGATGGGCATCAATGGCTTCGTCAAACTGCTATGGAAGAGTCGCTCGCCGTGACAGACGACGAAACAAGTTCAGCTGTCTCTTCCGTCAAGTTTCGTTGGCCTCGGTCCCTCGCGAAGGGCCTGTACTCGTTCATCCGCAATGTACGTCCTCAACGTTCTTTTCGTCGCCATCCCCTTGGTACGGCGGATGGACGCGACCCGGATCGCGTGGGCACGAGGTCAATGCCTGCTTACAATCAACTCTCGCGACAGCGAAGCGTTGCTCAAAGCATTGCCATCGGTCAGATGGAGCGGGACAAAACTAAGCACCATCGGCACCATCACCATCATTCTTCGCAATTGCAGAACAAGTCGTCTATAGACGTTCGCACAAATATTCAGGCTGGATCATCTAGAAATGTGTCAGGAATCCAGCAGACTCAGATAGGTGGTGCGTCGTGTTTGTCTAGCCGCCCTCTGCACTCGTCCATGCCTGCTGCTGAGGGACCTGCTTCCCAACCACGACGTGGGTCGATTCCTGGTCAACCCACGGTTGACATCCTCCAGATTCCTGCTCCCCAGCATGCAGGTTCTTGCTCCCGCCTATCTTCGCCTCGGACTACCCGCTCAGGTTCTGATTCTGTTTACTTGAACGCAGATCCGGCCCAATCAGTCTCTCGAGTCCAATCAACGGAGGCACAAAGTCTTGCCAATGCACCGACAGACCGGCCTCGAAGTCGACTATCAGTGTTGACAAAATGGTGGTGGAGACCTGCGTCCGCGACGTGGGGAGCTTCTCCCGGCGAAGTGAGCACGTCAACGCTGCCTTCGGGGGCCACTTCGCCGCTGTCACCTACCACGCCACCTGCTGCTGATGGCTCCTCACATTCACATCGACAATTGCACGTCCAGCACCAGCCGGTCAGGGATTTGTCCGCACGGCGAAGTGAAGACGCCTTCCATCAACGAGGCGGGAACCCTCAGTTCAGTCTTGCGATGCGTGCTGCGAGTTGGGGAGAGGTTGGGCAATACGGTGGGCCGCCGGACGATAGGACGAGTATTTACTCTGGTGATCGGGCCGACGATGCTTTGGACAACGAGACGTTCCTCATAGGTGCGGGCGGAGTTGCGCAGAGCCCTGTATCTTCTGTTCCCAGCGGAGTTTTGAGTACCGTATCGTCGACCTTGTCCCTCGGGCCTCCTGTGCTGTCCGCGGCTCATGCACTGCTGCAAAGGATAGAGGGCTCGGACACGTTGGCCGTTCCCGACCCGGCTGCGCAGGACCCGAACTCGTTGCAGAGACAGAGCCAGTATCGGTCCCACGCCACCAGCCCTCTGGCGCAACCGCTGTACGAATCTCGGGAGGCAGGAGGGAGTAGGAGTTCGTCGACGTTCGAGCAGTATGAGTCGAGTAGCTCCGAGGAGGAAGAGGTGGGGAGCCGGACGACGTCGGATTGCGAGCAACATACACCTAGTATGCGACAGTTGTACCAGGAGGAGGACGAGGAGAGCAGTTCGGAGGAAAACGTGCATTTGGAAGTACGCACGAGACGGCCATCGGCGTCTGTCCTTGAGCCGATGAACTCGCCGACTCAACGGAGGAGGGACGCTGCTGAAGATCGCACTCAGACTCGCGAGCTCGTTCCTGCTTAATGCTGATGCATATGGACGGTCATTGTTTGTGTCTTTTTCTTTCTTCTTTCTATCATATTTTGCCTTTACCCCTCATAGATGAACGGACATATCCATATCGCATATTCACTCTTCATACTATCATGCCTATCATACTACTCACTATCTCCATCGACCAACCCCCATTCCATCTCTGCATAGATCGTCCATGCCCCCGCGTGGACCTCATTTTTCTTCAGTGTGACGTGTTGTATTAGTGTCTCTCCACCTGCGTTTGTCTGGTACCTACTTCCCTTACACACATAGATGAGACATAGACAAGTTATACTTATAGCATTTGCTCAGCGTCGACTCTCATTGTTTCCTGCTTCGCATGATGGCGTTACAGCTCGGCACGAGTCCCGAAAAGGCAGTTGATTTGGGCGCTCGTGATTTGCTTCCGAGAGCAGCTCTGTAATATGGCCCATTGGCCATCTATGTACTCGAAATTGTACATAGGCCACCAGTAGCCATCTTACTCAAATATAAACCCTTCATAGCACGAGTCAAACAGGCCTGTTGCGACTGCATTGACCCTGAAGGACAGCCAGATACTTAGGCTGACAAACAAGCACAAATAACGCGGTCATATCCCCAGCGGCCAGCGGCAGCAGAGGTTGGATTCGAACTATCATCTCCCCCCGTTCGCACACCGTGTTTCTCGACCTCTCGGAGTGTATTCCATGTAATGGCGACCCAAGACACTCAAGGGCGGAATGGCCAATCTGTTGAGGACCTAGAAGAAGAGTTACTCGACTTGTTTCACCAGCATCCGAAGGCCAATCCGAACGCGGACGACCAACCAGTTATACCTGCAGATGCCATAGCTGATATCTTGCAGGCGTTCTCAGCAAACCACAACCAGGTTAAACTGCTGAACAAAGAGGAAGAGGTGATCCTCGTACAGCAATTTACTACCAACCCCACAATCGAAATTACTCCCGCTGTCCTCAGCCAACTTATCCTCCATCTTCAGCAGTCCAGTCCACAGCCTGCAACAGAGCAGTCTGCTCCTGCGACACGTGAAGTACCTCTTGGACGTGGCCGACCGGGAGAAAAGACAGAATTCGTGGCATACGCTCGTTCGCGATCGACGAGTCAAGATGTATCTGGTGCCTCGGTCTATGGAGGACGAACGAGCAGCCGACCTCCGTCGCGTCCACCATCACGCCCGCCATCTCGTGGACCATCTGCGCGCGAATCACCATTCGACGCTGCTTCCCGGCAACGGTCGACACCATTGACTGGCGCCCCCTCCAGTTGGGCTCGGCGACCACCCCCGTCGCGTCGTAAGAGCGATGCGGGAACGCGTGGACGTGCGACGAGTGACAATGAGGTATGTGACATTGAGCTTATAACCTTGCATTTGCTAATACCCCTACAGTCCGCTTCAGCACCACCTGTGGCCTTCTCCCGTTCGCAAAGCGGTATAGCACGAGCTCAGGTCCCACCAAGTCCAACGACTCCAGAGCCGTACTCCAACCCAACGGGCTCATTCTCTCCTATCAGCATCGGCTCTCCGAACTTCAGCTCCATCTCCCGACCGCACTCTCGGAACTCGTCGCTTCCGCAGAACAGCTTTGCTAGTCTCGGTTCCGCTCTAGATGACGACTACGGGCATGGCTCAACGTTCAATCGCTCGACAGGCATGATGTCTCCTCCGCCAAGCGACTTGTCGGAGACCTCTTTCGACGCTGCCATGCAAGCGAACTTTGCTAGAGGGAGGTCCCCGTACTCCTCAGACTCAGACTCTGATGGTGAGGAGGATGACGATATGACAATGGCAGTACGGTACCCTCGTGATTCGATATCGTCAACCACATCGTCGATAATGATGGAGGAGAGGCTTGAGGCGCTTCAGAAGGTGAACGAGGAACTGAGGAAGAAGCTGAAGGAGGCCGAGGATAATCTAAAGCATAGGATGGAAGACTCAGACGACCAGCTGCATAGTTTGGAGGTAGAGTTGCAGGAGGCCCACGATGCCTTGAGCGCATTTAAGAGACAAGAGAAGGATACCAAGCAGAAGGAGGTTGGTGATCGGCTTGTCTGCATATACGCTGCTCGACGACTAACTCGTATGACAGAGGCAAAACGCCCAGCAAATATCTTCGCTGGAGAACCAGGTCGCTGCACTTGAGAAGAAGTACGACGATTCTCGCGCGTCCTATGTCTCTCTTCAGAGCCTGTACCAAGATCAGCTCAGTATGTATTCGATATCCTGATTGTAAGATACCAGTCTAACACGCATACAGCCCAGTCCCAGAACCAGCGTACTGCTCTGGCCGAGCGTGATAGGGAGATCCAGTCCCTTAGGAACACTCAGGAGCTCCAAGCGATCGACATCAAGAAATGGGAGGACGAGCACGTTCAGTGGCAGATCCAGGTCAAACGTCTCGAGGACGAGCTACTCGCGGCTCAGCATAGTCAGCTGGAGCTGGATAGCCAGAAGCAGGAGAATTTGGGTTTGAAAGAGACCATCGATCGTTTGAAGTTTGAGATGGAAGAGATGAGGCAGTCGAACGCCAGCGGGCAAGCGACTTCTGGTCTAACCAGCGCGAAGAATAGTATTGGGAGGAGTTTAGGGGCGGAGCTGGCTAGGGAGATGAAGAGTGTTGACTGGGATGCGCCGGAAGATGGTGATGGTGACGGCGATGTGGACGACGAAGAGGAGGCTGAGGAAGTCGAAAGGGAGATTGTCGAAGATGAGGATACGGAGGGTGAGGAGTACGTGCAAACTATTATCACGAGGACGAAGAAGGTATGTGTCAGGGTGTGTATGCTTTCTGACTGTAAACAAGACTCTGACGTTCTTCACAGAAAGTGGCTAGTAGAGCGAAGCGATTCGAGACCATCACTGTCGAGGATACGAAGACTTACTCGGATGCAGAAATACAGCATGACCCGGTCACTGGTACTTTCGCAGTTCAGACAGATCCCGAAGTTCGACCAGTTCTATCCTCCTTCAGCGTCCAGACAGACGAACCGCCCTCCGAGCCCGTCGCTTCTACAAGTGAGATGGAGATTCAGACTGAGGGGTCCGAACTAGAGTCCTTGGCCTCGTCTACATCAACGATAGTCCCTACCCCTTCGAATTCGAAGACTGAACATCTTCACGACTCTCCACCTACCTACGGCCAAGCAATCGGCCATGACCACGGCGAGCTAGCGGCTCAAGTGGCCGATGAAACCCTGAGGAAATGGCATCCTGGCTTGGAGCTCCCTATCAAGGCCATCCCTGGAGGTGTATCCGAGGACGCCATTGCGGACTGGAAAGCTCTGAAAGAAGAACTGGGAGTCGAGTGCACGGCTATTGACCGCATCGTGGACGAATCCGCTCGAACTGGCCTGACACGCGACGGCAAGGCTCCCCATCCTCGAAGCCGTTTCTACAACATCTACAACACGTATGTGTATGGTGGAAGAGGGTATGCGTTGCTCTCGACGTCGCAGATCATGTTCGTCGTCGGTGCGACCGCGGCAACGGCGTTCCTACTCGGCCAGGCTATGACGCCGCATCACTCGCCACTTGGCGGTGCTACCTATTACGATCGTGCTGCGTGGGCGAGTTTCAACTCGATACATGCTGTAGGCGAGGGTTTCCCTGGTGGCGATTCGACGAGGGGCGCGTTCTGGAGCGTGTTGGGAAGGATTGGGGGAGGTGCGGCTAGGACGTTGAGGGGCTTCCCGACGTAGGCTTAAGCCGAAGCCGACGGAACGTCTCTCTGTGGTTTTAAGCCATGCCCTATGCTCGCCCTCTTTCCAGTATGTGACTATATGATCTACCCATGCTTCGCTCTTCGCTTTTCATTGGCACTTATACCCCTACTGCACTCACCCACGCTTTCCTCCATTGTTGCCGTTCACTGCTCCACCTTCGTGCTATGTCTGCTATGCTTTGGAGTTCCCTGCTGGACTCACTTCAAGTTTCATTATGCTTATTTCAGTCATACTCTCTTTTCTCCGCTTATTCATTCGGAGACGGTGCCTGTTGGTCGGAATTGTAGCTTACATGTATCATCCCTCTAGTATGGGCCGACGTGACTTACTTGCCAGTACTAAACGTACACGTCATCTAATACATCACTTAAATTGTACGAAAGAACGGTGGCGACTGTCAAGAGCATGATACGGATCGATGAATTACAAGTGAAATTCGGGTGTGGTGGTGATACAAATAAAGATGTGAGTAAGCATAAGTTAGAGGCGATCATGGGAGGGCGAACGAAGGACGGTATACAAGAGGTTTCAAGCAGGGAGAGCCAGGCCCTTGTGCAATGCCTCCTCTCGGCACGTCCGGCTACAGAAGTAATCGGCTTTGCTCTGCGGCATGATCAAGCACTTGATGCAGGGATCGACGAGGCCTTTATCCACCGCTTCCCTATGCAAGGAATGAATGATCAGCGTCGAACTTAACTCAAAGACGGTTGGAGAAACGAAGATGAGAGTGCACGTACTCTCTATGAGCCTGAGAACAATAATCGCTGACGTCTCCGTTGGCATCAACGTGTGCATACTCCTCGCACCCCGGCAACTGACAGACGGCGGGTGAATCGGGGTAGTCGAGTACAGTTGGTGATACCGCCTGGGCATGAGCCTGTGGGTCAATTAGGTGCGGTGGTGGTACCGGGTGTCTTGACTGAGGTTGAGATTGAGGCTGAGAGTGCGTGGACCTCATGTTGGTAGGCGGCCCAGCGGTGAAAGCAACTTGTTTGGTGTGAGGAGTATTATATGACTTGCTCGTAGTGAGTGGGACAGATGCGTTACTGGAACGGGCTTGTTGTTGAGCAGATGCGGCTGGGGGACTGAGAGTGGTGAGGATGTTAGGAATCTGGGCAGCTGCAGCGTGAACCCATTGGCCCAGGGGAGCCTGATTAGCTTGAGTAGCAGGCTGGTGTTGCGTTTGAAAGGCTGCTTGAGCGCGATAAGTCAGTATTGCCTCGTGTATCGCCGTTGATTATACTCACAACGAGCGGGAGCCTGCCTAGCAGGGACCGCATTAGCCTTCTGAGGCTTCTTCGCCGCGTTCACCACCTGCTTGACGATGTTAAGTGGCCCAGTCTGCTGTTGTGGAGCAGTTGCTTGGGGAGCCTGCTTCGTCGGTGGTTTCGGTGCAGGTTGTTGTGCTTGCGCCTGCGCAGCACAGTTCTTCCCGCAATAGTCGTAGTTGCCAAACTTGGGTTTCTGGTAGCATTGCTGTGGAAGGCGTAAGTCTTCACTAAACTGTAGTCACCAAGGACAGATGCCCTCACAGTACAGAGCCCTGCAGCTTGTGTAGCGCAGGTCTTCCCACAGAAGGGGTGGCCACCATATTTCGGCTTGGTATGACAGAACTAGATCGCCGATGCTGGTCAGCCTCAGCGGTAGCAGTGATGGTAGTCGTTGCACGTACCTCACAGAGACTAGAATTACGAAAAGCAACAGTGGCCATGGTCGAGATCATTAACTTCTAACGCTCGAAAACTTGCAGCGGGGACGAGGGGCGAGGGCACTATAAGTAACACGGAACGACTGCGGGCCACGCACATACAAGCACTCAGTCATATATACCTCAAGCACGCTCACCTCGTTTCGTACACCGCACCCGACTCGTGTTGAACGCAAGGCCGCCTTTCCGAAACAGCTACTTTGAGATCTGCACGCATCCGAGCGACAATCCTCGTTTGTTCTGCATTGTGCTTCGGCAGACACGTGTGATGTGCGTCGTCCGGCTCGAGGCTACGAGGGGTTCGGGCGTTATGTGTATTGTCGGCCAAATACACGCACTGGGCTAGAGGAGGATGCTGAGTGGATGCTTCGTGAAGATCAGTACTGTATGACGTTGTATGAGAATTGTGACCGTCGTCCGAGAGAGGTCATCAGTGATTTCGATGTTATCTATGCGATGAATACATCAAAAAGCGCGTTTATGTGTGTTGTTCGTCTGTACTAGAGTTTATGTGCATAATCCAAGGTATATGCGCATAAGAACTGGTGCAGACGAACAGCATAATAATACATCCACTCATAATACTAGCTACCAACATACATTACATACTTATACATACCAAAACTCTAAGAAGTTCCTGAGGAAAGTACTATCCCTCATTTACCGAGGAGATGCACCATTACGTAGCTGACTGCTCGCGCAGCTTCGTCCTTAGTCTTTCCAAAGCTTTGCCGAGTTCGTTGCGTCCCGTTCCGTCTGCCCCGACACCCCAGAAAGCGTCTCTGTCCGAGTCCTACTCAATACAGTTAGATCGTCGCTCGTACAGACAGTCTGTGATTATAACAAACCTCGACGAGTTCTGCATCATGTGTGGCCAGTAGCTCTTCGCGCAGGTCTCGGTGCTGAGTGAATTTGTGCCAGAGGGCTTCGTCCATCTGGCGAACAGTTAGTGTGCGATTGGCTGAATACAGGGTAAAGAAAGAGACTGATGAAGGGAGTACGGACCTTCTGGATGTTGACGTCTTTCCAGTCATGTCGAACTTCCGGCTGGAACCGCCGTGCCTCTGAGAAAGCCATACTAGGCCATTCAGAACATGTTCGTATATGTTCAGCTAATCCAGGACGATGTTCTTGGAACTAACAGCAAATTCAGCACCATATATTATAGGAATAAGTTTATCGTACCTTGAAGGACTGGAAGAGATGTTCGCTGGTAGGGTACTTCTTCCCCTTGTACATTACAGGATGAGGTGAGAAGTTGGTGAATCCGTAGTGAGGGTCATGTTTGTGGTAGAATAAGATGCGTGGGGGTGAGACAGGCGTCCAAAACTGGCTGTTAGGTGTGACAGGGGAGGAACCACGAGTACTAGCCGGTCTCCGTGAGATAGGGCTTCGTGGCCCTGCACCAGCTGTGCTGACACAGAGACGATTTGGAGACGAAGGTGAGAGCCCCAGCTGATTTACAGCAGCGCCGAGCTCTAGGGATCTCGTACGACGAGGTTGTTCAGGCCCGCTTTCAGGCATTTTGGTAAGCTTGAGGAGCTCGTCCACCGTCTGAGTACTCAACTGGCGTTGGGTATTGGCCGTCACGTATATTGTGCGCCGCCTTTCCTCGATGCGGTATCGAACGGAGCCATCATCAAGATGGTGCACAGTGTAGCTAGGTGAGGATGAATGGACTTCTGTGGTGATTATTGGGATGGCGGTGCGGGGTGTCGAAGGCTGAGACATGTTGACAAGGTACTTTGTGCTAGGCAAATGGGAACGCGTGAGAGATAAATACCTAGGTGTTTCAGTGACCGCACGCAATCCATGCACGACGGCTGTGCATGTAGTGTCCCGACCTCGAGCAAACCTCGAGGCTCGTTGCCAGACAAAGCAGTCGCCACTCAGTACTCACCTGCAGATCACACGAGTCAGGTAGACCGTCACTCACCTATCGCCTGCAGAAATTGACAAGAATTCGCAATAAAATAATAAGGGCGTTGTAGACAAGTTGTAGGTCGACCGCACCGTCGTTGTCGTCGAGAGTGGTCGTTGTCGTTGGCAATAGTCAAGAGCACGCACAGCTACTTCACACGCGCCTGGCAAGGAGAGAGAGCATTTAGCGCTCGATTGCCATATTTGACCAGCTATGCAGTAGCAAACCTTATTTCTCGGCATTCACCGACATCCACAGAAACTTTGGCGTCTGCTGCTTGTCGTCCTCAACATCTTCAAGACCCTCAAGACTGCCGCAAACGATGGCCTCCCGACCCACTGTCAGCGTCCACTCCACTGCCGGGGGTACGTCTGTATGTTGTGCGCAACGATGAGCTCGCGACTGACTGCTTTTACAGAGGCTTCGACTTCCCTGCCTTTGCCTGCGGTCCTTACCGCGCCCATCAGGCTCGATGTCGTCCAGCAGGTGCACAGTGAGTAGTAGTATACCCGGTGCATATAGCGGAGATTCTGACGATTGCTGCAGAGAGCATCGCTAAGAACAAGAGGCAGGCGTACGCTGTCAACGTGAAGGCTGGTCACCAAACCTCTGCCGAGTCTTGGGGTACCGGTCGTGCCGTTGCACGTATTCCCCGTGTCGGTGGTGGAGGAACTCACCGCTCTGGCCAGGCTGCCTTCGGTAACATGTGCCGTGGTGGTCGCATGTTCGCGCCTACCAAGACCTGGCGCAAGTGGCACGTCAAGGTCAACCAGAACCAGCGCCGTTTCGCTGTTGTCTCTGCCCTTGCTGCCTCTGCCCTCCCTTCCCTTGTCCTCGCACGTGGTCACCGTATCGAGCAGATCAACGAGGTCCCCCTTGTCGTCGACTCCGGAGTTGAGGCTTACACCAAGACCAAGGAGGCCGTTGCTTTGCTCAAGACCCTGAACGCCTACCCCGACGTCGTCAAGGTTTCCAACTCCCGCAAGCTCCGTGCTGGTAAGGGCAAGCTCCGCAACCGTCGTCACCGCCAGCGCCGTGGTCCCCTTGTTGTTTACAACGAGGACAAGGGTATCGTCAAGGCTTTCCGCAACGTTCCTGGTGTTGAGGTCGTTAGCGTCCAGAGGTTGAACCTCCTCCAGCTTGCCCCTGGTGGTCACCTTGGCCGTTTCGTCATCTGGACCCAGAGTGCATTCGCTGCCCTCGATGAGATCTTCGGTACCTTCGACACTCCCTCGCTCGTGAAGAAGAACTACGTGTAAGCTGACACCTCATGATCTCTCTGTATCAATATTCTAATCAAGCTTTCGTAGTCTCCCCACTGCCAAGATCTCCAACCCCGACGTCACCCGTCTCATCAACTCCGATGAGATCCAGTCCGTTGTCCGTCCCGCCAACGCCAAGCACCAAAAGCGTCCTTGGACCCAGCACAAGAACCCTCTTCGCAACAAGAGCGTTCTCTTCCGCCTCAACCCCTACGCCAAGGTCCTCCGCAAGCAGGAGCTTGGTACGTGATTTCACTCATACCTCTATTTCTCAGCTTACCTGTGATGCGATTGTAGCCAAGAAGGAGAGCAGCAAGAAGGAGAAAACTCCCAAGGCTGCTGGCGAGGCCTTCCTCTCCACCCTGTTCTCCGCCTAAGTCCGTGTGGCTCCTCGCATCCTCCTTGGGGAGATGTAAGAGTCGTGTGGAAGTGGTTTGCGCACGCTATGCAGTTGTGTTCCCCCATCATTGTATCGTTCTTATCAGTTGCATGTCGATTATGCTTTCATGCCCAAAATACTTTGCTGCTGCATAGCGGATAAGATCTGAGAAGGTTGTATAGATGGTCCCAGACACAGTTATGTGACTGTTAATGCGGCTTAAGCAGTATATGGTGGTAAGTTACGTGAGTTGAGATCTCATGAAGTCCTGGTCATAGATTGAATGAGAAGTGTTGTGGCCCAAGCGCGGTAAGTGTTGCTTGACTTAGTTTCGTGACTGTTAATCGACGCTTACCGTCGTAATTGCAGGAACTTGGCTATAATGTGTCGACTATAACTCTCGAACGGTCGAGTGGGATGCAGATAAAATTGTTGAATCATCTGTTACGGGTTCGCTGGGGCACCATCTCTGAAAAACGTAAATATTCGAGAATCCGAATGCCTTTCTCCCTGATCCACCCCTCCCATTGCACCCTATAGAAATATCCGCAATTGTGGCATTAACCCGGGAAGGTGCAGGACGCGAGGAATGCAGGCTGAGTCGTGGTGGGAGCGACTGCCGGACAACCTCCTGCGTTTTGGAAGAACAGTCCTCCGTCGGCATTCTGAGGGCATACTCATGTCAATATTCAAAGTGAGAGCCTGAGCATCCTTCGTTTACTCACCCTGTAAAGACATGTAGGGATGACCGATCCAGGTGGACCACTTGCTGGGAGATAGCTGGAGGCACAGGTCATCGATCATCAGCGACGGGCCCGGATGGTACAGTTGACTAGAAGGACGCTACTCACTCGCATTGAACTATGTTACCGGAACTTTCGTGCCCACCGGCATGCGTAAAGGGCGCACCGCTTACTACGATGGTAGGAGGACAGGTAGCGCAGGTAAGAGCGTTCACTGCGTGTGGGGTCATGGTCAAACTGACCGCGACTGCAGCGACGAGTTGGAACACAATCCAGCGGGACATGTTTCAGTTGAACTCTAGGGAGTGAGTGCTGGATATTGTAGAACAGGCGACGTACCCTTTGGACTTTATATTGCCCGCCGGACAGCTCAATGCTCGTGCACATCAGGCACTGCTCCTCCATGTCAGACAGCCGAGCCCCTCAAGAGCGGTGTCTTCAGACTTCCATGTGTCTTGTCGCCGTACGGGCTTTCAAAGCTCCAAATCTCAGTGACAATTTTCGACCAAATGCCGAAGCAAATGCGACGAGCGGCTTGGCGAGATGCAGGAGGTTATGTTCTCATGAGTGGCTAGTACCCACGATGACAACGGAGCGGTAGAGGTTGGGAGCATATATTATGTCCAGACGTAGCGTATGAATATACTCATGACCCACAAGCTGTCGTTCACTGCATGTGAATGCAGAAGGGGTAGTATATTGCATGGGAGTTGACTTCCTCCCCCGAAAGCATACTGGACATAAAGACGACATGTAATGTATACAACCAACAGCGAAGTGGTATTATTATCACGCCAAGCTGCAAGATCTGCGGGAAACATGAGTCACATGGTAGGGCATGTTGAATTCTGGAAACTCCAGCTGGCATCTACTGGAACAAAGGTTCATCAATGAAATGGACGTACAACATGACTATGGAGGGGAAGTATGTGTTTACGTTACTCATCTACAGACCAAAGCTTACAAATGTGCCCGTCAGACTCTACTCAGGAACAACTGCATTGAACTGCATGAGTTATAATTATTTTGTAGCTGATTCTCTTTACGAGATCATAAATATAACCTGACATAAATTGCTTGATAGTACAATATAAATTACGCTATGAGGATCCTTGCCTCAATATATAACATACTAGTAGCGCAACACTGTCTAGTGCGCGTCATACATAACCAGATATGAAGGCCGAATAGCGTCGTTGCAATACACCACTAATTCGTCGTGGTTCAGGCGAGAGCCTTTCTCCGCTAGAACCTACATAAATTGAAGTTAAGAAATACGACAGCAAATAATGTATGAAGAGAACGCACGGAGTCAAATCCTGAAGGAGGTGCCGTCAACGTCGTGTTATCTTGAGTCATCTTATACCCTTTCCCAACAACCACCTTATTGAGCAGGATAGCTTTCAGCGGGGCATTCGAGTCTGTGTTGCTGCTATAGTCATTCGACCTGAATACACCACATCAACGAATTGCTGCTGAACGGCCTTGAGAATGAAAACTTACTTCGATGATGTCGACGATGTGTATATCCCAGCACCGAATCGTCCCCAGCCGGTCTTCTTACCCCACAGGCTCACATCAAATGAAGTCTTCATGATACAGCACAGCGAACAACTCGTCGATGAGCAGAAGCTGGTGTGGTTCTTGTCGCCTAGCTTGCATTCGCGCTTGGTTCCATGCCATCTACGGTTCTCGTTACCTGGAGAACGGCCGTTGGCTTTGAAATGACCACGAGCTTCGACGGTATCGCTGTTCGTAATACAGCATGAGTAATTGATCGAGCTCATGAAGAAGCGGCTGCATACCGGTATGTGTTATACTTGTCCACCGAAGCCTGGTCCGATACGATCTTGTAGATATACCGAACAGGAGGGCAAGGTTTACCAGCATGCCTCCAGGACGTCTTGAACTGGCTCTCCACTATCAGGTATCACCAACAATACAGATCATTTGAGTGGTTATTTTTTAAAAGAAACGACGAAATAAGGCACTTACCACTCTTGAACGTTTCATGATCCTCCGGAACTTCGAGGATCATCGGACCCTTCTTGACCGCCTCGTCGGCGCACGCTTGACCGCAGAAGTGCCGATCACCTTGTTTCTGAGTCTTACGGCAGAAAAGACACGACTTCTCCGCGAGCCTAGTGAAGACGGAAAATATTCATATGAAAAGACGCGTCGGAAGTCAGCTGACGAAGCACTCACTCCTTATGAGCCAGGCCACAGTATTTGCTCGTGGATCCATTGGCGTTCTTGTGAGCCTGTTTCGAGCATCCTGGAACCTGGCAGGTTCCTACCAGTATTGTCAGATTCCAACTCTGATGACGATAAGATGAATCGATGCACCTACCATGCGGGTTGGGGCTCACCCCATTCTGACGCGACGCGCCGTGAGTAGCGTTATTACTATGAGCAGCCGCTTTCTGCGCACACGTTTTGCTACAGTAATCATACTTCCGAACGCTATCGACGCGCTTCGGACGTGCGTGACACTCCTGCATTGTCGTCCAGGTCAGGCGTGGTTGAACGCGGAGAGTGGATACACGTGGAGGGGACTGACCGGGCATAAGTTGGACACGTTCTGTTTCGCAGCTGTTGCACAGCCTTTGCTGCAGTATGGGTGTGCCTTGCCTGTGCTGGGATCGATGAATTTCTGACGGGCGTGGCAAGTCTAAGGGAGAATCACGACGTTTGGTCTTAATACTGTGGAAAACACGGAAAGAAGCGGCCTACCTCGCATAGATTTGACGCTGTCGCATGAACTCCAGTAGGCGGACTGGAAGCGGGTGTATGGGTGACCTGGGGGCTGCGGCTGGCATTGGTAGCAGCAGTAGTCTGAGGTATGTTGACAGGAGCAGAAGTAGGCGGTTGTACAGGAGTGGCCTGGGGCGGTTGCGGCTGTGGTTGGGCCACTACGGGATTGTTTGCAGGAGCAGAGAGAGCACCAAATTGAAGACCTGGCTGGTTCGCAGTCCCGGTAGCGGCCGAAGACACTCCATGCATGGCTCTCTGGAAAGGCGGGTATTGCGATGCCATGGTGGCAAGAAAAGACAGGCCAGCTGGGATGGCCGACATAGTCGCCATGAGGCTCTCCAGGAGCTAGAATGCGAAGAAAACGATAAAGGTTGAGTAATTAGTCGAAGTGATGCGGGTAAGTTGGTAGTTCACTGTGACGCACTTATTGAGCCGTGCGAGAGTTTATAACAGATCACTGCCTCGGAGGCACGTTCATGCCGCATGTTCGAACTTGATGGGAAGGTTCACACGAGGTCGTAGCATGCTCTGCGAAAGGTACATGAATGAAAGGACATTCATCTTGTGGCCGGACCATCACTCACCAGCCTTGTACTCAACCATGTCCTCCCTCCTCAAGTCCGCTCTCCAGTGGGCAAACACGAACGTCCATGCCAACAGTCAAAAGAATCTTTGTGAGGTGAGCACAGCAGCCGTTGTGAAACACCATCGTGACGACGTACACGAATCCAGACGTGTGGAACAAAGCCCAAGTTTGTCGAGAATGGCTTTCAACACCCCTATTGTAGCAGAACTTGCGCGCGTACCGGATCCAGCTCCAAGCCGCCGTCGTGTGTGATCTCTGGTTGTCGCCAGATGCCCAAGCCTGCCTACGGAGGTTGCTGCAGTGACGAGCATTTCAAGTGCGCGATAGCAGCACCTCCTACTCGCCTGTACAGAATCGGACGCTGATGGGCCGTTATTTAGGGAAGCACTGCGTAGCGGTTTGGTCCAAGCATGTGTCCAATGCCGAAATGCGCCGCAGACAATAGGGCAGCTGTGCATGGGATGTGAACGGCGTCGCCGTTCACAGCCGCGTTTACAGCAGCTCCAAGCTCCAAGCTCCTTCTTTAACAGCAGTAAATAACCTCCATTTCTGAGATTGGAGAAATACTCACAGTTACGGTCATAGTTGCTGCACAGTTCTCTCACGAATGGCGGGACTCCCAGCCACCCACTAGTGTGGCGAAAATTATCGAGATTGTGCCGTGTCGGGAGACAAAGGCTAGGTTCGACGCGTATCGGTAAGTCTTGGGGCGTTTGGCGTGTAGATGAAAATTTTGGATCCGGCTCACCTGTGTAACGCAGACGCAAGAGTGACCCCACGGGGAAGCTTCGTAACCTCAGGACCTACCACGCCGCACAGTGCATCTGCGATTTCGGGGTGAACGATCTAGCACTATGCTCATGGCAGTCGTGCGGTATTTGTGCCATCATTAGATCCTCGTTCACTACATTTGCCTTCGACGTTAAGCACAATACCGGCAGGTAGGTCGTGACGACGTACCAAGCTCCCTCCCATACTATTTGCTTGACGCACTATAACTGCAGGTTCGGCGATGGGGTGTATACATATACGAACCCAGCGTTGGCTGACAAGCACGCTACCTCGTCTACTTCGTCGCCCTACCGGGTGATGATTGCCTGTGATGTTGCCCCGTCGGCCAGAAACGATAACAAGCATGCGAGGGATGGCGACCTTGTCTTCGTAGGGAGCTCAGATGCTATCTTGCCGGCCTATGTCATATTATATACGCTCTAAACTCCCGCATATGTCAGCATTGCGTGAAAGTATAGGACGGTGTTTGTAGATAATGAATAAGTTAACGATAGTGTATGAAATAACGTTAAGGCAAGGGGAGGAGAGGGATAAAATAATATGGAGGGTAAATAGCAAATAAGAATAACACGGCTGAACTGTTGGGAGCATCGAGTTTAGTGTGCTGGTGTAAAGATCCTGCGCATCATAGACTCGAAGCTGAGCCCACGCTTGGTGGTGCGTTTAGGCGGAGGCGGAGGCGGTTTGTCACCATAAACAATGAGGAAGGCTGGCCGGATTGCTTCATTCTTATATACCACCGTCTCTTCATAGTTGAGGTCTTCTCCGGGCTCTCCTGTGATTGAGTGGTAACCGTATGGTGGTGCCGTAAGCGCTTTGTCGCTACGCCGAAGTCGGTGAGTACGACCAACAACCACTCGAGCGACAAGGAGGATCCGAAAATGGGCTTTCTCTGAAAGATTGGAAGAATAATCGTCGGCCTCTATGGTAAAAAATCAGGTAAGGAACGGGTTTCCAGGGTGTCAGAGGACGTACTAGAGGAACATGAGCTTG
The DNA here is from genome assembly GCA_037042295.1 of Irpex sp. Y119-03. NCBI lineage: Eukaryota > Fungi > Basidiomycota > Agaricomycetes > Polyporales > Irpicaceae > Irpex > Irpex sp. Y119-03. The sequence goes on along the minus strand of JAXQKB010000341.1, from coordinate 75,959 downwards.
TATATATTCCTGTGCCAAAGCTAAATGCTGGGTCAGCCCCTATAGCACTCATATAGTTCATTCTCCTACTTACCGACTAAACTTATTCTTGGAGCCGCACTTACGCATATCAAAGCTCTCCCGTATAATGTTGCAAAGGTGACATTCGGGTAGGTTGCACAGCAGCCCGTTCTTCTCGCTCTCGGCCAGAAGGCATCCTCTGGTCGTACCATGGAAGAGTAGTGTCTCCTTTACGTCGACTTGGGAGGTCGTAAAGAAAGGCGTCCAGAATGGTGACCTCAGTAGAGAGGCTCTGATTTCAGTACACAGTCAGCACGAGGCAATGCGTCTGGTTGATGGAAAACGTACTTATAGTCTCGAAAGGGCTTGATCATCCATTCAGGGGACAGTATCTTGTACACTCCATGGACGTAAGGGAACTGCTTCTCGGGATGTTGCCAGCCATCCTCGAAGAGCTGCGTCACTAATACATGTGTCAACACGTAGCTCAGTCACAATGACGTTGACCTGGGTACACACACCTTCAACGTAACGAGGATCACCCTTCTGCAAACATACAAGGCGGCCCTGCCGATTCGGGTCTTTGTTTAGAGGATTGCTAAGAGAGAATTCGTCCATGGCGAGATGTGCTGCAAACTGCTGCGCTCTTCACACGTATGCCTATAAGTCCGGGACGCTATCGCGCTCCCGAAGCTGAACATTGTGACAAGGCCACGCACATTCAACCTTTCACGCGACGGCCTCGCTATAGTCGGTGATTAAATGTGCGGCGAAGCTATGTAGGCAAGATCAAGGATGCCTTGAGGTGCTCACCATTCGATATTCAAGTTGATTTTCGGTAGCCTCTGGCAGGTAGACTGCTCCGCGTCTCTGAAATAGACTATACTGTAGATCTGCTGTCAAGAGTGCACGACAAAGAAGCGCATTTTGAGAGGGGGTGCTGACAAAAGTACCTGTCATTCATATCGAGTGCACTGCTAAGCCAGCACGAGTCGTAGTCCTGAAACGTAGACACAAGTTGCAGGATACGTATATGCACGCATAAAACATGAGGTGTCACAGTTTGTGTGATATAACACGTGCCTCGTCACTGAGTGACACTCAGTGACAGTACTAAGTAGTGACATCTCGGCTTAACGTCACGGTCGACCGTGACACCACTAACGTTAACGTGTTAACGTCGATCGAGTCCGAGTCGATGCACATTACAGTACGTATGCAAGTTCCCCGGACCTCACTAGTACTGGCAGTAGTATTAGTGTCTCCAGGCACACGTGGATTAGTGCAGCGCGATGCAACAGAATATACTACTCGCGCTCACATACCCTTCGAAGAAACATCTACGCTCTCTCGAAATTGGCGATCCCCGCCATGACTCGCGATTGAGCTCGGATACATGAAGCTTGAAGCTTTGGCTGGTCGAATGTACTAGCTATAGTATAGGCGTAGAAGTCATTGAGGGGCCACTTTGGCATGGCGTTACACGTGTTTATCAATGCTTTCGCTTTCATCATCCACAGAGTCCATACAATTGCAAAGCACCTTTGTCGCTCATACACTTATGACACTTGTGGCTAGTAGCGCAGCGTCAACCTTTTCAAGGAGCATGGGGGCCCATGGCATATGGGTTTAGATTATGACAACGTGGCCTCACCCATGCATCGACTACCCAGTCTCTCCTCTCTCGTTCCTACACGCATAGAAACCGCTCAATTTTCTGCAAGGTAAGTGTTCTGGCTGTGTTCAAAGTCGAGTTCAAAGTGATAAGTTATCCAATTACCAGTCACTTAGATCCGTCGTATGATGACAGAAGATGGTGCAAAGCGCGTTATGACAGGCTCCTCTTCGTCACTTGGTACATCCCCAAGGCGTATCTCCCTTCCAGTGGAAGTTTTGCATATGATCATTGCGGCCATATGCCCTAATGGATACTGGTTGTCTCTGGAGAGCCAACGTTGGAGGGGTATCGGACCATCTTCCGAGAGCTTGAGCACGCTACAGGCGTGCTGTTTGGTCTGCTGGCAATGGCACGCCATCGCATTGCCGCATCTATTCCATACCGTCGAGATCTCGTCCTCCTCCCGTTTAGAAGCGTGCTTGGAATTTTTCCAGGACACTCCTACGATTTCGAAGCTTGTACGGGTTCTCGTACTTCGCCCCGGCACAGTGCCTGTGTGCACACTAGACAAACTCCTCGGGAATCTACCATCGCTCAAACGTTTACACGTCTCGGATTCAGTCGTTTGCAACCCCATCGAATCGACGTATCATGTACCGCGCCGACCCTACACTCTGCAGGCTCTCTATTATAGGATGATGAAGCAGGAGCCAGACACTCAGTGCAGGAGCATTATGTGGCTCCTTTTCTTATTTTCCAGCGTCAATTACCTCTCCGTACATCATGATGGTCCCCAAGAGCGCGAGGCTAATCCTGCGTGGCCTCCCGTCACTTTAATCGACAACGCTGTCAGCCTTTCACGGGAACTCTCACGGGAACTCCGGGTCCATATGTTGCAGTGCGACGCCAGATCGTTTCCCGGATACTTCATTCAGGAATACCTCAGAAAGACTGGTGGAGCGAATAACATCGCTATCCTAATCTCAACATATCGATGGTCCCTCACGCGGACTGGTAGCGATATTATATACGCAGCACGCAATAGTCTCCAATTTTTGATCATACAGGTCCACGTTGGTACGTACATGCAGCACGCGACGGTACACACCATATTCACATAGGAGCCATTTCAAGGCAGTCGCGCTCGTTTCGAGGCGATAGCGAACGCTCTCCCCGCCTGCAAATACCTGAAAAGTGTCGTGATACAGGTTTACCTATCCTCAGCCCCAGATCAATACGTACGCCTTCCAGATGGACACGTCTGCCGCGCATATCCAGACCACCAGGAAGCCTGGCGCCAAGTACTTTGTCTCCTAAATCTCATCCCCACGAACTGTCTCCGCCGCGCAACAATCCATCTGGTTTGCCTTATCAATGACCCTCACGCACTAGATTGGGACGGCTTCATAAGGTGGCAGTTGAGCCTCCCCCCCATCGAACCGGTCACGCTACGTTTTGAACAGGCATATGATCAACAAAGATGTTTTGCGTTCGAGACGCGGGCTGTGTCTCATCTCAACAGATGTGCTCCTAAGCCAAGGTGGCCCTCCGCCGCCTCCTACGTGGTTACCCTGCCCCCGGGCTCCCGGGTTGACCAGTACACATGTCAGCACAAACAGTGCCGCACATTTTGGGAAAAGATGGGTGGTTTATCCAGGAGCACTTCGGAAGCGGTTGTATTATCCTCAGCGGTCTGATAGATCATCAGTCCTAGTAAGTACTAGTCGGCTTTGTCAGGTAGCTATGTTGACCTTCATCATCATAACCATCGATTACCACTTTTGCACCCCGTAAACGTACTTACACATTCCGCATCTATATAAATCCGACTGTGTACCACTGGACGTGGCACGTCCTAAGAAACACAAAAATGTTGGACGTCCCCTTTTCGATAATGTTAAAACGCCAAGTTGAACCCTTCCGCTGCAATCTGGGCCAGAACAATCTCTGTCAGAGCGAGAATGACGAGCTGCCCCTTGTTGGCAAAGATCAAGTTGGCAGAGGTACTGCCAACGAAGAACTTGCCTAACAGGGTGCCCTCAGGATTCCAAACCTATAATCATACATCTCGTAGTCAGTCATCAGGCAAAAAGGAATATATACGGATGGCGGGCTACTAACGTGAACACCATCTCCAGTGCCGGCGTACACGTTGCCTTTGTTATCGAGCTGTACACCATCCGCTACGCCGGTATCGACGTAAGCGAAAACTCGGCGGTTGTGGAAAGCTTGTGTCCTGGGATCAACATCGAACGCGTAGCTATATAGATTGAAGTTGGTCAGTATACCGAGACAGCTGGGGTGACAAGATCACAGCGCACATGGTAGCAGGTTCCGTTTGGTTATTGCCTAAAAAACTTCCAGAAGCACCAGAATCTGTACTAAGGGTACCAGACTAATGAGGCAACGTGATAAACATCTCGACGTCGCACGTACATGTAGGCCGTTTTGCCGTCCTTCGTAAACGCCACGCCATTGGGCTTATCAAAACCATCTGCCACGACGCGCACGCTTCCAGTGTCTGGGTCAAATCGGTAAACCTGGCTCGGCATAAGTGGGAGGGGTCGGAAGTGGGCCAGCCATCCGTAGCTATTGTCCACTGTCAATGGTAATAAACCCACGAATGCCCAGCGAGATACGTACGTCACGTCGATGAAGAACAGTTTCTTGCTGATGGGATGGATCTTTATATCGTTCAACGAGTTGAACTGGCGACCAATAAAGTTATCCAGGAGCACTGTGACGTTATGGGGTGCTGCTGGATTCACGACCGTGATCGAAGGAGGTAAGTTGCCCCTTCCTGAATTGACCAACAGCAGATTGTCTTTGAATGGTCCAGTACCTCCGTTGGTCATCTGCACGGTCTCAGGAAGATCTAGCTGTATTGCTTGTTAGAACTTACGACGAGCCGTGTGAACGAAGGACATACCGGTGTGACAGTGACGTTAAGAGCAGATGTAGAATCGCTCGCATTTTTGACGGCAGATGCGACCTCGTCCAAGCTGATCTTTGAAACTCTATTATTGTGATTGATGTCGCTGAAGCCAGGGTCTCCCCCATCGTTGCTAGCAAAGAAAACTTCGTTCGTCTGCGGAACCCATATTGGAGCCTCGTGAGCGAAAGCGAATACAGGAATTGACGCGATCACACGGATAGACGGTTCAGATCCCAAGATGTCCAGGAAAGCAGGGTCAAATACTTGGAAGAACGGTGAAGAGGTGTTTGTAGGGTTGAATAGATCTGAGAACGCGTTCGAGCGGAACGTTGCGTTCTGTCCTAGGACGGCGAACTGATGTGGATCGACGATCTTACAGCCGCATGGAAGATCTTAGTACGATGTGACAATACCTGGGGAATCGTGCTCACGACTGTCTGCGGAGGAAGCGACGTCGGGAACCTTGAAATGCTGGCCCGAGTAGGAGGAGAGGCATAGAATAGCCAAGCTGCAGCCGCAGCGCTGCTTGCCGAGATAACAAAGGTGCGCATATCGATCTGGGGCATAACAGAAGCAATCACGCTGGTGTGATCCCGGCCTTATTATAAGTGCACTTCGTAGATACCCTTAATGACGTTGCCAATGGATGCGAAGTAGGACTGCTAAGTGGCATGTTATCCTTCAGAGTGCAGCTGACCAAGCTGGATACGTTTGCACGTAATGTGCGTGTGAGAAAGTATACATTGAAAGAAAACGACGAACCTCACGCTCGTGCCTCATGTCCATCAGAAGACGAAAGCGACCAACGACTGCCTCAGTAAGCATTCGTACCTCTGAGGACGCCACTAATGAGCAAACGAGACAAAGCACTGCGCGGAGTTATAGTGCTTACTGAAGAACTTCTGATCGGCACCGAAGCAGTAAATGATTTGGGATCAAAGTAATGAAGTCGTTCGATACTTGTACTCCGTGCGAGCTACACACGAAGGCCCTGTCGCCGCCCATAAGAGGATGTAGAACACAGAGGGTGCGATGACGTACCAAGCGGAGCAAATAACAACTGTGCGATTCAATCTCCCTCGAACATACTAGCTGTATCGAAACTGCCTGGTACAGTACTTGAAGCATCATGATCGCCGCCACCAGCGAACGTGAAGCCCACAAGTTATCGCGATCACGGCCGGTTGCGGCAGAAAGTGGATTATTGCGATGTAACTTCATGTCTAGAAGAGATTTTAGCACAACTCAGCCAGAATATGGTTCTTGAGGTGAAACGAAATGGTAGAGATGGTAGAGGAGAGAGTGAATCCACTAGCGCTCGATTTAAGTTGGAGCGCTCGCTAGTACTTCGTAACAGGTAGTATATTTGACGTACTTCCACCAAGGGAGATATACGAATGGGAGGCATTGAAAGGAAAGTCAATCAAACGAGGGAGAATAGAGAAAATGATAGTGGGTGTTCTCTGGGAAAGGAGCGGTAAAAGATATAGCACAATTATTTTGCTCAGCTGATTGTTACTGTGCGCGCAGACTCTTCTATTGGGATTTGGTAGTTATAGGCTTAATCCGGTTTGCAAGTTCCGTAAGGCGACCTAACAAGCCTGAACGATTCTTTGACTTAGCGTGTCTCTCCGGACCACAAGTTGAGAGGTACCGTACCTTTGCTGGTGATATGAATGATCTTTTCAGATGTATGTCTTTTAAAGACGTCGGTGATGATTGGGCATTGGTGGACAATTAAATCGCGCCGGGTCTCAAAGGTGGTGTCGCAGGCGTTACAGTACTCCCTCCTGTAAGGAATGCATCAGTAAAGCAGGGTCATTCAGCTTGCAAGGGGACTCACACAGGTGCAGGATGTTTATTATCTGGACAGACGTCGTGCATGTGCAAATGGTAAATCAACGACCTGAACGTAGGCCGCACGCTGTCACACCCGTCCACCCTGCAGGCGTACAAATGCCCATCTTGACGCTTTGCATCGCCCTTGTTTAACGCGAACATGGCCAAGGCTCTCCATTTCTGAGAAGCGAAGTCAGTCGAGCTGTCGAACGACATAAATCTCTACGTACCGCGACTTGTAGTTCCTCCGAGACCGTTTGCATGAGACGAACACTCCCGCTTCTACGATGGCGAGGCTTCTGCTCGTCGCAGGGAAGAGTGTTGATGTCCAGGGTGTCCTCCCACTCCGTCGGATCAGCAAGCACTTGCGCGAGTATCTTGTCATCAAGGGCAGAGACAGAGGAAGCCTGGCGGCCCACACCACGCATGCCACTAGCGTCGATATCCACGTCACTGCCAGCAGGAGCGGGATGATGTTGCCTTTTGCCTTTGTTTCTCATGTGTACATCCGCCTCCCGGTGAGATATTTCCAGGAGCAAGGACTCTGCGAAGCTTCTTCTCTCATCAATACTCGCGCAGGTCCTTTCAGCAAACTCCTTCGCCTCTTGCATGAGTTTCGCCTCAGCCTGCGTCACCGGGCCACGGCCTGATGTGGCATTCCGGGTCTGTGCGGGTGGAGGCGCGCCGATATCGAAGGACGTCGTAGACACAGCCAATCGAGTCTTCAGAGCAGGCAGCAGGCCACGCTTGGAGTCAGACCGTGTCTCTACCCTCTTCGCATCTCGCCGGAGAGTTGACCAAAGCGTTCCCTTGCGGTGTCTGGCATGAAAACGTCCTCTCGATGTCTCGGTAGTGATGGGCATCCAGGCTGACATGAAGGCGATAGTGACAAGGACAAAGATGCAGATGAGAGGACCAAGCCGTATTCACGAACGAGTGGAAGCAGAGGACGTAGAGAAGGAAATGTTAAATGCCGATGCCAGGTTTTAAGGAGAGGTGACTTTGGCCTCTATCGTCCAGAACTCCAACATGCCATGGTTACGCGTCGTATACTCGTTCATTGTGCAAAGAAAGTACCGCCACCGAAGTGGCCTGCCTTTGTATGATGGGCCGTGACTGGGGCCAAGGCCATAATTCGTCTGGGCGCTATATTTATTAGTGAACAATTTGTACTTCGCAGACAGTGAAGGACATACACAAAGGCATCCACAACATTTCTGTCGAAATGACCTGTCGAGTTTGCCAGTCTCGTCTTTGTGCATTGGAAGAGCGTCACTGACCACCCGCAGTTTGCGCCTCCCTGTGATGGGCATGTCCCACGTGACAGCCGTGGTAAATGCACTTGACAGGGAGGCACATTGCAGGCTTAGTGGTCGACCTCGACATCCTCGTCCCTCATCTCAGCCTAGGTCAACTGATTCTGTCTGAAAGAGGATGAATACACGGCATGCACACCCTGGTTGCACTCGACTGCAGTTCGGGGTATGATGAAGTGATACATACTAGCGGAGAGATCCAGAAGTTTGGGTATGTCGTGTACGTAGTCTGATCCTTGATTTATTCTTGGGGCTCAAAGCCTGAAGCCTGAAGCCTAATAGATGAATGACGAATGAATGGAGACGCACCTCTGCGCGTTATGACCTCTTGGTATGGAGGAAAGGCCTCCTGACTTGCCACTTTGAACCGGTCGCGCTCATGTCGTACGTATACGCTTAGCCGTTGGCTGGCTGTGGATGCTCGCCAAACGACTCGTGCGAGGAACCATGGTGTTTCGAGCACAGTGCGTCATGCTTGTATTGACGAAGCTTGAAGAGGTTGACTGTATTCCGGGCGGAGCATGCATCTAGCGACTGAATCAAATTTGTCGGGAAATGCACAGTGCCATGAGTTCCATACAGGCTAATGCTGTAAAACGACGAAACAGGTGTTCAACCAGTGCGTACCAGATGACCTATTTCTTTCCAATACCCATTCGCCAACCTGTGTCTGGGTTTCCGTCGGGCTGGGGTAGGCGACGGCCTCTTGGTGCTGTCCGTCTCCTTCTGGTACAGGTAAGTTATGCATTGCTTCGTTCGCCCCATCGCAATTCGTTTGGTGAATTTGTTGATACTCGCAGTGCATGGATGATGGTTTGCTGTGACGGAAGACATATGGGGACAATTTCCTACCGTCGGGATCTCACTAATAGGCGCTGGGGCCAAGACGCGGTTTTCCGCCCTGACTGCGTGAATTCGCTGACCAATCCGGTGATCCGACCTAGATTGTTCTAGGTTAAATCATGTTTACATCGAAATAAATCTCAAGTCATCTCTCTTTCCTCCTCCATCATCATCTGTACGCTTTGGGCCTTCCGGCTCCAGTGGATATTCGAGTGCCAGCCGCCCTTATATCCTCGACTAACTTTGAAATCATGGACCCCAACCTGCAAGAACTCATGAGTAACCTTCCTCCAGACCACTTTTTGTCTCAGCCGCGTCCGGAGGCTGTCTTTGGTCCACCCGCCGGCACCGTCGATACAACAACGCTAGCTGCCCACGATTTCGATGTCGACAACCGAACTGGGTTTATGCCTCCGCAACCACCGTTGACTCGTCTGCCAGAGTCATGGTCTCCTTGGGAAGAGGCTCTAGATGATGCCGTCGCAAACAAGCTACAGCTTGGGGACAAATCGGATTTGTCAGACGCAGATCGCTCACGCTCAGAAGAATGGCGTGCTCGTGTACGAGCTGTGAGTATGGATTCCATGATTACATGATATCATCATGCTCATTGATGCATTCCTATCCAGCTACCAATCTTACCAGCTCTAGAACTGAAGAAGTCTGAAGTGGCCCTTCGTCGATCTCACCATGTTCTCTCTTGGATATTGCACTTTTACATCCGTACCCTTCCCCCTTCTACCCCTGACATCAGAATACCCCCACCGATCACTGTCCCCCTTTTGAAAGTATCCGAATATCTCCAGCTCCCTCCCGTCCTAACCTACTCCGATGACGTGCTGTACAACTGGGCACTGAAGCACCCGCAGGGACCATTAAGTCCGGCTCCGGAACTCGATAACCTCAAGTGTCTCACGCTATTCACCGGTACTCGCGATGAAGAGGAGTTCTACCTCTCCTCAGCTCGTATCGAGCTGCGAGGCGTGGAAGCCTTGAGTATCATGCGAGCGACCATGGACGAAACTTTCGTGGGCGACGAGATTGCCATCCGGCGTATCACAGCTTACCTGCATTCCCTGTCGACGGTCATCGGAGAGCTTACCAAGCTTCTGTTGGCAGTACGCGAGGGCTGCGATCCCCAGGTATTTTATAACGAAATTCGACCTTGGTTCAGAGGCGCGGATTCCGATGTGGATGCTGGCAAGAAATGGATATTCGAAGGTCTTGACCTCGATCCTACGCTCACATACCCCGCCGAGCTCTCAGGACCCAGTGCTGGCCAGAGCTCTCTTGTACACGCCCTCGACGTGTTTTTGGGTGTAGACAGATACTCACATGCTCCCCACGTTACCGGCGGGGAAACAACCACCACTGCCACCGCATCCTCCTCATCTTCCTCATCCCACGAAAAGCCGTCCGTCTCATTTCTCACGCGTATGCAGTCATACATGCCTCGTCACCACCGCAATTTCCTTCGGCATTTGTCAGGCAACCCTCGCCCTCTCCGCGAATTCGTCGAGGCGTCTGCGAGCGAGTTGCTGACTGAGGCTTACAACGCTGCCGTGACCTCGCTCAAGCAGTTCCGAGACGCGCACGTACGGATTGTTGCGATATACATCGTCGGGCCGTCCAGGCGGAATCAAAGGCCAGAAAGTGAGATAAAGGGCACTGGTGGCACGAACTCCATACGGTTCGTGAAGAGTGTGAGAGATCAGACAGCTGGTGCCGTTCTCGGTCCTCGGTGATGCAGACAAGAGATCGTGGGTGGATGGAGGCTGGAGATGATTAGACGTATTAGTATATTGACTGCGCTCGCAAGGGCATACCGTAAGATCCATGTATTGTTACGGGTTATATGTACACTGAACAGACTATCATGATACTCAAGGACTGATGTACGTTCAGGAAGTGACTTGCGTTCACGCCTTGTCTCCGAAGAAGATACCGCTATGGAAATGCACTAAGTCAGCAGGGATATATCCATGCGTAGTATATTGTCTACGCACCGTCCGTTCGTGCCAATGTACACCCTATTCCGCAAGCCATCAATATCGTGCACTACTTCAGTTAAACACACAAAATACCCACCTGCCGTAAATTCTTGGGTCAGCAGTCAAGGGGTTCGAGCTGATCGAGCCGAATCCATGTGCAGCATCATTGATCTTGACCCAGGTTTTGCCGTTGTCGTCAGATCTGAAATAACCTATCCCTCCACCAGTGCCTTGGAGGTTTGCCGCAGCGAAGACAGCTGGAGAGCCTTTGGCGGTCGCTGGAGCTCCTAGCGCTATAGCCCAAGCCTGTATGAGACCGTGTAGAATAGAGGTCAGTGACGTAGTAATCTTTTCGAGGAGTATTGTCGAAAATACGCACCTGTGTAATACTAGAGATAGTGGTGAACGTCGTACCAGAGTTAGTTGAGTGGAAGAGGCCTTTGTCGGATGAGACCCATACGTCCCCAGTCACGTTCGGGTTCACGACGATCTTGACCGGTGAGGTCGATGAACCAAGAGTACCTACCGCGGTGAAGCTTTGCCCGCCATTAGTTGACAAGTAGAACTTCGATCCCGAAGCGGCGTAGAAAATGGAGTTATTTCTCTTGTCTGAGGCGATGACGGAGCCGGATGGGAGGGATGACACCGAAGTGAAGGACGAGCCACTTGTTGAAATGAGTGGACCTGCATTTCCGCTGCTCCATAGTATGGAGGTGCCATTTGCACTGATAGCAATCTGGAATGCAGCATGAATGAATTTAGATAGTCTAGGAGGACGGAGGACATACTTTGCCGCTGTTGACATTACTTGCGCCGCCTGCATATGATCAGCCACACCGTGATAGGAGCTTCCCACTAGTCGCTTACCAATGGTTCCAGGCCAAGTAGCGCCTCCATCGGTGGAGGTAGCAATTTGTCTTTGAATGCGATGAGTGTCGTATCTCGAGTATGAGGTAATCGTGTGCTTACCCATTACCATTTCCTATTCTCACTAGGGTTGAGGGCAGGTTTCCAGCGAAGTCGAGATCAACATTGGTCGCCCAGACGGGGTTGAAATTGGTCTGGGGTGCCTTGGTGAGATCGGTATGAAGGAACCCTTTCAAACCGAATACAATCAGTAGTCGTAGATACTAATAAGTATTGCCGTTTACCGCCATTGTCTCCGACTGCAGATAGCAGATGTGCGCCCGAGGGAGGAGAGACAAGTGCTTGAACAGCATCCTCTTCAACACCATCGGCCAAGGACTTCAGAGTAACGTTATGGACAGTATCCCACTTCAGAAGATCATGACCTCCATATATCGTCTCGCCCGTGCCGTATAGCCAGTGGTTTGAGTCGAAAGGATCGATCGCCAGTGCCTCAATCCACCAACCAAGTTGTTTATCGAGTGTCGTGATGGTGTAATCAGGGCCAATCCAAGGAGCGAGGGAATCATCATAGGTGTAGTAACGGTTGAGAACGGGATAGGCTTCCCATGCCCAGAATGGTGACCACGTCTTTCCACTGTCCGTGGTACGCCAGATTTGACCATCTGGCCACCAGCTATTGAGGGCAGCTACCATGACCGTGCCCGGTTTTTGGAGATCGACGGCGAGACCACTACGGATTGAGACGTCAGACGGCTTTATAACAAACAGTAGATGTGTCGTACCCAAAACCAAAGGTGAGATCGCCTAAGCGGTACGTCAGGAAAATTGTTTAATGTGCCATGGCTCTGAACTTACTTCCAGATACGGGTGAGATATTCGTTACTGTGCCCGAGGTGATGTTGTACTTGAATACGCCACCCTGAACGAGGGGGTTAGAGCCGTGTATATATTGAGTTGATTGTTTTCGGTATGCTTACAGTTGATCCATCATTGGGTCCTGAGAATTCTGGAGTCAGATCGTGCATAGATTGAGGATATAAAACCATTCTTACCTGCACCGTCAGATTCACTGACGTACAGAGTGTTTTCCTTGGGAGAAAGGACGCCCTTGTGTGCTATCCAACTACTATTGAAGCCCGGAATTGTATTCCCTTACACCGGAAGGTCAGCAAATAATTATTCAACGAATACAGCGCAGGAAGGGACGAACATGTAACACCAGCATCATTCGACACATACACATTGTCGCGCCCAACATCGGCCACTCCCACGAAGATACGCGGAGTAGCCTTTCCCACAGAACCCGAGGTAGAATCAAACGTAACCCATGTGATACCAATCTTGTCGCTGTTAATTCCGCTGCTGTCAGACGGATCAGGAGCATAGGTGCCTACGGAACAGTTAATGACGGAGTCGTATTCATTGCCGACGCGGCGTACCAGCACTAGGCAGACTGGTGACTTGGGTCCAAGTTGTTCCGAAGTTTGTGCTCTTCCATAGCCCATGACCACTGCGTGCCCCGAAATACACGATATTGTTGCTGTGAGGGTCGACGGCCAAACGCTATGGGTGATATCAATCAACTACCAAACTTCAAGTACGGAACAGATGTTGGGCTGTGACTTACTTCTCCTAATCCGCGGCCCGGCATGTTACCGCCAACCTTGAACGGCAAAGGTGATGCAGTGAAGCTCTTTCCTTGATCCTTCGAGACTAGAATAGTGCCGTTATTGGGATCCCAGAAGTTCGTGTACATGCCAACCGCCTGCATGTGCCTGGTCAGCAAAGGCGCACTTCAGTCTGGCACGAAAACATCGCAACTCACCAGGTACAACCGATTTGGGTCAATAGGATCTGTCGCGAGAGCGTCAGTTCCCCAATAATCCCATCTGTCATTATCCGCAAAGTCCTGCAAAGGCGTCCACGAGTCGTCTGCGTTCAGCTTATAGGCGCCACCAATATCGGTACGCGCAAACGCAAGTCCTTTCTGCGAGGGATTGAAGACGATTCCGGGAACGAAACCACCGCCTCCGCCAATTTTGACGTTCTTCCAGTTGTACGACTGAGCCAAGATAGCACTAGCGATGTGAGCGAGAGACAGTGAAGATGCGAACAGAAGGAAAGCTAGGTTTCGCATCATACTGCGAAAGCGGGGCGCCGCAAGAGTAAAGGAGACAGAATTACGGATTAGAAGGTCAGCTCACCTTTTATACGCACTTCGGCTTGAGTTGACAGTGTGTCTTTGTATCGACCGACTATGTTGCGCACGCTGCTTCTTTTATGTGAGACAGCATCACAAGGTCGTTGAAAAAAGGGTATTCTTGTACCTACGTGCAGCAGGAGCACGACGGATCGTAGGTAGCTAAGCAAGTATACCCGAAGTTTCGACTTCTGTGTATGACCGGGTGCGAATGGTGTTATAGGAGAATGTCTTCTGTGTAAGTACTGTACGCTGGTCCGTGTCTGTAGACGACACATTGCCTGCAAGTCAGCTCATCAGTAGTGATATAGCGGCTACCAATCGCGCTGCTCACCATAGTACGAGGCTAGCAGTGGGTATTGCTCGGTGAATTGCTCGGTATCATCGTCTGTTCGGGTGCGGTGGTGAACCGTACTGACAGGCTATATGGACGTATGGTCAATGGTATCTTCGAACGAACAGAAGCAGTACGCCTCCTCTACAATCTTAACCCGTATTGCCCACCGGAACAGGTGCCCAGCAGTAAGCCGTTCTTTGGAGTCTGCTTTAAGTAAGCAAAAGTAGTGTATATTTGGCACAATAGATCGTTATCGGTTGATAGAAGAAAAGAGGCGCGTCAAATCTAATTTTTCAACATCAGCGCGACCTCACCACAGTTGTTGCACTTGCGTGGTTGGTCTTCATAATCTTCAGGAGAATGCTCGCCATCGTGCTGAGGGTGCCTATCACCCTTGTAACTAGCACCTCGACCGTTGCCGTGATACCATCGAGGGGACATTTCGCAGTACCAGTTTCCGAAGTTCTTCTTCTCGCAATAGCACGTTCCTACGCAAGACACGGTAAGGAGTTCAACGAGTACATCACTAGGGAAAGAAATGATACACACCATGTGATGTATCGACCGAACAGTCGTCACAAACTTGATAACCACATTCTGCGCATTCATCTACGCAGTAGTTCCCTTCACCCTCATCTTCGTCCTCGTCTTCGTTATCGAACTTGAGATTGCAACCGGTGCAACGACCGTCAACAGGTCGCGCAGGAGGTTTCTCTCTCATCTCCTTATTTATCTTCTCCAGCAGCTGATTCATTTTGCAGCCTTTTTTGTGAATTTTCCAGTCTGCAAGCTGGCACTCTGCTCTGGAAAACACAAGGCAAATTAGCAACTTCAGTACATCGTAAAAAATAACAACTCACGAGCAATAACGCGTTACTTTGCAAGCTGAGCAGACCAGCTTCGAGTCTTCCATACAAACTTCGCAGTACATTGCAAGTCAACGTTGAGCTGACTAGAGTCGCGAGTGAGTAAAAGAAAAGAAAGGTTGGGGACCGCCTCGCTAGAATCGCTACGCGACAAATGAAACGCACGTATCACGTGGACGTTACGGCCGGAAGTGCTTTGCCTAAATGGGGAAGTGTACTTAGTGGCCACAGCGCCTGTAGGCTGCCCAGACACGGTCGTGATCAACAATGAGCAAGGAATATTTGTTTCGATCACGAATCAAATCCATCACTTGACCAACAACCGACCTCCGTGACATATCATGCATCATGTTTTGTCAATCAGGCTGCAGTGTTAATGAAAATCTAGGCAAGTGACGGTTATGTGTACGTATCCCGGAGGTAGTCTATTTTGAAGTGAGAGTTGTGGAAACGTGAGTCGAACTGAGTCGAGGTTTCCTTTGTGAAAATGTACCTGGTCTAGGACGTGGTCCTACACAGCGCTCGGAGCATGGAAAGGAATGATATGCATAAGACGAGCGAGAACCGGGCTGAAAACTTGAAGCTGATCTACCTCATGTTCAGACCCGAGCGTTCCTATGTCTGAAGCCTCACGGCAAAACAGGGACGTCGGAATCCATTGAAGAAAGATCTTCATGAACAACGCCTTCTGGCTATCCAACCAGTGCCACAGAACGCATCGTGGTGATATAGTCGATGGCATCCTTCATCCTAGTCAACTCCGATAGCAAATTGTCGCTGATAGCATTGTAACAAGAGAGATTCCTGTGCATCTATAGAGATTCGATGGTGGATCTCAGTGTCGAGGAGAAACTCAAAGCATGAGACTGAGGATGAGAACACCTTTATCGAACCTTGGGCAGCTGATGATCAGGGCACGTTCAGTCGGAGGCACCGTCCGAGGGGCCTCATGTTAGTCGTTTGAATAGCAAGCTATTCCTTCAATCATCCACGACTGTCCTAGGAAAAATTTACGACAGCTTCTGTAATTCTATGCGGTGCAGTTCATGTAGTAAGCATACCCACTTTGTTGATAAGTACGAGTAGAGGTGTTGACCGGTGGCGTACAGATTGTCTACTCGTGATAGTTTGATGGTGTGAAACTGATCGAGCTTCGATTCATCTTGCTTGTCTGTCCAAGGTATCTCAAATGCACAAGAGGCAGTCCGCTTTTCGAGAAGCCAGGCGGGTTGCCAGAGATCGAGGTGGAAACAAAAGTGAGCGCCGGGTTTTTTTGTCTGGTGCGTTGCAAGCAGATGGAGAGGTCGATAGGTCTTTTTGTGCGGTGCGGTGGAATACGGAGGAGCAGTGGCAGAAATCAATGTTAACAATAAAGGTCTGAGGTCAAAGCAGAGCGTGAGGTGCAGAGACAAAAAGCAAAGTCCAGATTCCGACGCCCAAATAGGCAGGATGGGCGCCTATTCAAGGAGCTTCACAATTAGGGTGTGACTGCACGAGTTCACCTCCGAACGCCATGAACTCGAATATCTTGCTGCCTTGCAGCTCGTCTCTGCAGTATAAAACAACACAGACAATAGCGAAGATGGCACAAGCAAATCCCATCCACCTCACAAAAATCCTCCTGCGCAACGCCGCCTCCGATCACCAATGGCCTACGCACAACCCGCCGCTGCTAACTACTACACCACACCCTCCAACCCGACTCCTAAGCAAAGGGGTTACCGGCTATGCGACAAATGCGGTGCCATTGAACAACCAAACATGAGGTTCCGTCTCTGTGGTGGTTGCGTAAGTGCCAGCTCTTACTTCGAGATTAGATATAGATTGACTTATGACGTACTCTCATATAGATGACCACTCAATACTGCGTACGTCTCATCCATACTCCTCTCCGAGCTCGACAAAACTAACAACTTTATAGTCTCAAGAATGCCAAAAGTCACACTGGCCATCACACAAGGCAATCTGCCAACACACGTCTAGCCAGGTGTCTTCTTCGAAGCAGCAATCAATGAGTGCAGGTGTAAGCGAAGACATCGTCAAGGGTCTCCGCAAATTCACATCCGCACACTCGACACTCCTTGGCTGGGCTGGCTTCCAAGCTCTTCAGCTAAAGCGTATGCCCGCCAACATTCGCCAGCATGCTCTGCTCGTCGAACTTCGCTACCAACCCGGCACCGATTCTCTCCGAAGGTTCGTCCTAGCCCGTGTTCTATAAACAACTGTCTGACATAAATCCCACAGATTCTCTGTCAAATCGACACACATCGTTCCGAGAACTTTCGTGACCGACAGCGACCCGCTCGTAGGCGAAGACATCCGTCGCCGCGAAGAACGCTGCCGCAAGAACGGCGGTATTGGCACAGCAGTCATCATCATCCAATGCGGCGAGATCAGCCAAGTCATGCCTGTCGAGGTTGACTCTCCCAACAAAATTACATGGGATATGCGCGAAGACTGGTCAGACGTTCTGCGCCACTTTGTCGACTCCGGTCGCACCGACTTCAAGCCCATATCGACGACCTCTCGAGGGTGAGTCTAATATCAGTTCTTCTCCTTAGCCATGGTATTAACAGACTGCTCTTCTCTCAGAGTTGTCTACGGTTGATTTACCCTATCTCATCTCCAGCACTTGTCTGATCTAGACCTTTCGGAATTTCCTTGACGATCGTGGACTTCGGCCTCCTTGAGCACAGGTGCTCTCGGTTTCATCTTCCTTTCTATCTCTTCGCCTCGCAAGGACAGCATCCCATCCATTGTATTCTACATCTGCATTCATCATCCTTGCTTTCGCATACTTTGCTGTACTTTCTAATTTGCTTTGCTTTTTTCTTGGATTCCTCGCGACGTCGTAAATTATCGTATTTGATAGTGTCGGCAAATGTATGATAGCACCTAGCATTTCGTTCTACAAATGATACAGACGAGGATCTGATGATCCACTCGTTTTTACTCGGAAGTTTAGTTTCGACTATGTATTGTGCGACTCACGCTTTATGTCGAAGATACACAAAGCCTTTGCAACGCCACTAAGAAGAATAAAAGAGGCGCTGAGCATGATACTTTACTAAGTTACGACGGTTTAGCAGGGCCACCACAGTCGTGAATCTCGGTGAATGCCACCAAACTATTAGAGGTGGACATACTTACTCGCACATCCGAAGTTACAACCACTCTTGTCATCAATTCCCATCACCAAAGATGATAATTCCAGTGAACATCGCCATGTCCTCCGATGGGTCGACGCTTCCACCCCAACTCGCGAAGTTTGGAACGGATGAGTTGGTATTGATTGAGTTGCAAGGGTCATTGGAGGTAGACGGGGATAGTGCTGGTCAACTCGTAGGAAAGCTAGACCTTGAGACCGATCCAGTAGGTCATAATACGACGGTGTTCATTTTGCGTAATCCTCACGGCCACGTCTTCGTTCTGCAGAAAAAACCGACGCTGTTGATCGGACACCATCTCTTGGAGGGAAAGTTGCAAAACCTGGGGAAACCGCTTGCAGTCATGCACAAAACGTCAGGAAGATCATCCGAGAGTGGGGAGGAGGTGCACGAGCTGGTTTCAAGTTCGTCGCCGGAATGGAACATTGTGGCAGTTGTGAAGCGGAAGATGGTGTTCGCCAAACGACCAATGCCAATGGTAGGCAGGGTACCGGTCACAACAGACACGATACGGTAGCATGTCAGAGTATCTTGCATGTAATGTAGCACGAGCACAAACTTCACCGAAACCAGGACGTTCACAAGGTATGCACACAAAGAAGTGGTAGTAGAATCGACCATAACCATTCAGATTTGCGTACATACGTGTAAGAGATAAGATGTAGTGTCTCCCCACGAGCGAGCCCTTCCTCCTTCCAGCCAACCTCCCGCCTCATCATGAGCCTCAGCCGAAACGGCGATGCCTCCAGGGCGACAGAACCAACCAGTCAAAACGGGGAAAGGACCAAGCTCGAAGAAGAGAAACAGACGTTCATTCTAGAGGACTGGAACGCGGACAAGGAGACGGAAGAGAAAACCACCGAGCCCGAACTTTTGTGTCCTCATGGATTTGTTCAAAGAATTTTCTTCACCCAGGATTGCACTTTTTATACCTGTGAGAGTTCGGCGTCTAGTGTGGAATTCCCACGATTGGCTACGCAGTTGCAGCTGATATTCGTGACCGCTCTTACTGCATCATCGCGATGGGGTGTCTGCACGACTTGAACCGGAACCGTGACTATGCCATTCGTTTCTTGACCTTAACGACCACCACAGCAACGCTAAACTTGTCTCAAAGAGCTCAACAAAACGATGTCGAAGACCAGCAAGCCACTCACTTTGTCGCGGATTGAAGACCTTACTCTCGGAGCTTTTGCATATGTTCCGACTTCAAGCACCCTTGAGCATCTGAATGCCTACCTGAATACATGGCAGGGGACCGAGTGAGTCATGTTTGCAAGTTCCGTGCAGCTCGTACTGACAGTTTGGTACAGGAAGTCATTCGCGGTGTGTCAATTCGCGCCTGCGTATGGCAGCTATGACTCAATAACCGTGCGCTGTGCAGGTTCTGCAATACGCGCTGCAGCTCCTGGTACCCTTCTTGAAGTGGAGAGCTAGGATTCAACACGCGAATGGTGCTCGCGCATCGCCCGTTAGTACCACTGCACCACGCCTCGCAAAGCTAGCAGGATTGCTCAGTGATGCAAGAGCGCTGTTCAGCCTGTTTGGTACGTATATATCCCTGACCGTGTCCTCAGAAAGTCTGCTTGTGAGTTGGTGAAAAACTCACCAGTGATCTCTCATGCAGGAATCTTGCCAATAATCCAGTGGCTCGGCTCTATCGAGCGAAAAGCTCCTGCGACACGAAATATACTCACAATCGAGCGTATTCAGGCATGGTCCATGTTGTTCTTCTATCCTCTCGATCACACGAGATATCTCCTCTCCCACTCTGTCATTAGCGATAAGACGTCGTCTGTGCTTGCTCGCATCACTGGCACGACAAAGAAGTCTGCCGATGGGACCACATCGCTCGATGCAGGCAAGATTTCTCGCCTCTCGTGCCAACTGTGGCTGCTGTACACTATCATGCAACTCGGTCATCTTCGTGAGGACAGGAGAATTTTGGTCGCTGAAGCACGCACCCTTAGCAAGTCAAAGGTGAAGTCGCAAAGTTTTGTGCATATTCCACACCTGATTGATCTTATTCTTGTGTAGGCAATCGCAGCACAAGCAGCAAGAGCGAAAGTACAAGAGCGTCTGAACTACCTATGGCCAGGTTTGCTGACGAACGCTTGCGACCTGCTTTGTGCACTTCACTGGTACGTCTTTTGCATATACAGTTTTTCCGATCTTGTGTTGTCCTACCTCTGCTTTTCCCTCAAACACTGCCACAAACCCACACGCGTTTGTCGCTCATCTTGAGCACCTGCTTACCACGGTACTCCTGGGATGGGGATGTCCTAGGCTTTTACCCACCTGCATCTCAGCCGATGGCGCGTCATCCACATTGCCGTCACGCCTATTTGGCATAGGCTGTGCATAGCGTCTACGATCTACGACTCCTTAACCAACAGCGAGGTTCCCTGCCAATTTTCTCGCCGTTCCGTGGCAGGAACCAGGCTATAAGGAGCGATAGAACATTCCTTACCTTCCATCTTCGTCCCTTCTATTACATCCCATCTCCGCTACAGTTGGCAGAGGCTGTGCGCAGATGCTCTAGCCGCTCCAAATATCCACTAATTTGGTGATTTCGTACGTGTTCGTACGTGCGGATCGCTGGCTGCTGCTCGGCGGGGAGCCGCGGTATTACGCATACGTGAACCTCCATGGCTTCGCATGTCATAGTAGGCTATGCAGGGGAGCCTCGAGGTCTGATCCTTGGCATGAGGATTCGTCTCGTTAACGGGGAAGACTGGTATTTGCGGTACGATATCCGCTCCTCAAAGCTCAGGGATCTTTGCGAAGACCCTGTCTTTGAAGGATGCGATATTGTATCGTATACTTCCAGTTTATGTGGATAATCCAGACATCCACGAATGGGTTGCAATACTCGTTCCGGAGGTTTACATCCAGATCACTATTCCAGTGAAGATGCTAGAATAATGATTCAGGGTCTGGTAATATGTAATCGAGGCTGTACCGCCACCTGCGTTTTCTATGCGTGTACACCTTCCAGTGTCTGCACAAGATTTGGTGTGCATGTTTGGGAAACCGAGTCTGACACCTTGCACAATATCGGGAAACCTATACAAGGGCATGTTTGGATTACTCAGCACTTCGATCTACATTTTCTCCCTTGTCACATCGCGTTACAGCAAAGGGTTATATCAGATACTGACCTCCATCATCTAAACAGGTCGTTGGAGCAAGGTCTTTTCAAGAACACGGTGGGTCCTCTCTTCCCGCATACAAAGGAACATGAGACGCGATTTTCTCCCTCAAACGTTTTACGAGGGCGCCTTTGAGCCGTATATTCCCACTGCGCCGCAATATCTTCTGTCACCTCCATCTTCCTTGACGTATTTGCCGATACAATGCGGATGCTGACCAATGCTCTTACACAGGTATACCCTGACCTGCTAATGTTCATCTCTGCTGTGGTCGGCTGGAGAAATGGATTCAGAGCGATTCGTGCGGCGGCGCCTGCTGTAGCTGAGAAGCCGGATGTTTTGGTAGACCTTGATCTTCAGCCCGTTGGGTTGAACGCCGGCCTTGACGAAATCTAATGGTTTGGGACGCTGAGAGTGAGTAATTTCTTCCTTTCTCCGTGGCGTGGCAGGCGTTTAGGCGATAAAAGACAGGTACATCATAGTAGACATCTATATATCGTCGTCCTATTCTAAATCGGATACACGGTTTCTAACCTTCAATGCCGTTGAGTGCGGAGGCGGGTTATCGAACGACAATTTTCTCGGCTTCTCGACGCACCCGACATTATACAAGCCGCTTCATGATACAGCTTAGTTTCTGTGGCGGCACAAACTCACAACGATCAGTCCTGACTCTGTGGCGAAAGTACACATCCTCCCGGAAAGTGAGGATACGTTCAGCAATCGATCAAAGTATGTGGCCCAGTTGATCAATGATTAGTGGACCCACAAGTGTTGACAGTTGCTTATCGATTATCGTCTGCTTGGCTTGATCAGGATCATTACCTCATACGGTGTGCCTTTTCCATGTCCATCTACTCACGTGCAACGTGTTAACCATACCGTCCGTAGCGTCTCAAATCCTAATATTCAAGTCTCATTTACGAACTCAAGTTCACACGAAGTTGCATAAAACTGTGAGGCGCATCAGGGGTTGTCATCCTTGTATTTGCCATGGATCAATTTGCTGATTGAAGATGGCCACACATCGGTACACGTTAAGTATGCCAATTACGCCGCAATCTCCAGTCGGTAGCAACCGCGCACACGGGTCCTTTGCCGTGGATTTGCGGTTGGAAAACTTGTACAACACCCTGTACAAGCAAGTGTGACTTGGAACAATACGGAAACGTGTGCGCGTAAGACACTGACGTGGGAATGACGTCGGAAGTCAGAAATTTTATGCATTCTTCTTCTAAGACTGCATGCCGTGTTCTCATTGCATCCGTCCTGGGCATATCGTTTGGGGCTGACAAGAGGCGGTGCTTTCTCTGAGATCGGAACAGAGGTAAGCAATAGGAAACGGTAGGAAGTCCTCGAGGAGACTGCGCTCGCTAGATTGTCGTAATTGTTTTTGTTCCGCCTAGATACGATTGAGGCGGGTGCGCTACTCTAGCACCGCCTTTTTGACTCTGCTTGTGTTGTTCTGCCAAGTCACATCTTCGATGGATCAGGATCGTGGGGTTTAACCTCAGGACATTGGGGCAGTATTGAAACCGCGGAGAGGAGCTGCCAAATAGACATAGCAGGCTATTCAGTGTCCCGTTGACACGAGCCTATGTCCGCTAGAGTAGTAAGCCCCCCGCAGCACCTCATGAAGCGTTTGCACACGGATATACACCGCATCATAGACAGGGCCAACGAGATCCCACAGTTTCGACTAACTTCAGCCACAACATTAGGAAAGCTCAAAATTCGCCCAAATTCGCCAGTCATTGTTCGAAGTGTGCAACTCAGTTCACTTGCGGCCTTGAAATACACTCACTATCGACCCATAATGTCGTATAGACTGTGACTATGAGACTCTCGTTATGGAACCGTACGCGTTCAACTAGATCACTTATATGGTGGAAATTTCGCGCGCCTGTTGTATACAGCTACCCCTTCAAATTTCGTCAAGCAACATTCCTATAGAGGCTGTGAAAGACTGTGTAGAGTGCCATAAATGTATAACTGGCACCATTGCAAAACTGGCGCAGCATTGCATCGGGCAATCCTATCACCGTTGTCTTTGCTGCGCTCCTGCACACCGGCGTCATCCATTCTAAGTCCCAGCCACGCACATGCAGCACGTTCGTGTACCCATGTCAACACTGTGCGTGTATTCCTGATCCTATAACTCGTCAAGCTGAAGGGTCAACTGCCAAGTTCTCGCCGCCAACAAAGCAGCGTGACTCCAGCTTATGTACATGCTGACCGAAGCTTCGAGACGTGGATAGCCTCTTAGCGAGGTAAACACGTTCAAAGGTCAGGGTGTCCTTCAGTCCCCTGAGAGTTAGATACGGTGATCGGGAGACAGGACGGTCACCGGGCATGAATCGCACAGCAGTAGTTGGACCCTCTCTAAGACAGTGGCAGTAAGTCTTCTATGTTAAGATACGTGTACGGCATCAGTAGAAGTTAGCTTACCGGTTCCGTAACGTAGCTTGAGTGTATTCTCGAGCTGCGCCCAACATACTTCTCATGTGACGGCAACAAGTACTGCGCAATCGTAGCGTTCACCTACAGGCGAGTTATGGTGAGGCCTAACTATTGCATAACCCATTTGAAGCACATAGGACTCACGCTCTCCTTGGGTGCTCGATCACATGCCTGAATATCCGGCCGTATTGAGGTAATTCATCGCGCATAGTACGTACCTGAGCATGAGCAGCTGGAGCATCAAGAGCCGTTCAGAGGCCACTTGACGAGTACTATAGTCGTCAGTAGGTGAACACAAGTTTATCGTGAGGCTGTAACATCATATTAGTATCTGGATCTGGCTCTTTATGTTCCGTGTCCTTCTTCATGTCCGATGGAACAGGATTCCATCACCTTTCAAGGGGAGGCTATCGCGGCATAAGGCTAGTCTCACACCCTAACGTTCAAAAGGCGTATTAATTCGGAGTTGAACCACACACTAGTATCCACACGGCTTACCGTATGAAATGCAGCTTCTCTACGTGATCTAGCGGAGTTTTCAGCGCTACTGATTGAACTTCAAGTTATTTGTTTTCGTACTTGCAGGCAACTACGCAAACACTAGTCCCGTGCAAATTGCTGCTGCTCGTTGCCCGTTATTTAATAATAACTATCATTGCATAGGACAGTGGAGTATGACAGGCTCAAAAATGACTCACAGATATGTAAGGCATTACTTCCAGAGGGGTCCTCACAAAACTTTTCTTCGAACCAAACAATATCAGTAGAATTGTCGCAGAATCGGAATGATGCTGTCAGTGTACCTTAGCGCCGCCTATCCCGGGATATACAGAGCGTACCGACAGTTCATAATAGTATCCATTTACAGCTTTCAACTTGAACATGCGACTAAACGCTGGCCATACGTCGTTGCATACTAGTAGGTAGTGACGCCGCCGTGAGTTCAAGAAGCGACTGATAGCTCCTGCCAAGTGAGTGGGTCAGCCGAGTACTAGTGTACTGTGTTCAATTTCACCACTGTCATAATAGCATAGAGAGTTCAATGCAGTCTCGGAGTGCTGGAAAGTATATGTGGCATGAAGAATTTACGGATGGAAATTAACGCACCGACAACCGTGATAGCTTCTAGTCCCTGCGTCAATGTTCTGATTTGGAAGGACAGTACTCAGGCTTATCGTCCTACCTACTCATTTTTGGACCGACGTTGGCTGTGCACAGCCTTCGGACACTTGTCAATAGCGCCGGAGGCACGTATATCCCTCACGAAGCTGCGACCGCTACATTCAGAGTATTTGCGGCGCATAGCTTGTGATTTAAAGGACCTCGCACCAGATTCTAATTTGGTAGCTTGCCAAGCTTCCTATGTTCTTTTGGGAATAAACGACTATGTATTGTAGTGAGCCGGGCTTGGAGCCTGGATCTTGCAGGAGATCTTACGGAGGCTTTATCCGTACTACCAATCATAGGTGCGTGGATCATGACATGAGTCTTAGCTTGGCTATGGCTATGCAGCAAAAGAACCAAGAAATATGCCATCAATCGTGTATTTGGGTTCAATGACGCGAAGACACTCACAGCACTAACAGCTATATACAAGTCTTCCGCCGTCCGGTAAGAGATGCTGCAATACTAACAGCGATCTATCGGACCACAAATGCAACTAAGCTTTTTATCGTGTTAATTATGTGCGCCATCCGCGATTTGTATGAAACCACGACATTGGGTGCGTCACCACTGTTCTAAGTTCTTGGCTCTCGGCGCCCAAGACATTGAAGCCAAGGTGGCCCCTAATTTGAGAGAAAGGATCTAGATAGACTCCATATGAGTTTGTAGTAACCTGTGCATCAGGCACAGAATCAACTTACGGTACCCATCCGCACTTTCATTCAAGGACGCCACAAGACGTTGAGGTTGCGAGGAAGAGACACTGGCCAGAGATTGTCATTAGCCGCCTGCGAGCCACGTGGTTTTGCCCCGGCAGGGCGCCAAATCGGGATAAGTCCGAATGAAGTATTTGTTTCGTTTGACCAGTGTGCGGCGGTAGTATAGATGCGTTCTTGCAGTGCATACTGTGCATCGTAATACTCTCAGGCTACTCACGGCACAGTCGGGATACTATCGTCCGTGCAGTGCTCGTGGGTTGAACAATGCTGCGGACGGACACTGCGACGGAGGATATTCATAGACAAACTCGCATAGGGCCACGATTAAAGCTTGAAATCATGAAAGGGAAGTGCCATGACATTCGAAAATTCTACTCACAGTATGTCACACTTTCGATCTGGAATATTGCTCGTCACGCGTTCGAATCGACGCTGTCAATATACGATCAGCACGCACATAGGTATGCGTATACCAACACCCAGCATATACCCGAAATTACCTTCGACTACGCTCATGCAATGTGGTGAACCTGTGCAAGCATCAAGCCCGAGAGCGTGCTTTCGGAGAAACTCGTACGATAACCATGCTTCGAGGCGTGCGTCGTGGCTTCCGATTTACTATCCAAAGACCTTCGCACCTGCCGGATATGCACATACTGAGCTTCTAAGCCCAGAGTCATCGCCGTCACCGCAATCTCGAATAGGCGTTGATCGTACTCGATATGGGAACCATGCAAGTTCGAAAGGGCGTGTAGATCGTCCCAGGCTCGAGTAGATGCGAGTAGAATGAGACTGGAGTATTCGGTATGCCGTCAGCTGTCACGAAGTTGCTTTTTAGGGCAGGTTAGGATCAACGCGTGTCGGGGTCAGTTGCGATGGTGATGAAGGCTTGAATATCTTGCAAAGAGGGTTTACGTTATGTATTTGAGTGATAAATATGGTGCATACGCATAGTTATGTGGGTGGTCAGGTCAACTGGATTTGTAAATCGAAGAGAAGGTGTAGACGAACCAGTGGGTCTGTCAGATGTATATGGCCCTGAGAATCGAATAGGATGAATACGGCTATGTAAGTGATCAGCTGGTCTAGTATGTTGATCCGTCGATGAAGAAGAGAGCGTTACTCACACAGGTACAGGACAGTGGCCTCTTATAGAAGTTCGTATGCATTGACGTTCTCCTTGGCTATGCGGGAAGAGCACGCGGCTCTTCTGTATTGAACGAAGCTTTCGAAGACGTCAGTGAAAGGACTATAGTGGATCAGCCTCCTATCTATACATGATGAAAGCTGGGAGTTGAACCCACAATGACGGATATGGTTTGCACAGGTGGAAGAGGTCAGCCCATCGCTGTCAAAGGGTGGATTCTAATCAGACGCGCAGAGATATGTCATCAGGAACCTACGGTATTGAATTCAACGACATTGCAAGGCATGCAACCTCCAAGGGTGTAGGGAGAGCCGCTATAGTAAGGTCTAGGATCCATCTGGGCAGCTAAGTAGGGTTCGAACACATGTTCTGGGTACACAGCCCTCTTTACTAGAGCTTCTTCTATGGATTCGTACTCGGCCGAATTGTCGTACAGGGTCTATGAAGTGAATAAGCATCGTAATCTATCTCGGGTTTCCCCATGGTTTTAGATACTTACTATCAGAGAGTTGGAATATTTGACGGCATTCACTGTGTACTAGGTTGACGGGATTTTCCGAACCTTGGTTGAGTTTACAATGTTGACTTCGAATTTAGAACTTACAAGTTGACGAACCAACGTGCGCAATGCATATCTGATAAGTTGGATAGTAGCAACTCTGCGATAGTACATTTGGAATCAGAGTACCTTCCCGGCTCTATCGAACCACTATAGAACGCACAGCCTTGACTCACAGCGCCGTCTCGAAGGTCCCTGAATATGGAGTGGATCGATA
Source organism: Irpex sp. Y119-03 (assembly GCA_037042295.1). NCBI lineage: Eukaryota > Fungi > Basidiomycota > Agaricomycetes > Polyporales > Irpicaceae > Irpex > Irpex sp. Y119-03. The sequence goes on along the minus strand of JAXQKB010000341.1, from coordinate 48,559 downwards.
ACAGCGATTTGACGACGTCTTCAATTAAGTACCAGAGCTTACCTGGGTACTGGCGCGCAGACAGTCGATTGTGTCCGCGTGGCGATTTTGTATGTTTGATTGGCTCGTCGAGCGTTTTCGACATACCTGGGAATGTCATGATGCGCTGTTGAGATGTGTTTTGTCCACATGCCGCTCATGAGATGTTCTTGCTGAAGTACCGGACCTGAGAAGATATCTTGACGCTTCAGTAGAACGCAATGATCATTCTTAATCATGAGCCTTACCTTCGGTCCCGTCTACCTGCCTAGGGTTCTGAGAGCGCTTTGACTGGTCCTAGGAGAACGGTGTATATCAGGCATGTATTGATAACGACGTGGGAGGCAAAGAATGAACGGAACAGGATAGTTGGATTTCGATGTCATACCTAGGGAAGACGCGTTTAGGTTCGCGTGCTGTAGGTGGCGCTAGCGCATAGAGGGCGTCGTTCGTCGCAAGTTGGAAGACAAACCTGTCATGAGCAACATGCTAAAGCCGCAGAGTCCGAAAGTCAGGCGATGGTTGTCGAAGGTGGCGCAGCTGCAAAAGAATGGAGTGGCGTGTATTTGAAGGGTCTAGCAGACGTTGGAAAGGTGAGGTGTGAAGGCAACTCAACCTGTCAGATCGCAGGCGACAAGGCGCTTTTGTGTGGAGACCGTGTTCATACAGTCGTCATTTCCAACCAATACCAATCGTCCGGAGAGGTGTACGAGGCTGGGATAATGGGTTTCTTCGAAATGTAACGCCCTGTAACATAGTATCACACACAAGGTTGCTCCCGGAGTGCGTAAGTACATGACGGTTACCTAGTAAAGTTCAGTTACTGGAAGAACATGAACCTAATCGAGCAGTGGTTCGTTACTGACTCACCGACACTGAAATCTTGGTTGACTGAGATCATTTGATATTTCGTGTACCTGCGGAGTTTGCAGTAATAATGTTCCCCTGTGCTCTCCGATACCACCTGTAAACATGCTTGAGTCAACCGATAACTGTTATGCGTTCCGCGAGGCCAATGCGGGGGTCCGGATTGCTTGGCAAACACAACTGCCGATAACCATGCATTTACTGTGTACCGCTGTACTGCTACGGCTGATAATAAATCGCATAGAGCTTGCACAATACGGTAGTGTGGTCTCGGTACGTCGGACTGTGCATACCCAGCGGATGTACTTAGACTGAATGTTCTTGGCTTTTGGGGCTGGAGGCGGTGGACTATGACTGTATTTGGCCTTGCCGCCTGTAGTATTGTGCCGACGGAAATGCTGTTTGGCCACTGCCATAGTCGCGCTCAAAGTGAACGTATATGCGACGACAGCTGCAGTGCAAGATATTCTGCGGAGGAGTTGGTTCTGGTAGAAACATAAGAGAGCTATAGGGGAAGGGCGAATGGCTGGGCATATATTCGTCCAAAAAGGGGAGGTTCACGTACTATAAGCGCCCACACCGCCTCAGTTCGAATGGAACCTTTCCTCGTTCTTGCCAGTGAGAGCTCCCTTGAAAACGTCCTGACCACGCTCTTTCATGCACCTTTCTTTCCCCCCTGCTCCTGACTTTTCAGTATTCTCTGTGTTGTTTTCCCCACCACAGCATCTCGACCTCCGCGATACCTATTAATAGCCTACCTATGTCTCACGATGATGACAACGGCGCTAGCGACTCCCACCTGAACACTCGGTTGCGCGTGGACAGCAGGCCAGAAATACCAACTATCATCACCTCTGACCTGTCCTCCAACGTTTCTTTGTCACCCCCACATTATCTGGAGGATCATGCAGCTTCAAGTCCGGAGGCTACAGGCCAACTCTCAAGTCCGCCGTACAACGCAACGTCAGACCGCGGCCTCCTTAGCCCTACCTCGATTCTGAGACCGGGACGAACCTCTATCGATGCACCTAGCTCTCCAACAGGCTCTGCATGGGGTTCAGATGCTACCCATGTACCAGCTTCTCCTACGTCTTCCATTCACTCCGTACCATCAGTTTCTTTCGCTCAACCTTCTACTCTAGCGCTTCGCGATAATAATCCAAACGCGAATAGCGGTTTCTCGTCCCTGGGACTTCTTCATCCGTCGTCTCATGGAGGAGGCCATCGACGAAAGGGCAGCAATGCCAGCTCTGTCGGCAGTGAGACCGACCCAGACTCCCATTCTATCTCCATGAACACTCTGGCGCCCTCCGTATCCCCTACCCACTCACACTTCGACGGAGCAAGTGACGCCGGGACTACCATCCGTGAACGCTCACCTTCGCGCTCCAAGTCTCACAAAGGCAAGGACTCAATAAGCGACGACGCCAACCCGGATGACGACAAAGAGCCCGAGCGGCCAGCCGCTCCCGACGTTACGCTAGATGCCGACATTGACGCTGCGCCTTTCAAGTTCAAACCGTATCAACTTGCATCGCTTGTGGACCCTAAGAATATGCCTGCGCTTACGGAAATGGGCGGCGTGACTGGTCTGCTGAAGGGATTGGGCACGCATGCGAAGCATGGTATATCCGACCACGCGACTGCCACGAGTGCGGGAAGTAGAACTCACGGGCCCGGAGACGGAAGTAGAACCGGGGCTGGAGATGGCGCGTCTCATAGACATGAGCCTCCCGGTGGTGGCGGGGCTGCTGGAGATGCGGTGCCCGACATCAAGGTGATAGGGGATGACGGCGAGGAAGGGGAGGCTGAGATGGTCGATGATAGCCATTTGGATGAGAACCTGACGGGCGACGCGGACTATCAGGCAGTCTACGCAGCCACCATGGAAGACCGTCACCGCGTGTTTGGAGAGAACGTGCTTCCGACTAGGAAAACGAAGAGCCTGCTCCAACTCATGTGGATGGCTTTGAAGGATAAAGTTTTGGTGAGTCTTCGATTCAATAAACCGCATATATGCGCAGTTTCTTATTTCCGTTCTATAGGTACTTCTTTCTATCGCAGCCGTTGTCTCGTTGGCCCTTGGATTTTTCCAAGATTTCGGAACGCCGAGGCCAGAAGGCGAACCTCCGGTCGATTGGGTAGAAGGCGTGGCCATCATTGTGGCTATTATCATCGTGGTAAATTTCCAACGTTCTTCCCACTGGCTATATGCGCTGATATTTCTGCTGATTAGGTTATGGTCGGTTCCCTCAACGACTTCCAGAAGGAGCGCCAGTTCCAGTCTCTGAATGAGAAGAAGGAAGAACGTGGTGTCAAGGTCATTCGTAATGACGTTGAGCAGATTATCGACATCAAGCAGGTCGTAGTCGGCGACGTAGCCTTGCTGGAACCCGGTGAGATCGTACCGTGCGACGGCGTCTTCCTCTCCGGCCATAATGTCAAGTGCGACGAGAGTGGCGCTACCGGCGAGTCCGACGCTATCCGGAAGGTTTCCTACGATGACTTGATGAAGACGCCGAAGGGTCAAGAGCACGGCCACACCGACTGCTTCATCGTGTCTGGTTCCAAGGTTCTCGAGGGCTACGGCCGATACGTCGTTATCGCTGTTGGCACCAAGAGCTTCAACGGTCGTATCATGATGGGTGGGTTTTTTACATGTTAATTTCAATTATCATATCTGATACTTTGTCTTCGTGGTACAGCATTACGAGGAGACGCTGAGAATACCCCCTTGCAGCTGAAGTTGAACGATCTCGCTGAACTGATCGCCAAGTTGGGAAGTGCGGCGGGTCTTATCTTATTCACAGCTTTAATGATTCGGTTCTTCGTCCAACTCGGTACGAACGACCCGCCTCGAACAGCCAACGAGAAGGGTATCGCGTTCGTACAAATTCTCATCATTTCTGTAACTTTAATCGTCGTTGCTGTGCCAGAAGGTTCGTCATATTCCCTCGTACTTCGTAAAATACAGTGCGCTGATATATTCACCGCTAGGTCTGCCTTTGGCTGTAACACTCGCTCTGGCGTTTGCGACGAAGCGAATGACGAAGGAACGGCTGCTCGTGCGTGTCCTTGGCTCTTGCGAGACGATGGCGAACGCCTCGGTCGTCTGCACGGACAAGACGGGAACTCTCACACAGAACGAGATGACCGTCGTCGCTGGCTCCATTGGAATCCACTGTAAATTCGTACACGAGCTCTCTGCGAACCAAACACGGACGAACGCCGGCGAGGAAGCTGGCGGAAAGCCACGTTCCGAAGGCGCGAGGAAGCACGCGGAAGACTTCAGCATCGACCAAACGGAACTTAACACCGTCTTGAGCCCTCAGCTGAAGGACCTTATGAACTCTGCCATCGCGATCAACTCTACGGCGTTCGAGGACAAGGATCCGGAGAGCGGTGAACTTGTGTTCGTCGGAAGCAAGACGGAGACGGCCCTCTTGAAGTTCGCGAAGCAGAACGGCTGGGACGACTGGAAGCAGACGCGTGAGAGCGCGGATATCGTCCAGATGGTCCCTTTCTCGAGCGAACGCAAGGCTATGGGTGTCGTCGTCAAGCTTCCTCACAATGCCGGTTACCGACTCTACTTGAAAGGCGCGAGTGAGATTCTGACGAAGAAGTGCACGCGCCACGTTGTGGTGAAGAAGGACGGCGGCTATGAGGGCGACATCGAGACGAGGGAGATCGACGAGTTGGTTAACGACAATATCCAACGGACTATCATCTTCTATGCGAACCAGACTCTTCGGACGATCGCCCTCTGTTACCGCGACATGGATTCTTGGCCACCACGCGGTTGCGACGCACCGTTGGAGGATGATGAGGTATGTGGTGATTCTTATGTCTCTCGTCTTCTTCCGTTAACCTTGACTATGCGCAGGTTCCGTACGATATTTTAGCGCAAGACATGACCCTTATCGGCATCACCGGTATCGAGGATCCTTTGCGACCCGGTGTTCGCGAGGCCGTTGCCCAATGTCACAAGGCCGGCGTGACCGTGAAGATGTGCACCGGCGACAATGTCCTTACAGCCCGGTCGATTGCCTTACAGTGCGGGATCTACACCCCAGGTGGTATCATCATGGAGGGGCCCGTCTTCCGTCAGCTCAGCCCACAAGAACGGTTGGAAGTTGTGCCTCGTCTTCAGGTTCTTGCACGTTCGTCACCCGAGGATAAGAAGGTTCTTGTCGAGCAATTGAGATCACTTGGTGAGATTGTTGGTGTGACGGGTGACGGAACAAACGACGGACCTGCTCTGAAGACGGCCGACGTCGGCTTTTCTATGGGTATTGCTGGCACGGAAGTCGCGAAGGAAGCGTCCGATATTATCCTTATGGACGACAACTTCTCCTCTATCGTCAAGGCCATTATTTGGGGTCGCGCTGTCAACGACGCCGTTCGCAAATTCCTGCAATTCCAAATATCGACAAACATCACCGCCGTCATCATCACTTTCGTATCTGCTGTCGCGTCTGCATCTGAAGAGTCCGTCTTGTCCGCCGTGCAGCTGCTATGGATCAACATTATCATGGATACTTTCGCTGCCCTCGCTCTGGCTACTGATCCCGCATCATACAAGTCCTTGGAGCGCAAGCCTGAGAAGAAGGACGCCGCGTTGTTCACAGTCGACATGTACAAGCAGATTTTCGGACAGTCGGCATACCAGACTATCATCACCCTCATCTTCCACTTCTTAGGCGCGAAGATTCTCGGGTTCCACCATGAGGGCGACGCAGCCTTACAGAAGAAACATGACAGTATTGTCCAGACGCTTGTGTTCAACATTTTCGTGTTCGCTCAGGTCTTCAACTCGATCAATTCTCGCCGACTCGACAACAAGCTCAATATCTTTGAGGGTATACAGAGGAACTACTACTTCATGGGTATTACATTGATCGGTGAGTATCGTGTAGCGTCACATGCTCGTCCTTTACGCTGACCTGTCCTTGGCAGAGATTGGTGTTCAGATCTTGATCGTCTTTGTCGGTGGCGCCGCCTTCCAAGTTACGCATATCGGTGGGCGCGAATGGGGAATCTCCCTGGCTCTCGGCTTTGTTTCTATCCCTCTCGGCGCCCTCCTCAGATTTATACCCAATGCTCCCGTGCACCGATTCTTCATTTGGACCAGACTTATGCGTGATCCTCAAGAATTACCCGTCGAACGACCGAACGCCTCGGAATGGAACTCCGCCATCGAGCTGGTCCGGGACAATTTGGCTACCTTTGCGAACCTTCGTGGTGGACGTATGCGCGCGTCGTCATACGTGGACAGGAGTCGGAAAGCCCACCCTGACCAGGGCCCCGTTGCACTGTAAGTCCGCGTATCAGATGTCTCTTGTTCGCGTGCATTAACATTTGTGCTAGGTCTTCTCTTATGACGATGGTTCCGTCTCTTGTTGCGTCTTCTATTGGTGCTGGATGGGCACCACAGTCACCGAGTGGATTGTCTGATCCTGCTCACTTTGATCCGTCGAAGTCTTCAGCCGCTCTATGGGAAAACAAGGTCCAGATCCACCCAGAAACGAAACCGGATGACCCCGTCTACCAGAGGTTTGCAAAGTATGCCAAGGCTCAGCAGATGGCGTGAATCCTCTCGGTCGATATCATTCCCTGTCAAAAATACGTTCATGCAATACAATTCACATACCCACATCGCTTCCGTGCATCAGGTTGGTATCATCATCAGTCCCCCTCTTTCCCAAGCATCCCGCGCCGATGGTCACTTGCGGCTTGTCCTCGTCACGTCAGAACTCATGATTTACGACACGCGATGTTTCTATACCTTAGTCCTTTCCTTCATAAATATCGTAAGGTTCATAACTTTAAACATTGTCGCTCTCCTATTTGTTTGGCCTCGTCTCGACTTATTCCTGCCTGGTTGCATATTCTTTCGCATTCATCTACGCAATGTCCAGTTATATTCTCTACACTCAATAGACACATTTTTTTCACAAAACATCTCATGAATAGAGCGATGCTCACGCGCACGATCTGCAAAGTAGCACTGTCATACTATTCTCACCTTTCTGGGAGTCAGGTGTTAGCGCTTACCGTAAACTGAGGCGTCATGCGTCCGCGGTACAGTACTAGTAACTCAATTACAAGAGTACTAAGTAGTCTACCATGCTTACTTGTGTTCTCTGAGTCCTCAGTCACATAGATCGTTTAGTCTCAAGTCACTGACCACGCATGTCTGTATCTACAGCTCAACCAACATTCAAGAAACTTTCCATTCCGGCATCGGCAAACAGCATTCCCTGGTTACTTAATCTGTCCAAAGCCGTTGTCAACTCTGAAGTTCGAAACTCTGACTGCTCGACTCCTTAGCTGCTCCTAGCCTCTTGCTTCTTATCATGATATTAGTATGCTGAGACCATGCTGGGTATGTAAAGCGGATATATCTCGCCTTTGACTGACTTATGACGACACATAGGCGTATTGCGTATGTTAGATGTCGTCAATGTCTATACAGAACACGGAGCTCTACTTTCTCTATACCGTCACGCACCAGGATGGAGGCAATAGTCACAACGCTCGTATGCATGGTGGTAGATAACGTGGTGAGCTCAAGTACGACTAAATAAATGCCGATATCGGGTATGTATAGCGGATTACTAATGTCTATCCGAATTACAGGTGTGCTGTCGTCTAGGTCTATGACAGAGTCTTTCGTTGCATTGCGACAGTTTTTCTTGCTGGGAAAAGCTTCTGGTCTTTGCGCGTGATGTTGAACGATGTCCGGCTTCACGGAGTATCGGTTTCACGGAGTATCTTTCTCACTATAAAAGGTCGATGTCTAGGACAAGTTCTTTGCAAATCATACTCGATACAGCTATATCAATTACCACGATGAGCAAAACACCCATTCTCTTCCTAGGAGCTACTGGTATGCAATCTCGACTGAATCTGCTGTCGCTCTTGAGGCCCTCTGACCTGCATCGTTGTTCAACTTAGGTTATATCGGGGGCGCAGTACTCTCCCGTCTGCTTTCCCACCCCAGCAGGGAACATTTTGACATCATAGCTCTAGTTCGTTCTTCAGATAAGGCGAAGAAACTCGAGGAATTTGGTATCAAGACAGTTGTTGGCTCATTCAAGGACGCACCTCTAGTCGAGCAGCTGGCGGAGAACGCGCACGTCATTTTCTCCACAGTACGTATATTAAGGAGTATGATGAACAACAACCGCTTATGCTTGCTTTACTTTCAGGCCGATTCAGACGACCTAGGTGCAGTGACCGCTTTTCTTGCAGGCTTGAAGAAGAGACACGAGAAGACCGGCGATCTGCCCATCTTGATACATACTTCTGGACTTGGTAAGACCTTCGTATCTTTTTTGAGATCATTTAAGATACAGTATTTAAAGCTACTTTACTTTTCAAGGTGTTCTGACAGCAGGAGAGGCCAGCACGAAAGGGCTAAGTGTGTCAGAGAAGATATTCAGTGACGACGACCCGGATGACCTCGAGAGATCCATTCTTCCCGAGGCTATCCATCGCAATGTTGACCTTGCGATTGTTAAAGCTGATCAAGAAGGTATGCATACACTTGCAGTCTGCTTCGTTGGCTTGTCAAATGGTTAATTCCCGTAATCCCTAGGTTATGTAAGGTCTTATATCATTGCTCCCGGCATCATCTGGTCTCCAGCTCAAAACACACTTGTCGAATCTGGAATCTCCAACAATATCTCGAGAGGGCTTCACATGCTCATCCAGTCAGCTATCAAGGGAGGCAAAGTGGGCATTGTTGGGAAAGGACGAGCCGTATGGCCTGCAGTCCATATCAACGATCGTAGGTGATGGTGTTTAAATCTTCTTACATTGCTCCTGAAATCATGGTACTCGATCATAGAGGCCGACTTTTTCATCGTTTTATACGATGCGATTGTTTCCAACCCAGAGAAGGTCGATCATGGGCGAAACGGGTTCTATTTCGGAGAGAATGGTGAAGTCTCCTGGTACAGTATCAGCAAAGCCGTTGGAAAGTCTCTAGTCAAACGGGGACTGATCAAATCGGATGAACCTTCGACGTTCACAGACGAGGAACTTGTTGAGTATTTCGGTTCAGTGGTTAGTCGATCATCCTTGCCCATTAGTGTTCTCTTATGTAATTTCCGACAGGAATTTGGCAATGTATTTGGAAGCAACTCTCGCGCCCGTGGTCCTCACTCTCGATCTCTCGGATGGACTCCGAAACTTACTGCACAAGACTTCGTTGATTCCATAGACGCTGAAGTCGAGGCAGCCCTTCAGAACCAGAAAGCATAGAAAGCCAAGTCTGCGATCTGGATAACTGATTACGTAGTAACTGAGTTGTATAAGTCTTTTCAAGTCCCCTTATCACAGAGATCCGTGGCTTAAGTTATACAGTTACGTCCAGAATTCCCAGCGTGATGGCCCTCAAATCTCCAGAAAAAAGTTGTCCGAGTCTCTCAGAACTTAGTTCTTTCCCAGCACACCGTATCCTCGTAATGATATACTGGACGATATGCAGCATGAGACGCGCCATATTTACTTAAGCATTCCTTTTGGAATTGTCGCCTTTACTAGTAGCAATTTGTTTACTAGTCCTGTTCCAACTTCCGAACGTTCTCGCATATCTTCGCGCATTTGTTCATGCCTTGGATTTTGCTACACTGAAACCCAACACGCGTATGTTAAGAATAAATTGATTATTACACATGTACTCGAAACAATGAACTAATACGTAGGAAACCCAGTCTCGCTATGCATATGATTACTTCTGCGTCATATGACGGGCGCCGCGGCTTTACAACTACATTGCCCTTTCGGGAAGTGGGTGCTGGCTGTCGACTCGGACGGCTTGCCAGCAGCGCTTGCGTCACTGATCCCATTCTTCGAGCTCTCAAGTTCTCACTTCTCACAAGTGTTTCCCTTCAGGATCAGGTGCGTAAACGTGTAGCCTCGCTTGACATGCCCTTGACAAATACCGCCTGACAAACGTCGTATCTCGGCCAGAGGTACTACTAGTATCATTACTGACGCGAAACGTCACGGTGTCTTCAATCCATCCCCTGACTTATGCCTATTGGTGATGACAGTGCGAGAATCGTTACTGAGCAGGACATCCTTCTCTAATAGTCCCATAACCGCCGCGAAGTTTGCTTATTTTGGATGCCGAAGGGCCTAGGAGAAGATAGTTTGTCAAGGCTTATGCGAATACTGAGGCCCGAGGCCCGAGATGCGTAGCAGTGGTGGGACAGAAATACTGCGCTCGAAGGAGCCCCGCGCCTGCTGAAGACGTATTAGGGCACCGTGGTGAGTGCTACAACTCTCTCATACGCCATATAAATGCCGGTATCGGATACTGTAGCTATTCTAAGCATTACCAATGTATCACTCTACATCCCTCTTCGTTACGAGACGAACAGTACTCTGTAGACTTGTCGCGGACTTTTTGGCTGGACACGCCTCTTTCTGCGTTTGGGCGAAGTTAACGGATATCCGATACTACGGAATTTCCTTCCCCGCATTATAAGGGAATCGTTAGCGGGCCCACCAGACAGTATCCGTTCTCACTCACAGAATTATCAGCCAAAAGGGATGAGTAAAACACCAATCTTCTTCCTTGGAGCCACTGGTTTGTAGTTCTTCCCTCGCGTCGTTGTAACTCTCAGACTCTAATACATGTCCTCTTGCCTTAGGCTACATCGGGGGTTCTGTACTCTCTAGGCTTCTCTCCCATTCTAACCAGAATAGCTTTGACATAACGGTTCTCGTCCGTGACTCTGACAAAGCGAAGAAGCTCGAGAGACTTGGTGTCAAGGCAGTCGTCGGCTCCTTCAAGGATACGCCGCTAGTTGAGCAACTGGCAGAGAATGCTCATGTCGTCTTCTCTACGGTACATTCATACAATTTGTCTTGTGGCATGACAAGCTGAGACGGCCCTGTCAGGCCGATGCAGATGACTTGGGTGCAGCCAACGCCTTGCTAGTCGGCTTAAAGCGAAGACACGAGAAGACTGGCGACATTCCGGTATTAATACATACGTCGGGGGTTGGTACGTACTCCTCGGTCACATACCAATTTGGTGTGAACTCGTCATCATTCTCATTCCGTTGCTTCCAGGTTTTTTGACGGCAGGCGATGCTGGTACCAAGGGGCTTGGTATCTCAGAAAAGATCTTCAGTGACGATGATCCCGATGACCTCGAAAGGTCTCTTCCTCCGGAGGCATTCCACCGCAATGTTGATCTAGCGATCATCCAAGCAGATAATGAAGGTTGACATTATCATAGCTCTACCCTCGGGCTATACTAAGGCTTATTTCTCTGACAGGATACTTGAAGTCTTACATTGTTGCCCCTGGCATTATCTGGGCTACTGCAAAGAATCTGCTTGTGGATGCCGGAATTTCCAACAACATCTCCAAAGGACTGCACGCGCTTATTCAGGTGGCTATCGCCAGAGGGACAGTGGGCATAGTAGGGAAAGGCCAGGCGCTGTGGCCTTATATCAACATTGATGAGCGTTCGTCGAGGTGTTTCTTTCTCAAGCGATGCGTGGCTGACAATTTTGCGATGGACTGCAGAGGCCTCCCTCTTTATTCAGTTGTACGACGCGATCGTCTCAAACCCAGAACAGGTTGGACATGGACGCAACGGCTTTTATTTCGGAGAGAATGGCGAAGTGACATGGTATAATCTCAGCAAAGCTATCGCGAAATCCCTAGTCAAGCGGGGATTGATTCAAACAGACGAACCGTCAACGTTCACGCCTGAAGAGCTCGTCAAATATTTTGGCTCGGAGGTGAGATGTCTGCTCCAGTTTTGTTTGAATCTTTCATAAATTATCACCACAGTTCATTGGAAACCTGTTTGGGAGCAACTCTCGCGCGCGGAGTCCACATTCCAGATCTCTTGGATGGGCTCCAAAGCTCACCATACAAGATCTTCTTGACGATGTTGATGCCGAAGTAGACGCAGCTCTTCAGAATCAGAAGGCGTAGGCAACAAGGAATCGTATCATGAAGTAACGTAGCATACGTAGCAACGGAAACGTATAAGACCCGTCGTATATAAAGTGTTTACCAACAATAACTCCGGGTCGTGGCCTACCTTGTCTGGAGTCAGGCTGGCCAAGTACTGCCATCACTGACAGCCGCAAACAGCTGCATGCTTATACGGCAATGGCCAGCTGCCCCGCCGACCAACAGTGGAAGTTATATGCGCCATTTGGTCAAGGTCATCGTAACCTGCGCTGTGTAATATCAGGATCATCGTTCAGGGAACATCAAGTCTCTACGAAGCTAATTTAACGTGGCCCCTTACCAACGACAACATTCCATCTACAAAGAACTAAGAATACTGCTTACATACTGAGAATCAGCACAACATCGCATACACTAGCACTGACAGATTCGGATAGTACAGCTTGAAATACCGGACCAGAAACGACACTGATACTACTAATGCCCAACCGAACATAGGTACGGCGGTGCTGAAAGTCGTACGTTCCAGATATCTGGTAAGATCAGAATGAGATACTGTATTGCTCAGCCCCTACATGACTTCACGCTCGAGCTCACCTTGCATGGTTACTCCGTCAACTTTGGTCAATTACCAACATCGGAGGCACTAATACTACCCAAGGCATCGTGCTCTCTCCTAGTACCACTTAGAGCATGGGCTGCCAGTAATTCTTTGACTTCCCCGAGGTCCATATTTGCGTAGCGAGTCCAGTTCTTGCCCACTTGGTTGACCCAGCTGATTGAGTGTGAGGAGATGGCAATGAGCTGATCAAGTCGAGGGAACATGAGCCGAATGGCTAAGGCCATGAGAACATCGCGTCCGCTTTCTGAACCATGACCACCGGTCGTCTCGAACCCCAAAAGCAGCATTTCCAGAGCAGATGAGCGGTCCTGACCTTGAGGTATGCTAAGAGAATTTGGAAGTTGGTCCGTCACGGCGAGGCAGACCTGTGCTAGATTCCGACATCCATTGTAGAGGGCCTGGACACCAACGAGTGTAGTGTGCACCGCTGGGGTAACCGGGAAGTGGTCTCGGTCTTTAATATCGTCAAGAATAAAAAGTTCAAGATCTGGCCACGCCATAGCGGCATTGCTCAGGTCCTGGTCTGTGAGAGATGTGTTGAAGAATCCCACCAATCGGAGGCATCGTAATCCTCGGATCGGAAACAGTGCCGCCAGGAGTTCTCCGGACAGAACAGGAGAGGACGAACCCGTCTCCCACCCCTTCAGGATGAGATGGATGTTCTTCAAGCAGCGAATTTGTGAGATAGCTGCTATAACCCTCGATGCCGGAGTGATGATCTCATCTTCATGTAGCCTATAGCACAATTCAATATCAACAGTCAGGAGCGACCTTGATTGTTGTAGAGCATGCAGCAGTGGCATGGGGGAGTCAGGTTCGTCCACAACCACCTTTAGGTCTGTAAGCGAAGGAAAGCAGGGAGTAGGGAGTTGATTGAGGTCGGGATTGGGTGTAGTAGCGTGTCCTCCCTTAAGTTCGAGTGAGCACAGATGGGGTAAAGTGGAGAGGGTTTTGATGAGGGAGCCACGTAGAGAAATATCAGCGCGAAACGATCGCAGTTGCGAGACATGTTGTATCCATTCGTTAATGTCGTCCAGATAGTCTTCGATGGAGCCGCCCAATCCTACCATTCCAGAATGAGCAGAAAGGTGCAGAGAGCGGAGGCCGGGCCACGCCACTTGTAGCTTGGGCAACACCTCTGGGAGAGCTACACACGAGTCGAGGTAGCCATCTGCGCCTCTCGGAGAGGGAAAGCCAAAGTCGAGCATGAACGACCGTACGGAATGGGCAAATAGCGAGAGTACGTATTTGGGAAACCACTCGCCGTTTCGGACGCTGGAGATCTGGAAAGTCGAGATATTGGGAAACAGAGCATGCTCGGTGTTGTATGATTGGATGAACTGTGTTATGACGTTCGTCGCGTCTGGTGTGAGTCGATAGAATGTAGTACTGAGAGGATGTTTCCCCCGATCTCGAAGGTTTTGGAAGCTATTTGTGTCCGTAAATTTCTTGACTCTACGCGCGTGTTTGCTGAATTGCAACCAGTCGAACAATGTGAGGTCACGGCTAAAACTCTGGTACACACCAAATATAGGTAAGATATCTGTAATGCTTGTAATGCTTGATTAAAAGAACTCACGATGTCGATATTACGAGAGCCTGGCCGATTGCGCACCGCTTGGCGAGGTACTGTGACGGTGTATACCAAGGCATCGGATGCCACGCATCGGACAAATGGGATCAGACTATCGATATCCGCCCACACTACATCCATGGCCTGTTCGTAGAACAATTTGCAGGTACGTGCGAGGGGCGCGCACTCGGAGGCACTGAGCGATCCAAAGATCAACGACTGTATCTCGGTGATGCGCAGGCACTGGTGCATCGACGCCCCCTTATTTGTTCTACAACGTTTCGAGTTTATATCAGCATAATGTATAACGTATGAACGCGAACTCACCCAGACGACATGATTGTTCGTGTGGAAGGTGGTGGAAAGGAGGAAAGCGCCGACCCTTGCCTATTGTGAAATAACGTTCATGCCGACGATCGAGTGATGCGCCGCGGGAAATACCAAAACAGCCAACCATAGATTAGCCTAGCTATAGCTCACTGGCACGGTAGAACGTCAGCTAAGGATATTCGTACTCTCCTACGAGAATATATTCGTGACCGTACCCGTCCTCGCATACTCGTAAACAAGGATCCTGAGTTCGATTACCGTCAACTCTCGTATAACAATCTGCTATATGGTAGCAATTTTGTACATCAGAGGGCGTTGTGTCAGACTGCGATGAATCAATTTGAACACCATCCACGGCATTTCAGTCGGCTTTCAGTTCTGTAAGTTCTATGGAGATAGTGAGTTTCATGATAGAGGTCCGATCTCTTCACATTCTGGTAAGCATATTGTAGTCCAAAGAAGGAGTTCCTTACAGCTAGCATCCTTTGCTGTGAATAATAGTTACAAGAGAACTCCCCGACTCTTGATGATCCCTATCCAGCTTCTGCTAACGTAAGAAGAGAATTGTCCAACATCATCCACTACGTTCTCAAGTCTCGAGGAAGTATGAATTAGGTCGGCAAGAAAATCACTCGCCGTTCCAGGCGAGTTTAGTTGGTGAAGCTCTGTTTAGACGTCTAATTAAGCGCGCTCTAGGGATACCATCACGGGGAAAGCTTACCAGCAGCTGTATATACGGCAGCGAGCGAGGCCCTGCGGGCATACCATGACGGCTATAGGAAGTAGTTTAGGAGCTGTTCTGATATCAACCGTGTCTGTCAACTTACTCCAATAGCTTTATCACCATGTACGTTGCAGGCCTCGTCAGCTATCGAGGTGCTATGTCTTAGAGCAGGTTTGACATCTAAAATATGTAGACCAGAAGGTGTAGCCAGCGTAGCAAATGCCTGGATATACACATATCAAACCATGAGAATAAATGCATGCAGATATGTTACCTCTGGCAATAAGCCCAACACTGGCTCATTGTAGCGAAGTCTGTGGCTCAGAATGTCTTTCAGGGATTTGGACGGGGCGTTTTTCATGTCCGCGAGACCCTCGTTCAGCCAAGCTTCAATTAGTGTCCTACGAGCATCTTCTCCGTTGCCGAATAGGGCTGATACTGCTGTTTCGCTCAAAGGAGCAGAATGCGGCTGCGGGAGGGAAAGTACAGAGCGTGACAACGCTTCTCGCGTGAACCCGTGTGTCCGCACATGGTGCAGCGCGAGTCGCAATAGTTGCTTTCTACACACGTATGTCATTTACTTGTTTATTGTTTATTACATGCAAGACTGGAAGAGACGACTCACTGTACTGTCGTGGCCATTCTTGTAGCAGTCCAAGCTGTAGGATTGTAGCGCCCAACGCGCGAGCCCACAAAACTGTTCGGTTCGTTTGCTGAATCGAACCGGCAAGCGGTACGCGGGATTTCCGTCATATTTCTTCTGATTTTGTCCACATTCACGACCACAGCGACCAGGAGACTTCGACGACGATTCAAGTATGAAAGACAACGCCGGCTCGTACTAGAACTACGTATATTCTGTGAAGCATGAACTATTTCGTCGCTGCGCCTGGACTTCTTCATCCACGTATTATTCTTCCTCGACATCGTGCGCTATGCTCTCGAAATCTACAGCGCAGGACACAGTCGACCAAGCCGTCTGTGCAGCACCGAATTCACCGAGAAACTGAAACAAGATTGACACCTCCTCCACCGGGATTGCCCACAGGTCCATTCGCTATAGAACACGTCGACGGAAGAGCAAGACATTTAACATGGTCAGAAACAGGTCAGGTGAAGAAGGAGTGGAGGGATATTGCTTTGCAGGGGTCGGAGCCTGGTCAACGATTATCACAGTTCAGCAAAATCACTGCATGGCTACGACAGATGTTCCTGCCAACCAACTATCCACAGTCGGTTCACCGGTCGTGAGTGTACGCCATCCCTTGTTACAGTCACGCCCAGTTTAGTTATTAACGTCGCATACAGATATCTCGCCTACCACCTCCTACAGTTCGCAGAAACCATTGTTGGCACCGTAGTCTCAGTGCTTTGCAATCAAGCGCTGCTAGTGTCGGTGGGAGTCAGTGCTGAAGGCAGCATATTCGGTGCTGTTGCAGTACAATGGATAATTAAGGACGGTGTGGGAGAGGTGGTCAAACTCTTCTTCATACGCAGATTCTCGCCCTACTTCGACAGGTTAGCGGTCGCTTATCTCGCGCTTGTCACACAGCTAATCTTGGACCTTCGATAAATAGCCATCCTAAGACTTTCAACCTTCTAGGGTCAGCCGGAGTATTGCTTGGGTCAGGTCTTCAACTGGCGGCTTTGGTGGCACCTCCAACTACCGGGTACTTTTTGATGTGCGCAGGTCAGTAAAATGTAATGTCTCCCCTCCCCTACTTCTTATTGACATTGCACATTCGTAGCCGGCGGTAACGTCTTCAAGTTAATTGGCAATGCTGTAAGTTATTCCGTTTATTGTTTGTGCCGTGAATGCTCACAATATGGTGTTGTAGATATGGTTCACCACACACATCAAGTTTGTGCGTTTCTTTGCTCAACAAGGGAATATGGGAGACGTAGCAGCGAAGTCGGAATCTCAATCATCTGTTGGGCAACTACTAGGATACGCCGCTGGCATTGGCCTTCTGACCTTCTCTCACTCGGCCGCCTACCTCTACTCTATCTTCGCGGTGTCAGTCCCACTGCATATGATCGTCACGGGATGGATGCTGAAAGTGGCCTCCTTCGAGATGCTTACGCTACCACGGATCAGCAGGCTCGCCAGCGAATACGTGGCAGCCTCCCCTGGCACAATTGCCAAGCCGTCGCGCGGTATCGTGTCCCTGACCGAGTTGGACGCCACTGAACAGACAGGTTTCTTCGGGGAGTTCTACAAAGTGAGAAGAGACAACTACCTGCGTTTAGCGCCTCAGATAGAAGACGTACTCTCGTCAGCTACCGCCGCTGAGCGACAACGGTGGGAAGCTTGTGTGAATTCATTCGATGTAAGTCTTTGGTCTACTTTTACGACAATTTTGTACTTATTCCGCTTTTTAAGCACGAACGATACCTTCTATACCCCTCACAGTCTCGACGACACTCTATTTCCATTTTCTACCACCCACAGGCCGACTCTGACGACATACTACGCTCAATTCTACATGCCTCGGCTCTACGACGGATGCTCATCAACCAAGAGTTCTTTGACCACCTGCCTGCCCACATCTCAGACCTCGACGAGAGGAACTCAAAACGGAAGATGGAAATCCTGCGGAAATCGTTACACCGTTCCAGTCTGTGGACAGCAACACATTTCAAGCTATTCAAGACGGGACTCGAGGAACATGGGTGGCGCACCGATGATGTTGCCTTCGCGGACCATGGACGGCGAGTGCTTTGGGGTAGTGCTGCAGGCATCTCGTAATATCCAGTTGTATCTCGTGAGTTTTCCGTGCAAAATCACCATACATCCACGCAGCGCTGATACCTTGTCCAGCATATACAGTATCTATCGACGGTGCCATACTATCGGTAACGCCCATTCATCATCGTTCACGATGTATCCCACTCAGGTATACAAGTATGTACGGATCGTGCTATATATATGACTGATAGAGTATCATAGAGGTAAATTAGAGTTTTAGGAGTACACTAATCATAGATTGGTGCGTGAATATCGTACACGTCTGTATCATTCCGTACTCATATGTAATCGAATGTATCTTGAGATTAATAAAAATCCCCCGCTCCCATGTTTTCTATGAACCCACGAGCTTGCGATGTATATAATGCCAGCATATGGGGACCCCATGGTAATTTGTACGCTCCTTGATGGCCAATAGCTCAAGGTTGAGGCTAGTCCTGCGAATGATATTACTTTGTTGTCTGAGCTTGGCCTGATGATAGGGTGTATTTGGAACTTATGGACATCGAGCTCAGTCAGTGTGCGTGTATAACAACTTATTTTCCATATAACATAGTTTCGTTGGGCTATTGATAAATGATTGGGGGAACTAGTAGTCAATCGGCATGCACTTAATGTACGAAATAGAGTGGGTTGGAAGGTAATGTAGGACGCTATAATACTTGAATAACGCGATCTAAGTAGAAGAAATGAACGGAAACATATCCTTCGCCTTCACTTCAAAATCTTTTCCGTTTTCACTAAAACTCGTGGACACAGGGTCCCAATCGTCAACTTCTCCAAAACGTTGCAATAGCGACTGCATCAAGCCTGGCCCGGTTTGCTTCTGGTTCTGAGCGTCGCGTCTTTCGAAATCCAGCAGAGTATAGAGAATGCCAGTGTAATTACTGACATAGATCAGCTCATCAGTTTTGTAGCTCTGTTCCGTGTTTGCAAAGTCGACGAAGATGGCATGCTCGATTTTGCTGTTTGGATTGGTGTAGAAGAGAATTTGACCACCGTGCCAGTCGCATTGAGCGATATCCGCCACGTCAAGGACCCGCGCTCCATGCCGGCAGCTTTGTATCTAGACAAGGCACAGTTTAGGCGGAAGCTCAGGGGGGAAATATGTGGAGATACGTAAAACGTACCAAAGCAGTTTTCCTATCAGTGTTGAGTGCAAGCTGAACGGCAGAAACGAGGTTGGTCGCGCCTTCAATATATTCCAAAAGCACACCGAAGAGGTGCATCCCCCCAGGAAGCGTAAACTAGAGCGTGTAATCAGCCTTGGTAGTCGCTGGATTTCCAAATATAACAATCATTGACCTTGTATGCTCCATAGAACCAAGGTACGATAGATCCTTGTACCGGACGTAGCTTATGGTATGCAGCCACCTCCGACATGAGTGGCCGATCGGCACTCCGTGCGAGACCGATGTAATGGGGAAGTACGTTCACTAGATTTTCCTTGAATTGTTCATCTGGCATTCTCCGCCAGATTCCTTTATGCCAATGTTCCGCCCAACTGCCGGGGCCTTCCAAAGGTTGAAATCTATCGTCGTATAATTTGAGGCATATATTTGGCGAATCCGGCACCGTTTGATCGTCGAGGGAGATGATTCGGCAGCGATAAAGAGAGGATACGCTCTTAGCGGAGCCTGCGGTAATGACGTCCTCAATCTTGAGAGAAAACGATCTGCATTTTTTTAGTTTATCTTCGACACCAGAGGCGGCAAGAGGCGACGGACGCTGTATAGCGTTAAGATGTTTCAGGGTTTCAGCTGGTAGCTCATGGTGAGGATCGAAGGGAAAGAGCGGTTTCATGCGGGCATAAGAGGGAGGTACTTGGTATGTTGTAGCGACAATTTCGTCAACCGGCTTCGCCACGAGCTTGGGGAAGTATTCCTGGGCATATTTGAGCCACCGAAAGAACTGCAACGCTCTCGGGGGGTCCCTGTATAACGTTGGTTCGTCGAAGTCGGAATAGCGCTGGTGAGTCGCAAACACTTGTTCATCTGGCAGTAGGGACTCCTTCGGATCCGTTGGTGGCCCCGCCGCAAGTTCCTCGTCGTCAGGTTCCAGGTCAGGGGTGCTGAGAAAATCATTGCTATACGGCATTTCACTCATGTACGCCATCGTCGTGGCACGTAATGCTAATGCAGGCT
The DNA here is from genome assembly GCA_037042295.1 of Irpex sp. Y119-03. Lineage (NCBI taxonomy): Eukaryota > Fungi > Basidiomycota > Agaricomycetes > Polyporales > Irpicaceae > Irpex > Irpex sp. Y119-03. The sequence goes on along the minus strand of JAXQKB010000341.1, from coordinate 28,582 downwards.
GACAGGAAGAAATTTCAGTGACAGTCGGCACGAGTAAGGATTGAAACACGGCTATATCCTTGAAATTAGTTACGATTATTGCTCTTGTGCTGTTGCCATGTTCAAGGGCTTTGGATACAGCAGATAGAGCTATTGATGAAGGGTCCCCATGCGCATCAAACAATGCATCGGGCTTTATCGAGGTAGATTGTCAACAGCGAGTACTAGTAATCACGATTGATGATATAACCTACGATTGACACAATAATCGGGGCTGCGTTCCAATTCCTAGCCCCAGGAGCTATGAAAGTCACTCCGGTGATGGCTGGATGAGCCCTATAAGCGCTGATTTAGTTGAGACGACGAGGGAATCGGGCTCACAGTCGCCAAATTCGACACGTATGCATTGTACAGGGTTTGGAAGAACACCAGGTTTGTGCAACTCGTTGAACAGATTGACCAATGGCTGAAGTAAAGGCTGCAAATACTCGTTTGCTGGAAGTCTGTCGAAGTATCAACGGTAGATCAGAGGTCACTAGCATACTGACCAAGCATACCTAGCCAAACTGGATTCAAGTTCATCTGCTGGCCACGGCACTTTGCGCTTATGAATGGAGCGAAGCGTCTCTTGAAGTCGGTCAAGTGTCGAGAGAACATAAGATTCTTTCAGACTGCATCTTCTCCACTGCAAATCGGGAGTTGTTGGGGGAGGGACTTTGAACTGCACTGGGGTCCAAGGATGAGGTTCAGGCGGAGGCTTCGCAAATATTTGGTCGGGGTGCACCAGAACCACCGTGCTGGCAGACCGTACGCTCAACCTGAGGCCATCATGAGAAGTTACAGGTCTGAGTACCTGCCTCATCCACGGTCGAAGCATGATGATGGTCCTGTCGGAGTGCTTAAGCTTGGTGTTCAGGCCTTAACTTGCTTGAAGCTTCTTCAGTATCAGATATGCGGAGTCTCGAGCTCGATCCAGTGCATGCTTGGTACTCAACTTCGAATACCGATGAGCGGCGACCCTGCCAGGCGTTGAGCAAACTAAAGAGCTGCTTGCACAGGCTATGAGTGAATAAAACAGTAGTCTTCTGAACGATACGACGAACGACTGGGTGATGCGTCCTGCATATCAGCATCGTTGAACCCTCGGACTAAGATGCATACTTAATTCGAATATCGAGAGAAAGCGATTGCCCACGCTTCCAAATTTACGCTCAGCGAACACAGCACCGGCGTTTCCCGATTTCTCCCAGCAATGGAATGGGATTGGTGTCGCTTCAAACGCTAGGCTCTAATGAGCAAACATGTATGTGCCATCCGATGATATACAGAATTCGATGAATAGCTACAATCGCCAAAAGGCAGAAGAAAAAACAGGAACAATGAGCGTGCAAAGTAGATGCCAGTGTCTGTGAAAGCGTGCGATGAGAACGGAGTAACGACGGGCGAAAAGAGTGCAGAACGAAAGCGTAGACAGGATTAGAGCCGGTCAAGTAATGTAAGGAGGGATGGGTATCCTGTTTAGAAATCGAGGAATGCAGCCTCTGTCAGGCGTCTCATCTCCTCGTCCTCAATCGTCTCTGCCATGATCGCCATACTCGCCCGATTGTGCATCGTCAAGTTGGTAGGACTGACGATCGCTGTCGGACGAGCCCCGACAGTCTGCGCGTGTCGTGGTCTTGGTCGTAGGCCCACACCGACAGTGTTAACTGGTGCCGACTTTTCTTCAGGGGATTGAGGGGATAGGGTAGACGAAGACGTGTCGATGACCAGACTTCTCGGGCGGAAGCCAAGTTTGCTGCCAAGGCTGGCAAAGGAACGCTTGGGGCGAGGTTGTGCAGGTGGGAACGACGGTGGAGGCGGTAGTTGGTCCAGTGACGGTTTCTGCACGAGGGTTCGAGTCAGAGAAGAATCAGCAACCCGCGCGTAATTGCATAGAGATAAAGATTACTGACGGCATTGCCAAACCGATGACGAGATCCGAATATCCCACTTCTCCTCTCTACGACAGGAGGTGTGGTTTGTGACTTTTGTGGACGAGGACGAGGCTTCACCTCTTCATTGCTAACCGTGCTCACTTCCACCTTCGAAGTGGGCAGCCGTCCGAACTCCAGGCCAGCATCGTTAGTATCGTCCGATATCTCGACGATGACCTCCTTCACAGCAGTCGGTTTGAACAGCTCTCCATCACTCCCCACCTCGTCCTCACCACCCGAATGGCTCTTAGACGAAGATGCTCGCCTTACGCGAGCCGTATCTACATGTACGCCAGGCGATAGCGGTGTTTGCGGGACGTCTGGGTCCGAGCATGTCGACTCGGACGATCCAGAGGCGATCAGCTCTGAACTGTCGGTAACAGCGTCAGAAACCTGTCTGGGTCGGTTCCACGCGGAAGGGGGAGAGTAGGATGAGGGAGAAGTAGACCACGATCGAACTTCTGCCTTCTGACTAGGCCTACGTGCAGGATCTGCCGGCGGTGTGGTGGGAACTGGTGGGAGAGGTTTAGGGCCTTGAACGACAGTGAGCCCCTCATCTACGTGTAGAGGGCCGGGGATTGGAGAGGAGAGATCTTTCTGCGTCTTGGACCGAGAGGGAGAAGGACGAGCATCATGGCCGTCCTCACTGGTACCTTCTGCCGAAACCTTGTCCATGCTATTATGCCTAGCCAACCACGCCTCCCGGATCTTTTGCGATTCACTCTCTGCTTCTTCATCTACTTCCCCTGTCCCCCTCCTTCCGCTCCTGCTGGACGTTGGATCGGGAACGACCTTGGCGTACATCTCGTCCATCTCCTTCTCCATCTCGCTCATTGTCATCGCGGGCTTCAAGCCCACGGATCTCAAAGCGGCCGCTCGCTGTTCCCTTTGAACAGGTATGTATCCGTTTCCTGCATGATCTCTGGAATGAGTGGGTACGGGACCAAATAGAGTTTTGCGGCGGGTAACAGGCATAGGTGCAGAGTCAGACTTGGGAGGTCGCCGTGTGGGTTGAGAGACTGAGGTCGATGGTGGTGGAGGCGGCGCTGGAGAAGACTTCGATGAGGATGATGTGGAAGGTCGGGTGATAGAGCGGAATCGATTGAAGAAACCGCCTTTCGGGGATGTGGAAGGGTGTACTGGCGAGGTGGCCATTGCGTTCCTCAAGTGTGTAAGGACAGTTGCGTATCTAAAGACAAACGGGTGGGAGCAGAAACGTTAGCATATTCGTGGTATTATAGACTCTCGAACAAGGAACATCTAGAACAGAAGACTGCGTATTACAGCAAAGGGTGGCATAGCATGTGAACGCATCAATACACTGTACGTGACAATGCAAGAGAGATCGAGCGGACAGTGACATCGGGGACAGCAGAAAACGGCAGGTGTGGACGGCGGAAACACTCTGACAACAACCCATCAATCAGAGAAGCAAGGATCATCATTATGAACGCTGTCGGCGCGCCCAGAATCCCGCCCGCTCTGTCGCCGGGTACGCCCCATCGAGGTCCGACGTCAAAAGCCACCGTGCTCATCGTCAATTTCTGCATATGGACAGCACGTCGATGCGTCGGCGCGTCGGGGATGACGGGCGATGGCGCACTATGCGGCGGGGACTGTATCACAGCCACAACACCAAAGGATCCACCGCCGCAACCCCTTGCAGAAGCACGCAGCATGCTGTACACATGAGAAATATGCAACCCACACCACTGAATGACTGAATTACATGGACACTTGCCTTCGAAAGAATTGATGCGTGCACGCGGGAGCAATAACACGCGGGGTCGTGTGAGAGCCGGTGTACCGCTTGCAGCCAGGCTCTGCTACCGACCGTAAGGAGACTTACGGACACTAGATCTCTGTATGTTGGATGAGCATCTATGCGGTAACGGGTGGGATGGAATACGAGAAGAAGAACCGTAGACAGTCCCGATACAAGCGACATTCTGTTTGAAGGACAACAGACGGTGTCAAGCCCTATGTCAAGCTCAAACTGCCGTATGCTTGCCAGGGGCGACAGGCAGCACACACAGACACATACGTTTGCGACATCGCCAGGCCGGACTCGAACGCTGGAATGGACTGGGCCTGGCAAGGGCGAACAAAAATGAGACTGTAGAAGCGAACCTTAAGTTGTTTGTTCACACTACTCCAGAGGGATACGCTCGCGATAGTCGCAACTGGTGTGATTACACGCGATTAGTATAGGGAAATGTATCTCATTACGAAGAGAAGAAACGCACCGTTAATCAACGCTCAACAACTGGATGCCCAAGCTTGTCGGATTTGCGTACGTTGAAGCCCTTGTTAGAAACAAGGGAAGACACCTCTTGAGGGTAAGACAAGAGTGTGCCGTCGATTGATGTGGGAGGTTACCAGAGAAAAACGGACGGGTGCAGCGAGGAAGACGAAGACGCGAAGGCAGTCAATATATCCTCACAGAGGGCGGATCGGCTCGATTTGGGTAAATTGGTCTTTGGTGTCGGGTATACGCTACGCCTTCTGTGAGTCGGCAATTTCCCGAGAGATAGCAAACGTCCAGTCGAGCAGGAACGTTTAGCAAAGAGTTCAGTGAGGAGGGTTGGTGGAAAAGGACGTACATAGTGTGTGGGGTAAGCTGGGTTTAAATAATCACAAGACAAGATGCGGGGTATAACCGCACGAGGACCGTGCCAGCTCGATTAGGCTTCGCGAACCACAAGTTCCGGAGACTCGACAAACCCAGTCAGACGAGCAGGGACAACGCGCAATGGAAAAGCTAAACTGTGATGAGCACTCCTCGTCGAGAATGATGAACAGCCACCATCGCTCGTAGCCAGGTCAGAGTGTTTTATGGGCGTGTGCGTGGGAGTAGGAAGAGGCTCGGGCGAACAATGGCATGTGCTCCGCCACAAAGCCTTCTGACTGGAGTTGCGCTTCCCATCAACAACATAGTCCCATGATCTTTCCCATTCGGGTCATCTCTTCGGTGGTTCCTGTGCTAGAATTCGAATACGCCTTTGTCCCTAGATCACCGACACCTCGACTCAGCTTCCAGATCCACCATAATTTTTACCTCACATGTACTCACCTTCAAGTACAAAAGCCTCCTCATAGCAGCCTCCATCGTGGTTATGATATCACGCAGAAAACGAGGGAGTGGTCGCGGTGAGAGAACCACAACCCAATTTGACGCGATTGATCGCCACGCTCATCGCAACGAGCAAATCACGCACTTCCCGAATAGGAAGGTCCTGTCGATCTACTTCCGGCACCGAAGTTTTATCCGGTCGATCATGGTTCTGGCCACCGATAACGACTTCCCTACTTTGGCCTAGCCGCATTGATTACTCTTCTTTGCATGTTCTCTTGCTGAAAAATCCTCTTGCAAAGTTGAACGAAGGTGCGGACACCGCAGAGGTGCGACGCGTTGTTAGCACATGTCAGAAACCGTGGCAACAGAACTTTCATAGATGCTAAGAAGCCTAATTGCCCGAGAGATGCAGCAGGGCGGACATACGGCTTTATTCCAAATGATCTTGGGAACATCCACGAGTTTTGAGCGACCGTGTGAGCCATGACGTGTTATCGCGTGAAATTTCTTTTCAGCATTGCCAGTGGTGACGAAACTTTACAAGCATGCCTCAAAACACGCATTGCTTACTGCGGGAAGTTTTCTGTCTTTTCCGCCGCTTACTACATATCTCTGTTCACAATTTCAACAGCAAAAAATCCCCATTCGCGATCCTCCGCCGAATGTTCAACAGGCTTTACTCGTGGGTTGATTTGCTTTCGAATTTTCGAAACATGGATGGACCATTTAAATTTGTCGCTGTCACGACTCGGCACGGAAGTGAAGCTCATCGGCAACGGATATGTATTCCGTTAATGACAGATACTGAGAAGGTGTGGTTGCATGGCTCCATTATATCTGACAACGATAGTTTAACGAATGGTTGACCGGAGAGACCGGGGCCACGCGAGATCATCATGCATCCACGGACCGCGATGTATCAGCTGTATCCTTGACGTCAGTTATCATAAGCTCTCGAGATACGAACTTGGGAGCCGTTATGAAGAGGTATACTGACATCGAGTACACGTGGTACTTAAGTGAATCTAGCCATTGCCGTGTACAATGCAAATGAAATACAGCGCAATAACAAGGTGGGTAAATACGTGATATGCCTGATTTGCTCTCGTCTCTGATATTACTTGCATGATAGAAGAGATCGTAAGCGGACGTGTTACAGGGACCTTTATACTCGAATAACAAGCGGCATGGTCGACGTTTCTTACCGAGTGACAGCTGTGTCACGGTCATGGATCATTTACAAAGGCTCACATCCGAGTGTTATCATGCTGATGGTCATGCGCTTCTCGACAGACGTGAAATATACACAGGAGAAAGTCACGAAAACAATACGTGGAGAATCTAGTAAGGATGTAAAATGACGTGATACGAAACATCTAAAATTTCTAATTTAATGTATGGTAGAGTCCGAGGGCTGAATATTGAATGAGTCAAAGGATGAGAGAAAAAGCGGATTACGAGTCATTGATGAAAGGTTATACGAAAGCTCGGAAGGAAATTCAACGCTTATGGAGGGTTAATAGGCGGGGGAGATAGGTGAAGCCACAGGTGCGTTCGAAAGGTCGAGACCGTCCATGGCGATGCTAAGGGGGTCTGTAGAGGAGGCGTGGTTATAAAGCTGATTCGAGATAGGTTGAGGAATGGCAGTGGTTCCAAAGAAGACTTCGGGGCTGGTGCAAGCAGAGACGGCACGGCGCATGCCCGTTGAGAGGAACGACAGGCCGACTTGGTACGCAGCTATTTGAAAGAAACAACACCAGTCAGTATTTGTTTCTCGTCCTCACTTGCTCGTAAGTGCCCACGTACCATTCATCCACCCAAACCCTTCACGAGGGATCATCTTGAAGTCAATACCCTGGTTTCCGTACTCGGCGTCTACGAGATGCGACAGCTTGACCGCGTCAAACTTTTCAGGAACGACACCGTTGAAGTCCACGAAGGCCGTTGTCATCCTGTAACGCTGTCAATATCCACAGGAACCGGAAGTCAGGAGAGGACGTACATGTAGAGGAATCGATATGCCAGTCGTTGAGCCTCGTCTAAGAATCCGTAACGCTCGAGTCCGACCCATGCCATTATTTGGTGTGGTGGCCAGGCATATCTGGGAAACGTGTGAACTCAGGTTATGTGCGACGATGCGAACTTTGTACGTACGGGTAATCCCACTGTCGATTCGGTCGGTCAAGCGAGATTTTACCTCTCGACTCCTCCGTCCCAGAAACAAGTCCTCCCAGCACCTCGAACTTCTTCAACGACTGTGACCTGCACATCGAGTCAGCACACCTAAGCCATTTTCTCTATCGCACAAGAACAGACAACTCACAAAAGCTTCCACGCCTGCTCCTCACTCGCACACCCCGCCCACAACGTCCAAAACGCCGTCACACTCTCATACAAACTCTGCTTCTCCTGCACCGTATCATAATCGAAATACAGCCCCTTACTCTCATTCCAACAATACTCATCAATAATCCCCCTCCGCCACTCCGCCCGTTCAAACCACTCCGCGCTCGTCTGCGGCCGCGCTTTCGAACTCTCCCTGTGCTTGCTCGCGTAGGTCTCCGGAGTCACAGGCCACGGCGACAGCTCAAAGTCCTCTTCCAGGTCCAGCTCGTCGTCGAATACCTCCCGGATGGCAGTCCCGATGTCTACCTCGTACTTGTACAGCAACGCCTGGAGGTCGATCGTACCGAGGTTGGCGCACCGCTTCTCGAATCGGTACGTCGTGTCGTGACCAGACTCTCGCACAGCTCGATCGTGCAAGAAGTACTCGTCCAACTCCGGCTCTTTCAGCGTGCCTTCGTTGTACTTCTCGCTGAACTCGTTGATCGACAGTCCATGTTTGTGTGCGTATGGCTCGAGGATGTGCGTGAAATGCGTCGCCTCGGTCTCAGGGGGGATACCCAATCCGTCTGGTCTGAATCTTGACAGACCGGTCTTCGGGTCCATACGAGGCTCGGCGACCCAGATGGTGTGGTATTCTTTGATAGCAGCCTGGATAGCACGCTTCAGCCACGCACGGTTCGCGTCGATGTCCGAGCGGTCCAGTTGGTTGTAAATCTGAAGGGCCATATCGGTGAGGAAGGGAGGCTGGGTACGGCAGAGGTAGTAACTTCGGCTACCGTTGAGAATCTTGCCGTAGTGCTTGATCTCGAAGATGAAATGGTCCACCATGCCCTTCGCCATATTGACTTGCCCGTCAATGAGCAACCCGAGCGAGATGAAATAGGAATCCCAGTTGTACAACTACATTTCAATCCGGTCAGTCAACGTTAATGGAATAACGGGTGTGCATACCTCGTTGAAACGGGCACCAGGGACGATGAACGGTATGCCCTTCAGAGTCTTCCCACCCTTGGGGTCATCAACTTCGTTCATCGCCAAGGCGAGAATACCAGGCTTCGAGTTCAAGCTCTTCACGAAGACCGGGTCATCTGGCTTCGGTGGCAGAACCTGCACATCAAGGTTCAAATGCGGCTTCTCCTTGGCGACTCTGCGATAGTACTCCGCCATGGCGGGTTCGCCATGCGGGACGTATATACGCGGGTTCACGCGCCCGGTTCGGTTCTTGGGGTCGGCGCAGATGATTTCGAGTCCGTCACCGTCGATGCGACGTGTCAGCGCGTGCCAGAAGGAGTTCTTGATCATGCGGGAGAGACGATCGACGGGGTTCTCTGTCAGACGAGCTTCATCGAGTACGATACGCTTGCGACCGTGGTCCCTTGCTAGTGCTAACTCCTGGAGGAGATTCGACAGCATGTATGTTCCCTGAAAGAGATCTCGAATGAGTACCTTTTCTTTGAAAAGAAAGTCAATTACTCACTCGGATGTCGAACGTCTTAAACCCGTTGCTGGTCGCTGTCCCCACTGGTACGAGCTTTGGACCGGCATCGGTAACGCTAATTTGGAAATCTCCATCGGTATCCTCTTGCTCAAGGACTACTCGGATAGTTTCCTCCACATCAATAAGGAAGCGACGGGGCGCCGTGATGCTCTTCTCATCGTGCGACATACGGCGGCTACGTCGATGCCATTCGTCTTGGAACTGGGGTAGTTTCTTGGGGTTGTATCCATGTGCGAAAGACTAGAGAATGGTATTGTTTGTCAGAATCGTCTGCCAATATTCTTTGACTCGAGTAACACTCACAGCGCTGTATGTGCGTCCACGGCTGAATTGTTCCTGTCCATAGTACTCGGCGGCTTCGCTGTGTACGGCCTTCTGTGCATCGTCGATGAACGAGACCGCCGGTGGGTGGTTCAATGCGGGGGCCATTACTGGTGCTTAAACTTGAGGCAATACGTGTGCGGGGTAAGTCTAGTGGTCGTGACGAATACGGATCTGAGTATTATACTGAGCTGAGATCGCCCAGCGTTCCTGGTGAGTTTATGATCCGGTCCGTAGAGAGCAGCGTGAGGAGAACAAACGGCTGCAAGAGGTATAGTAGGCAGAGTATGTGTGAAACGTTCTCTGAGAGGCGATGGTGGTGGTTGAGGTCAAAGATGAAAGACTCGGTTGGACAGTCAAACGGCGGTGGAGAGTCGCTTCGGCGCCTTGGATCGCTTGCTTGCCGAATCAAAATTGAACCGAACGAACGCCTGTGACTTCACTCCGATCTGGTTCGGGTGCTTTTTTCACGTCTTACCACTGTGTTCACACTCGAGCTCGTCGAGGACGAAGGCAGACGCGGCGAGGAACCCGCAAAGCGCGTTGAGGACTTATATGCGGGGCAACTGAATTGGTATGCTACCTAATATTGAACTCTATCAATGACCCGAACAGTATCCGGCATCCCGACATTGGACATCCATCTGCTGTGCGTCGCGAAACATGACATTTCGACATTCACGTCGGCGCCGGACGTCTTGGTGTTCGACCTTTTCCATCTTACACAACGACTCAGGGGAGACAGGTATGGACGGAGGCCGCGATCTAGGTACGTGAGCTGTCTTGTCTTCGCAAAAAGCTCTGACTTACGGAGAGCATGCAGTCAGAAAGTGTCCGTTCGCAATCTTGCTAGAACGCGCACGTTGATAGACAAATAGATGCGGTAGACGATCCGGCACTTTTGGCTCGAGTTCCGCAGCCAACTGTACGGGATCGTCTCCTCTGCTGCCGAAATGAAAAAGTAGCAGAGGTTCTGAGCTGTTCTAGGTGGCTCTCAATATTTTGAAGAAGGCTGGTTGGCTTAACGGCGCAAGTTCCAAACGGATCTCCAGGTGGATAGTCCGTGGAGGTCTTTGTTTGAACTTTCGCATTTCTAGATATGCACTATAGTCGTGCAGCGACGGTATCTATATAAGTAAACGAAGGCAAGTCCATTCCAATACTTAGATCATGGATCCTATATACTGATGCTTGGACCGTGTTACGTATAGAATATGTGTATGAATAGGCTTGGTCTTCCCGGATCGAGTATGGAATGGTGATCGTCGTCAAACAAGCCTCATACGATTGCCCTGCGCGGTCCATTATCCATTGCGAGCCAGCCACGACTTCATAAACTACCCCAACGAACGGTCTAACATTGGATATGTGAGCTCACTACGGCAACTCGTCCTCGTGCTACCTATCCTGTGCCGGGTATACGTAGGACGATATACCCCGGTTCGCTCAATATTGCAGCTCCTCGGTATCCAGGCGTCGATAGATAGACTTTGAACTTAGTATTTGATAACCGTTAAACTTGGGGACGATGACGCTAGTGTATTTTGGGTTTCACAACGCCAGGTCTGCGCAGAGCGCAATAAACCCGTCCAAAACGATATACATATTCTGACAATTTCATTTGATGCAACGCCTCCTGCTCGTTTCACAATGCAACACCGCGAGCTCGTCGAAAATGTACAAACGACGTAAGTTACCAATACCGCAGCCAACGAGCACTGGGAGATAGCAGGAATGAACCTGTACCTCTGATCCGGTCTCTTAATACCCATTCCAATGCCGAGGAGACCCAAAGACGCAAAAGTCTCGTCAAAATGCTCATGTGCGTTCCCCCAACTCCCTAACTTCTCCGCCTTCAGGGCTCTCCCACCCTACCCACCGGTACCCATCGCCACGGTTCTTCCTTTCTGACCACCACCACTCTCACGGCGCATGGACTGGCACCAGCAGAAGCCTCTGAATCTGCTCCCTCAATCAACATCATCCTCATCACTATGGAAGACTCTACTTCCAGGAGGATCGACTGCTAATGTCAATGTCAATGGACAACTGTATGGAGAAGACGTCACGGGCAGCGATGGTGGTGGACTTGACCCGTGGTTTCCCCCGGCGAGCAGGACGTTCGTGTTGGGGACTGTCATACCGGCAAGCGTCGTACTGGTGACTCTGTTGTACGACCTCCTATCTGCAGTTCGTTGGCCGAAGCGTATCCAGGATGGTCTGCGAAAGTTGAGGTCTCCCTTCGTCGACTTCATGGGTTTGGAGGACCTCCTTGGGGAACCGGGTCCGACCGTGACTGTTCCCGTGTGGAAGCTTCGTACGTTAGTGGCTCTGTCGGCTGTGGAGACTGTAGGATGGGCAGCGGCACTGGCGTATGAAGTGCTGGCAGGGGATGTGAAGCAGCGTAGCGTGGTACAGGCGGGGGTGGTGTTTCTTGCTTGGGTGAGGAGCTTTGGCATGAGGACAGTGGATGGTAGATATCTGATAAATGTCTGTTGTTGTGTAGACGTATGCTACTGCAAGAATGATTATGAAACCTCCTCGGACTCCTCCATACTTGCTGCTACTCTTCTACATCGTGAATGCACTTTCTGGCCTCGCCGACCTAACTGCAACGCTCTTGGGATCAGACAAACTGATAACCGTTGTGGTTCTGGATGTCCTGCGTGCAACTGTGCCGACTGTACTCCTCTGGATAGCGGGGACGTTCCCTCTCGAGGAGATCCTACCATGTCCGAACGTTGCGACAAAGAAAGACGTAAGTATTTCAGGAGATACTGCATATACATGCTGAACAGACATTTACACGGACGATTAGACTCCTAGCAATGACCTCACGATGCCAGAAGACAGCGTAACCCTGTGGTCCTGGATGACAGTAACCTACGTCGCGCCGATCTTCAAGGTCGCTTTGAAACGGACATTAAACGAGCCGGACGTATGGAGTCTCTCTCCTTTCTTCACGCACAAGAACATCTTTACGAAATATCTCGCCTATACCCAAAAGTAAGCCACCCACACATACATCCGTTATACACCATCAGACTAAGACTTGTTCGAAATATAAAGGCATCCGAACCACTCGCTTCTATGGTTTCTACTTGCGTCCAACTCGCTCGACCTCCTCCTCGACATAACACTCGAGATGTGGGGCGCCGTCGTCGGTACATACTTTAACTTCACTCTCTCACTTACAAATCACTAACATAACACCCCCTCCACAGGCTTCGTACCCCCCTACGCCCTCCAACAAATCCTCGCAGCCCTCGCCGACCCCGCCCCCGAAGCGCGCACAACAGCCTACCTCTACACCTTCGTCTTCTTCATCGCCAACATGTCCTTCGCCCAAAAAGACGCCTTCCAGACGTGGTACACGCGCCGATGCTACGAACGCACTAGGGGACAGCTGTTTTGTGCGCTGCATTGGAAGTCGTTGAAGAGGAGGGATGTTAGTGGGAAGACTGCTACTACGGGGAGTGAGGAGGAGAGTACGGCGGGTGCGGATTTGGGGAAGATTGTTAATTTGATGCAGTGAGTGGGGCAGCAAGGTGGTATATGCGACTCTTTCACTGACCTGTACACGATTAGAGGAGACGCGTACGCCGTCGCGCAACGCTTCTGGGACTTTTCAGGGGTGTTCTCATCGCCCGTTCGTCTCGCCATTGCGCTCGTCTTCCTGTACAAGTGAGTTTCTGTGTCTTTTCGCGAATTCAAGTGTACGTGCATGTATACTAAACGCATAACAGCATCCTCGGTTGGAGTGCTCTGGCAGGCGTCGTCGTCGTCTTGGTAGCCTATGTGCTCAATTACCCGTTGGCAAAGTACAACATCTACGTATGTACCAATGACCCTGTAATTTACCTCAGCATTGACTTCGTCTTACGCAGATCACAAGACGGTCATGGGGAGCTCGTGATAAAAGGATGAACCTCGTCAATGAACTATTCCAAAATGTGCGATTCCTGAAGTTCTACGGATGGGGTGGGTGGGGTTTTTCTCTTCGGAATGAGATAAACTCACGATTATACACAGAGACCCGCTGGACACAACGCGTTCGTGAAGCTCGAGAGACGGAGCTTCGGTGGAGGGTCAAGGAGAACATCGTCAGCGTGGCGATTTCGTTTATCTGGTTGGTGCTATTGCTTCCCAACCTCCAATACCGTGATACTGATACACCCTGGTATCGTAGGACTTGGATGCCTTCCGCTACTGCACTCCTCACTTTCTTATGCTACACCCTTATCGCAGGGCAGCAGCTAACCGTCGCCAAGGCGTTCACCTCGATCGCCTTATTCTCCCAGCTGCAAGGACCGATGACAGACCTACCCAATCAAGTGTTTGCGCTCCTGCACGGTATGGCTGTCCTATTAGTATATCTCAAGTTGTGACTAAACTCTCTATTATATAGCTTACGTCAGTATGCAACGTATTGAAGAGTTTCTCAACGAGCCTGAGGTACCAGACTGGGCTTCATCTCTGAAATCTCAGGGAAACGGTAACACGAATGGCGCGAGCGCGGCTATCGGGTTTGAAGACGCGACGTTCGAGTGGGACGCCGCTCCCCGGACTGAACCTTCGCGGTTCACGCTTGGTCCTCTGAACGTCAAGTTCCCTCAACCGGGTTTGTCGCTGGTTAGTGGGCCCACCGGGTCCGGAAAGACAGCGCTTTTGAACGCGTTGCTTGGCGGTGAGCAAATACCCTGGGCCTGGGTAGGTATTCAAGTTGATAACTGACACTGTCTCAATACAGAGATGGTTTGTGTCTCCGGTGGAGTGCTTCTCAACAAGGCTGGGCATCGTGTAGCCTACTGCGCTCAAAACCCTTGTGAGTCGGCCGTAAACCCTCCAATGTATATATGGATATCTGATGGTTTATCTAGGGCTCGAACATGCGACTATCAAAGATAATATCATCTTCGGCTCTTCCGCAGGGTATGATGAAGCTCGTTATCGCTCTGTCATAGAGGCCTGCGCTCTTGTCCGAGATTTAGAGGTTCTTGATGCCAGAGATCTGACTGGTAAGCTTGTTCCCCCATCCATCTTGACGCATGACTCGGGTTCAAAGTATATTTACAACAGAGATTGGTGAGAAGGGAATCACTATGTCGGGTGGCCAAAGAGCCAGGATTGCTCTCGCACGTGCATTGTACTCACAAGCTTCTGTGCGTTGCATCACTTGTGCGATTCAGGGTCTATGGGTTACTAATAGTTGATTCAGATAATTCTATTGGATGATCCGTGAGCGTTATTTGTTATCCTCCCCATCTCTGGTACTCAGTATTTGAAAGCCTCGCCGCCGTTGACATGCACACGGCTCAACACCTGGTCAAGTATGCTCTGTCGGGGCCACTAGCTGCCGGGCGGACAATTATCCTTGTTACTCACCATATTTCCCTGTGCCTTCCGATCGCCACTTACCTCCTTGAACTCGCGGATGGAAGAGTCACACATGAAGGAACGATTCAAGATCTACGCCGTCGAAGCTTACTCCAGGGTATCGTCAAGGCAGAAGATCATCCACAGTCCGTCCCTGAAGAGGCACCTGAAGCCCAGGAGGATGTCAATGAGGCTGACTTAGCAGCAAATGGGAACGGATCCAGCGAAATCAAGGAGCCGAAGATACCCGTCTCCAATGGAAAGCTGGTAGAGGCCGAGGCTCGTGCAGAGGGTCGGGTCTCCTTGCACAGTTACCTTACTTATATTCGTGCTGCTGGGATCATCTGCTGGATACTCACGCTCTGGCTTCTCATCCAAATAAGGTTGATCAACATTGCAGTGCAGGTGAGCAATAAGGTTTTAGTGGTCCCGAAGTGCTGAGAACTCAACTCCATGCAGTTCTATCTAGCCAAATGGGGAGAAGCCTACGAAGATAGTGAAACGTCTGGCAGCTCCGCGTCCGCAAGTCCTTGGTTTTGGAACAACCTTCCGCCTCCAGACCAGAATGTCGTGCCCTGGCTTTTGATTTACTTCTACCTATCTATGGCTGGGGCTTTCTCGTTCTTGACTTATATCTCCATCGGATATTACGCAAGTTTACAGGCGTCGCGGTCCCTCTTCAACCGCATGCTCTCTCGTCTTACTGCGGCTCCTACGCGGTTCTTCGACGTCACTCCCATTGGCCGTATCTTGAATCGATGGACCTCGGACATGAACATCGTAGATGGGTCCTTGCAGAACTCATTCCGTGCTGCGCTCTCCGGCGTTTTAAACTTTACAGCAGCGTTCATCGTAATTGTGGCCGTCGTCCCTTCCTTTGCTCCTGTTGCCCTGTTTATCGCCTGGCTGTACATTCGACTTGCCCCGCCTTATATCCAAGCATCTCGCGATCTACGACGCTTGGAGTCAATATCGCTCTCCCCCGCGTTTGCTGGGTTTGACGAGCTCCTTCATGGGCTGGTACACGTACGAGCGTTTGCTATGGAGTGGAGATACCAAGATGGATTCTACAAGAAAGTCGACAAATTCCAGTCGTACGATCATGCTTATGTGCGATTCAAGCATTTTTTTCATCCATATTCAATACTCATACGGTCTGTTCAAAGTGGCTCGTTGCTAATTGGTTACGGTGGCGATATGATTGTAAGTTATAATTGCATATACACGATGTTCGAATCACGACTTACTCGCGTTTGAATAGGTCTAGGATCGATCGTTGTGTTCTTAACGACTATCTTTGCATTGTGGTCTGGCATAGGAGATGGTCTTGCCGCTCTGGTCATTATTCAATCTGAGGGTTTTGCTGAAGCTTCTAGGCAACTCGTCAAGTGAGTTACCTCGCCGGTTACTTCCTGCATTGTATTGACTCCGCTTTGTAGAGTCCTTGCTCAGCTGGAACTTGACTTTAACAGCGTTGAACGTATCGTCGAATACCTTGATGTCGCGCAGGAGGCACCAGCCGTCATAGAGGATAAACGACCGCCCGCCTACTGGCCCTCATCGAATGGGGAATTGGTAGTGGAAAAGCTTGAGGTTCGATACGCCCCAGAACTCCCTGCGGTCCTCAAGCAGATATCGTTCACAGTCAACCCGGCTGAGAAAATCGGGGTGGTGCGTAGCCGAAATAGCATACGGGTATTTCTTGGTGTCTAAATTTTGATATATAGGTTGGTAGAACAGGTTCTGGTACGTTACTTCTGGCCATCATCTAAATGAGATGCTCATGCAAGCTTTACAGGTAAATCCACGTTGGCTTTGTCGTTACTCAGAATAGTAGAACCTACTGGAGGAAGCATAACGTAAGCCAGCATTGTGTCTCGGTTCCTGAACAATCTTCTTAATCTGCTACAGTTTAGATGGCGTGGACATTACAAACATTGGCCTCGACGACCTGAGGACGCGTGTTGTAAGTGAATTGAGGTGTCATGATATCTCTTCCCATCTCACCACATATGCAGACCATAGTCAGCCAAGATGTATCGTTGTTCGCTGGCACCATACGAAGTAACCTCGACCCCTTTATGGAGCACTCTGACGAAGAGTGCTGGGAGGTGTTAGAACGCTGTCATCTGGCTTCTGTCCTTCGCCACAGTAGTGGTCAAAGTGGGACTGCTACACCTGCTGTAACCTTGGACACTGCCATCAGTCAATCGGGCTCTCTTAGCGCAGGCGAACGCCAGTTGGTTGCTCTCGCACGGGCAATCCTTCGTAGGAGCAATATGATCATAATGGACGAGGCAACCTCACAAATCGACGCCTCCTTGGATGATCACGTACGTGCATCATGTTTTTATAACATCGGCACATATACTCATTCCTTTTCAGATCCAACGCACAATCCGTGAATCTTTCGCTGGATCCATCGTGATCACGATCGCCCACCGTCTCAAGACTGTGTTAGACTATGATCGGATTCTCGTGCTGGGACACGGCGAGATATTAGAGTTCGACACACCACGCAATTTGCTCGAAAAACAAGGCGGAGTGTTCCGGGAGATGTGCAGGGCTAGTGCCGATTGGCCACTGCTCGAAGCTAGTGTAGCTGTGAATGGGAACACATGAGTTGCTTCTGTTGAGGGTTGGGAGTAGATCTATCATCAGTTAATGCTTACTGTACATCTCACCGCATAATAGTTTCTCGTGTCTGTATTTGGGTTTCGGAATGAATTGGTTTTCGCGGTTCTGTCAATTGTTTGTGACGCCGTTAGGTACATGTGTGCAACGCTAGCTTTAAGGGCACTAAAAAACCTCCTGCTCGATAGACTGTGGGGTAAATGAAACTAGATAGATAACCCAATCCTATATATTGTACGTAGACAGACCCTCAGATATCTGCCTTGATCAAATCCGAGGCCTTCTCCGCAATTGCATACACAGGTGCTGCCTGCAGATCAACACATTAGCAGACCGATGCTTCTCGCAAGCAAAAATACAGCCGAACTTACTGTGTGTCCAGCGACGATACTCGGAAATACCGACGCATCCGCGACTCTCAAGTTGGGAATACCATGTACGCGCAAGAACGGATCGACAACTCCTCCGTCCTCGAGGGGTGCCATACGTGTCGTGCACGCCGGATGATACAGTGTGCTGATATTCGTTCTGACGAACTGCTTGAGCTCGGCGTCGGTCTTCTGGGAAAGGTCGTGTTCAAGATCTGGGTAAGTATTTCCAGAGGGGTCGATGCGGGAGGCCAGAGGTTCTTGTTTGACGGTGGCGTCAATGAGACGGAGGCCGCGGACGAGGGTTTTAAGGTCGTTGTCGTCCTCGAGATAGCTTGTAGTGCTATTAGCTGCATCGTCACTACGATGATAGGACGACATGCTTACTGGGGATCGATGATAGGGAAGTCCGCCGGGTTGTTGGACTTCAACCTAATCGTACCAGAGCTCTTGGGTCTTCGTTCAAGCGTTAACAAACGTAGCCAAGTTGGGTTCACGAGGAGAGCTTACCTGAGGCAAACGGCATGCATTCCAAACGTATATCCCGTAGGATGTTCGAAATCAGTCAGACCACTGTCCTTGTATCCCGTTGCAGACAAGAACAGTTCAATATCCGGCGCAGCCTTTCCAGTCGTGGTATCTTCTGGAGCAGTCTCGCTTGAGAACTTCTCGGGTGGAAACAGTGCCTGATCGTCTGTTCGCACGAATGCCGCAGCTTCGACTATCTGACAGACCAGCCGCTATATGTTAGTATGTAGATCGAGCCACGGTAACGGAGTACGTAGACAAACATTGGTAGTAAGAGGACCGGTACCGGTCAATTGATATTCTAAGAGGGCTTTGGTTAACCTTGCAGATTGTGTTAGGGTCTTCGGTTTGAGATAGTCGAGGGTATCGGTATATTTGTTGGCGTATCTAGTATCAATCACTGCATGGTCTTTCAGGCCAGAGCCTACTCCAGGAAGGTCCACTAAGACTGGAATATCGACAGTCTTCAGGTGGTCAGCGGGCCCAACGCCAGACAACATGAGAATCTGCGCAACGGCTTTCAGTATTAATCAACTCGTTAGGATAGTCAACACACCTGCGGAGTATGGATGGCACCCGCCCTATGACAGAAATATCAGCATGGAAGAGTATACTTATGGGCTGTAAAACGATCCCGACTTACGCAAGCACCACCTCCTTCCGGGCTGTTGAGATAAAGATGGCCCCGGTCCTATCCCTAAATTCGACCCCGGTAGCTCGTATAGGAGACACAGTGAGATCGAATAAAATGCGGTTGACGTATGCACCAGTTGCAACTTTCAGATTAGGTCTTTCGAGAACCTCAGGAGTGAGGTATGCGCTTTCGGATGTTACTCGTCGACCCTGCTTATCGACGTACGTCACTGCCAAAGTTAATCAGTCCAGTCACGATGATGGACCACGGTAAATGTCGTCTTACTAATCTACGCACAGAATCATGGTCAGAATGTGAGTTGAATAATGTGATTTGTAGCCGTACACTCACCTTTGTGACGCCGAGAGTTCCCTTGTGAGTATTGACGTCGTGGCTATGCGCGATGCCCACAGCACGGGAGGCTGTCAGGAAGTCCTTGGTGTACGGCCCAAAGTAACTATTGTAGCCGACTATGTATAAACGAATCAACAACTGACCCAATGCGCATCGAATGACCCATTGCTTACTGTGCACAAGGCCTTCGGCGCCTCGTAGAGTAACGTCTACGTCAGGCCAAGCTTGACTGGGACTGAACTTCTCAAACTTCTCAAAATACCTACAGGTTATGAGGTATCAGAATACAAAGGAGAGAAAGACATCAAGCATGAAGCATACGGGTGAATGGCAGAGTATGCCCAAGCTTGCGCGCCTGGTTGTCCTTTCTGAAGCTCGGCCCATTCGTCATAGTCAGACGGAGCCCCGTAATGAAACCTGTGATGATTCGTTTAGTTAGAGTATGCACGTAGCTGGCGTAAAGTTTTTCTCACATCGCTGCGTTCATGTTCGAACCTGCGTGAAGAGTAACTCTGAACCTGACGTCTGAATAGCAGAGAATAACGTTTACTTACATCCTCCTAGGAGTTTTCCTCTGGGCCAGTATACTTTGCGATTGGTAGCGTGGGTCTGCGGCTCGGTAAACATCCCCCACTCGTGCTCGGAGTTCCAGTATTTGTTGTACGCGCACGGAATAGCGGTGTTTGGATTATCCTTGCCACTGCATATGCGACAGCTAAGATTAACTTTTCTACCTGATCAAATCATACGTGCTCACCTTTGACCTGCCTCGAGCAATAGAACTTTGACAGAGGGATTCTCTGAGAGTCGTGAAGCAATCACGCAGCCAGCAGTTCCTAGTATTGCAGGCCATATATAAGTCATGTCAGTGTAATCATCAAAAGCAGAAGCGTACCGCCGCCGATGATGATCACATCGTATTCTTGGTTCGCGACGTCCGTGAGGTCAGTCACCAGCTTCGCTTGAGGGCTCTCACGAGTTGCCCACTTCCATACGACGAACAGGGCAGCCATAGTGGCCACGGATCCTCCGAGCACTCTCGGGTCTCTCCTCTTCACGTCCACGAGCACTTTACGGAGGGCGTTCATGCTGGTCGCTGTGGTAGGGGGGAACAAACACAAGGTCCATCTCCGCAGGCAGTCTAGTGTTCCCCGGTATGTTGATCCTGACAAAGTGGATGTTCATGTGAATTCACAACTGAATAGAGTCCATGTTAGGCCAATCAGGAGCGCCACAAGGATGGCAGCGTCCATATACGGCAGTTGCGCCACGTGCGCTCCTCATTTGGAGGACTCTACGATCACAGAGGGTCGACCCGAACTAGCACAACGCCCTTTAGCTGCGCATCTTCTGCCGTCCTCATTCTCTGCAATGAACTTCCAATGTTCTTGATAGCATTCCTCCACTTTGTGTACTCCTTACTATTCCTCATACCACAGAAGATCCTCGATCCAGCAACCGCGTGGTTTGTCCAGCCGTCATCCATTGACAAGTCTCTCGTGTTTGAACTTCGACATCAGCATGCAGTGACACCTGAAGGAGCGATCGTGTTCAACGATATCTCTCGTGCGCAGCAGGCCCTTGTGCATGCACCAACATCGAGTCTTACCATCTCCACTGCGAGGATACGAAGAACACGGCCCAGGTCTCAAGAGGCTTTCCAGTATGCTCGAACAAGGTCCAGATTGTTCAAAGAGACTGCGGTGTTAGACTGGGAGGAGGATGAAGTAGAGGCACCTGATGTGGAGAGGAGAGAGACCCTATTGACTTTGGCAAAGATGACCAATAACGCGTATCTGGAGCCTGGCGAGGCTGGATGGTATGAGCTGGGGAAAGGGTGGAATGTAGTGCGTCGTACGACTGATATTATCCGCTACTATGATGCTTACACTTATGCTTACTTTCGTATAGTCGTATCCTTTTGGCTGGGAGCCTGATGAAGACGGCTTCCGTGGGCACGTATTTGCTACCCCAGATAACTCGACGGTAGTGCTCGCGATTAAGGGCACGTCCATGGGCATCTTAGGTGGTGGAGGTCCTACAACGACGAAGGACAAGTTCAACGATAACCTGTTGTTCAGTTGCTGCTGCGCACGAATCGACTGGACGTGGACGACAGTTTGCGATTGCTATCGCTCTGGATGGAAGTGTGACCAAGGTTGCTTAGAGCAAGCACTGATAGACGAAAGCTTGTTTTATACTATCGGCACAGTAAGTGACTCTGCTCACGGACGCTGTAAGATGTCGCTCATATCCTCGTTGCAAGAATTTATACCATAATATCACGTACATGTATCCCAAGTCTAACATATGGCTAACTGGACATTCGCTGGGTGGTGCTCTGGCCTCCCTGTTAGGAGCCTCTTTTGGTGCGCCCGCTGTCGCGTTCGAATCGCCCGGGGATAAACTTGCCTCTACTCGATTACACTTACCACAACCAGTCAGTCCGTCCTGTTCAGCCGCCAGAGCACCCTCTCACACTATAACCCCAACTACCACTCCCCTATAGCCCGCCACACAAGAGCATATCACGCATGTCTATCATACTGCTGATCCGGCAGCCATGGGTACATGTAATGGAATCTTATCTTCTTGCGCAATTGCAGGCTATGCATTGGAGACTGGGTACGCGGGTAGTTCCCAGCTGGAAATTGAGTCATAGGCTGAATGTCTTCCAGGTGTCATATCGGCCGTTCAATAGTATACGATACGGTCACGAACCTCTCCTGGTCCGTCAACATTCGCCAACACGGAATTGTCAACGTGATTGACAACATCCTCAACACGACCTGGCTACCTAGCGAGGAAATTGGACGGGAAGTGCCTGCCCCGAAAGTCGAAGAGGACTGTGTGGTGAGCCCCTCCTGCTCTGCAGTTGATTCAGGTTCAATACTAAACGTCTCCCGTTTAGGAATGCTATAGTTGGGAGTTCGGCGATTTCCCGCCCACTTTCGCGCATAGTAATGGCTCAGTCGCTCGTGCTCCCTCTCGCGGAGGTTGTGGTAGCTAAATATGTAGTGACTAATGACCGTGATTGGCTTTTCCCAGGTTAGAGCAGACGGGCTCTGCGTGAGACTATGCATCATGAGTCAAACGACAGCACAGTAGACCAGAAGGAGATGAAGCAGTTACAAACTGTTGTTCCCCAATATTGTAGCAATGCTATCAGCACCGTACTCGGAGATCCTTACGGGTCGCTAACATTGTCCAGATGATTTTTGAACGTTTGAACGGTTGACTATTTTGGGATCTCCTAAGGTGTTTTACTCGATTGTCGGATCTGAGAGAACGAGTGCTTCGATCCTCCGACCTGGTAGAAGGTGTGGCTAACTTCGAAGCTTCGTATTCATGCCAGTGAGCGGCTCTTGCGCGGCCGATTGGGACAATTTGGGAGTCGGCCATGCGCCGAGCCCTCGTATCGCCGTTGATGGCCCACTGGAAACGTCGGCAGCCGAGCGCTCGGCACAAGCCGACGGCGTGGCTATTTGATGCGTTTGATGGCGGGACGCCGGCGACACGGCGCACGTACTTAGGCGTTCGTCGTCGTCGTTGTGTAGTCTGAGAGTATGTAGCATACAGTCTGAGAGTACGCAGCATACAATTCTTTGTCTGTAAAATAGTATATAGAGTAAATAGTAATAATTAAGGGTCAAAACTCGAACTAGGCTGTGGGCTTGAAGAGGAACGGAACTGATAACCTATAAGATGCGCCGGTATAGACTTACGGTCACTACGCTTTCCGTTAGTGATACCCATAGTGCGTCTACCCTCGTGTTTTTGGATGTCTTGTGCAAGTTCGGTGGCGTTGCGGACCTTCGGTGCGATACGCTCGAGCCACCTCCAATTCCCCTTCTCGATCTGATCATCCATAGTGTCCGCCAGGTATCGCAACATGGAGACCTTCTGCTTAATTTGTTCGTGGGGCTCGTCGTCAACCTGACAAGTGTGAGTGCGTGTGAAAAGAATAGAAAGAGATGTATTTGGGTCAACCTACATCAAAACCCGCTCCGCCTCCTGCTCTCGTGCGCATCAAACCGTCATGTCCAGTGGGAGCTGCCTTATTAGGTGATGGGTGGATAGGGCCTGGACTAGAGGTAGGGGTCCTATCGAGAATGAGATCGACTTCCGCATCAGAATCCTCAAGCCACGGGCGATCGGCGTTGTTTTCGGGTGGATCTGCAATAGCGCCTGCAATAGGTACAGTGTAGAACGGGAGTTTATTATGTCTAATGACCGTCGTCCACCAGCGTGAATCGACGGAGCCCACCGCCTGAACCAGATGCTTGCAGAGAAGGTTGGCGTGGTACTTCTGTGCGCCACAGTCACAGGTCCATTTAGCAACGTTGGTGTTGTAGGTACCGTGGATTGGTGCTTTCAATAATCGTAACCACGCTCGTTTGAATGCGACTTGCATATGCGTAAGGGTCCTATAGCGACCGCCTCCGCGTTCGAACAGTAGATTCCCGCTACCAGCGTCTAAGCTGGGAGGAAGGGTCTTAGGGTTCCAGGGGTGAAGCTTTGTCCAACTTCTGCTGCAACTGATCACGTGCCACGCACGTGCATTTCCCCTCTGACTCCTTCTGCACGCTTCGTCAACTGCCGCTTGGCCTCGGCCGTTCCCGTCCGGTTGTTCTGTCCGGGGTGCTGTCTTCGTTTTTCTTTTCCTTTGTTCTACCACAATGCCCTCTGTCGCCGTCCAAGGGTTCTGCGGCCGCTTCAGTGCCTTTATCCTGGTGGATCCTGGAAGACCAAGGTCTACCATTGATTTTGCCTTCACGCGCTCTCACAACTTGCCTCAGACCCTCGTGCGTCGCAGTGACTCCGCAGCCGTCGAGGCGTTCTGTATGGGTCCGGTCTCCCTTCGCTCCTCCTCTGGAGTGTACCAGACTCGCCATCCTATGGCTGTTTCTGTGTCGCAGCGCACATGGGACATTATTCTGGGGGAAGACTGGTGTCGTGCCACCGGAGCTGTTGTCGACTCTGGGTGTGTTCTTGATCCACCTGCGTCCGATTCTGTCAATGGCATCTGGTGTGGGTCTGCTGAGTGTACATGTTCGTATTGATGGTGGCCTCCTTTTTTCGCTTGCTCACGTGTTCGCAGTGCTCTCTCTGCCCACTCTGTCGCCTTTTTCTTCCAACCCTTTCAGTGCGTACTCTCTTTTCTCTTCTCCTTGTTCCCCTCGCTCACGCACACCCTCAGTCCCATATTTATCCCCCATATCTTCAGGTGACCGGCCAGCACCTACCCCTCTGGCCAGCTGTTCGTCTTCGTCAGCTGCTACTGCCTCTTCGGGATTGTCCCTCGGTGATTGTAGGTCATCCCGTCACATCCCGCCACCCTCTCGCTGACATCTGCTAGGCTCAAGTCTGCCTACGCTCTCAGCTTCGCAGTCGGCCAGCTCACTCTTGCGAGACTCCGTTTCGTCCCGTACCACGTTTACTTTCAGCTCTGCTGGGTCGTCTCGTGTCGCTAGCGTGTCTCACGCTTCCTGCTCGTCTTCGTCGGTACCCGTACCGTTTACAGTAGGGCAGTCGTCGCCCGTTGCTGGCCCTCCGTCGCCCATTGACCATCCTGTGGCCCATGCCGATCCTTCCGCAGACTTGTCTCCATCGGGGTCTACGCACTCTTCGTTGTACAACTCACGCACTGTATCTCCACCGTCTGGTGAATGTGCCGACTGTGCCTCTATGCGTAATTTGGGCTTATCTCCTCCTTGCGCCGGCTGTCTTCCTAATGAGTCTGTGCCGATGCCCCAAGCTTTTTCTCTGATAGGTTTTGAACGTCTGTCGGTGCCTCAGTTGATCTCCAGGTTGTCCGCACATGGTGTAACTGTTGACCCCCGCACAAGTGCAGACAGCCTACGTGATGTCTTCTTGGCACACGTGCTTAATGCTGACTGCGTGCAGAGCGGTTCCTTGCCTCCCGGTTGTGCTGAGGTTGCTATGTATGTCGCCATTGACGAGGAGGACCGTGTCCGCTCTGCTCATATCAAAGTGCTCCGCTCGTTGCCGAGGCTCATCGCACTGAAACCTCTTCGTCGCATTCTCACTTTGCTGGATATACCTTTTGATGACTCTAATGGTGTGGCCAAGTTGCGGCGCATTATGAAAAAGTATGTTAACGATGTGGCATTGGGTACTAAGCTGCCTAGCGTGCTTTCGCATCCTGTTCGTCGGGCGACTCGTGGCCGATCTGGTTTGTCGCGTCAACAACGTCGTTTGAACCAGATTGCGCACGTCGAGAGGCATCGTGAGCAGGTCATTGACAATTGGCCTGAGCCTATTTCTGACAACGTTAAGCGCAAATTGGTTGCTGATTACCGTGCCGCGACTTCATCCGAGGCTTTGTCTACGTTTGTCTGTGCCTGTTGTGCAGAGGCTTGTCTCCGCTCTTTGTTGCGCACCGCTTCCGTGGACGACTTGCCCCTGGATCTGCTTCGCTCTCCTTCTTTACCTGGTCACGTCACGTCTACTCTGAGTGTATGTTCTGGACTTCCTGAATTGGATGATGTGCTCTTGGATCGCCGTGCATTGCATGTTGACTCACGCACCGTGGACTTGTGCTCCACTTGTCATTCCTCGCTACTTCGCGAACAATTGCCCTCTTGCGCATTGGCAAATAATCACTATCTTGGCCCTGTGCCTCCCGAGTTGTCTGATCTCACGACTATAGAGGAGTCTATGATTGCTCTGTGCCGTGCGAAGGCTACCATATTCCAGTTGCGTCCGGCGGGAATGGGCGACGGTGTTGCAGACTCGGATCGTGTGCCCGACGTTGCTATGCCTAACTTACAACGCGGTTTTAAAGGTCACATCATAATTCACCCTCAGCACTCCGATCATGTAGTTGATGCTTTGCCCCCACCTATTGAGGATATCATCAAACCGGTTTGTATTATCTTCGTGGGCAGTGCTCCTCCGACGCGCCAATGGCTGCTGGATAAGGCTAAACCTCTCACCGTCAATCGTGATCGCGTTTTGCGGGCATTACGATGGCTGAAGGCCAACAATCCACTGTATGCTGACATTCGGATCGATCACGACGTCCTTGCATCTGTTCCCCCCGATGGATTACTGCCCTTCACCATCTCCACTGTGCCCTCCTCGTCTGCTCAAGAGGCTTTGACTTCGCGGTATGATATGATTCCTGGTATGGCAAACCTAGACCAGGGCCATGACTCTCCACCTAATGGTTCCCGCGATGAGGCTGTCTTGCCTAGCGTAGTCATCACGGACGTCGACGGATCTGCTCCATCCAATGAACTCCGCGCCGCTGCGTTCCGACATGTGAAGGAACGAGGGGGTGGGTTTATTGGTATCCCTCATGATCGTACCCCTGCCAATGAGTTTTTTGCACCTTCATTGTTTCCCAAAACATTTCCGACGTTGTTTCCGTATGGAATTGGCGGCTTTGAGGACAAGTCTCGTCTTACTCGCATCAGTATGAGTCATCACGTGCGCCATCTAATGCAGTTAGCTGACCGTCGTTTCCAGGAACATCCTTCGTTTTTGTTTATAGTGTTCAATGTGCTACAGCGCAGGGAAGTTCTGTTGCGTTCCGGTCTAAAAGTTCGCAAGGCCGCCTTTCATCGTGTTGCGGAGGAATTTGCTTCCATATCCCCGGATACCCTCCGCCGTATCTGTGATCGCATGTCGTTGAATATACCTACAGAGGATGGGTTGCCCGAAGATGAACGTCGTGCCCTTCGCCTGATGAAAGAGGTAAATTTGGTCACCAGTGCTGTGGCGGGCTCTGCTGCTTCTAAGTTAAACATGCGCAACGAGCTGCGTGCTGCCATGCTCGAACATGGTATTCCCAGTTTCTACGTCACTATCAATCCCGCGGATGTGCACAGTCCTATATTGCGCTTTATGACAGGCGATCAGGTGAACATCGACGATTGGGCTGAGTCGTCCCAGAGCTCGTACTGGATTCAATCGAATAATGTCGCCAAGAATCCGTTCATTGCCGCACGCTTCTTCGACACTTGCATGACTGCCTTCATTTCTACTTTGCTGGGCTTCACCCCCTCTAGTAAAACTACCGTTCCGGCATCTGGTATCCTGGGAGAAGTTAAATCGTACTTTGGTTGTGTGGAGGCACAAGGGCGAGGCAGTTTGCATTGTCACATGGTCGTGTGGCTTGTGGGTGCTCTTAACCCCAATGAAATTTAAGATCGCATTATGGCAGGCGATAAAGAATTTGCTGATCGTCTCATCCATTTCTTAGACGATACCATTGCAACCGCTATTCCGCCTCCCCCTCCTGACTCGCCTCCTGAAGGTAATCAGTACGCAACTGGAAACGCGTGCCGTCATCGTGGTGTTATGCCTTTAGACCTGCCTTCCGACTTATGGGCGGTGGCCCGGCAGTGGGATTTGCACCGTGTAGCGACGCTTTGTCAGCTGCATGTACATTCCAAAACTTGTTTCAAATACTGTAAGCCAGGTGAACCGCGAGAGTGTCGCTTTGATTTGGATCCATCCAATGTCGTTCACTGCTCTACTTACAGTGAGGAGACAGGTGAACTCTGCCTGCGTTGTTTAGACGGATTGGTGAACAATTTCAATACAACCATACTCGAGGCCATGCGCTGCAATATGGACATTAAGTTTATTGGATCAGGTGAAGGCGCGAAGGCGATCACTTATTACATTACCAACTATATCACAAAGGCTCAGCTTAAAACACATGTTGCTTACGCTGCACTTGAACTGGCTGTTCGTCGGCTTGGACAGTACGACCCTGCGACCATTGAGACTGAATTTGCACATGCAAACGACGACTCCTACACTTTATACGCCAAACAGATGCTCCGTCGTTGCGCGTATTCCATATTAACCCATCAAGAGCTCTCTGCTCAGCAAGTGGCTGGCTACTTGCTCGGTAACGGAGATCAGTATACCTGTGATAAGTTCGTTAATCTTTACTGGCCGAATGCAGAGAGATATGTTGAGAAGCTTCACCCCAGCCCCGAATGCGTCGTTTCCTCCTCCCCTTACGGGGATGACGCCACCATTGAAGGAGGTGACTCCTCTCTTGATCAACCTCCTGATGACAAGTCAGATAGTGATTCTGACTGTAGTGTTTCTGGACAACCCCTTGATGCCGAGTTTTTGGACCCTCTTGAGGATTTGAACCTTTCGACCAATCTCATCCAACCAGACGTGGATGAGGTCATAATAACCGCTGACTCTGACGGGTCTCTCGTCGCTTCTTCTAATCAGCTTTGCGATTATCTATATCGTGGTCCCAGCTTTGTCAATTTGTGCATGTGGGATTTTGTGGCCCAAGTTCACAAGGTTCGCAAGTCTGCTCGCTCTTGCCAGGCTTCCGTTGCTGACAATGATGATGGCCCTGAAGTGTCACGACTATGACCAGGCTAGAGCTCGCTCGATGTCGAGAGTAACGAGGTCTCGTAACAAAAGTATCTAACAACTAAACCGGACCCTCGCAGAGACAAGTGGGGTGTGTGTGAGCACCGACGTCAAGGG